>OU015744.1:43315733-43386821 GCA_907169655.1 Acomys percivali | reverse complement strand
TATATATTTATATCTATATACCTCTATCTATCTATCTATCTATCTATCTATCTATCTATCTATCTATCTATCTATAGTAGGGTTCAAGGAGGAGAAAGGCAGGCTTTGATTCATGAAATCAGATTACTCCAGTTTTAAGGAAAAAAAAAAATTAGTATTTCCCAGGGGGTGGAAGTCGCAGAGGTGTGGAGGTGTGATAAAGTTGAGGCTGGGGTGGGTGGGGTGGGGGGACGACACGTTGTCATACTTGCTTCCCTGTTTAACTATTAGTTCCTCACACCCAAGACATTGAGTTAATTAACTTTTTGTTTTTGTTTTTGCTATTTAGGTTTTTTTTGGGGGGGGGTTGATGGGAAGGTACCTCAGGAGGAGGGTCATTTAGCTGTAGTCCAACATGTTGCTCTTGTGGAGACAGGATGGGAAAGGAGGCTGGGTGGGGGAGTTTGGATGTCTGAAGTGCTATTTGCGTTCTGGGGGTGAGTGAGTAGAGCAGAGGTACAAATGAATGAACCAGAAAACAACTGCAGTGAGGCCTTCGGAGGGTTTGGTGAGTGGTAGTCCAGTTAGAATGAAAGGGACTTCTGAACATACTTGGAAGTTTGGTAGAAGAATATTGTCATCTTTTTGTTTGTTTTGTTTTTGTTATTCTACAGAGGGAAGTTTTTTAGGGCACAAAGATGGAAATGAATTGTGCACTTTGGAAATCAGATAGAACTAGAAAAATTCACCGTACGTGTGAAGAACTGAAAAAAGGAAAAAAGTCCTATGTTTTAAAATATTAGTTGTGTTTTTTGAATTAACGCTCCGAGGGAGTCTGCTTTGAACACTACTGTCCTGTTGTCTTTTTGCGTTGGACACTGAGCCCAGGGCTTTATGAGCTATATCCCCAGCCCGCCGCCTTTGTCTTCTTAGCCCCCTGATAGCTCTCATTCTGTTGGTTACTAGAAATTCTTTTGAAAGTATTAAATGTATATTTTATGTTTTGGTTAGGCAGCAACAACTTTAAGCGTTATAACTCCTTTTATTTAGTCCCTGCCTTTAGAAGTACCATAAAATATTTTACTAGATATAAAAGTACTAGCTAGTACTTTAAAAAAAACCTTTATGGTAAAATTTAGTGTAGGAATGCTATCTTTCTTACTAGTGCTCGTTTCATTAGGATGATTTTTTTTCTGGACTGAAATTTTTAATTAGTCTGTAATCTTGAATGAAAAATCCTTTTTAAAATGAATACTTGAGAGCTTGAGAGATGGCTTAGTGATTGAGAGTATTTGTTCCTCTTCTAAAGGACTTGAGTTTGGTTCTCTGGATCCAGGGGATCCAACATCTCTGGCAAGTGAGGACACCTGCACTCACATGTACATACCCACACATAGACATACGCAGCTACACATGATTAAAAATATAATAATAAATCTTCCAAAAAATGAATACTTGAAAGCTAGGCATGGTATTGCACACTTGAAACCTAGTGGAGGCTTGGAACTCTAGAGACTAAGTCAGTATTGCCATGATTTCCAGACCAGCCTGGGCTACATAGTGAATTCCAGTTTAGCTAGGACTATGTATGAAGACCTTGTCTCAAAAGAAGAAAACCATTGACCAAATAAAAGATTACTTAACTTGGTGTTAAAACTTAATTTTTGAGCTGGGTGGTGGTGGCGGCGGCGCATGCCTGTAATCCAGCACTCAGGAGTCCGAAGCAGTTGGATCTCCTGAGTTTGAAGTTAGCCTGGTCTACCAGTGACTTTTAGGACAGCTAATACCACACAGGGAAACCCTGTCTCAAAAAAACCCAAAAAAATCAAAAAAGAAAAAATTTAACACTACTACTTAACAGTGTGTCTTCCCTAGATCTATGAAATACAGTTTTATTTTTAATTTATAGTATTGGTTTTAGAGATATTATTTAAAAATAGTGCAAGTGCCGTATAGATTGTCATTCTTGGTGTGCTGTCATTGCAGATTACTTTTTGTTTAGATCCCCTAAAAACATAATAAACGATATGCTAATGAGGGCTGTGTTTGTAAATTTACTTTTCTCATATTCTAGATTCAAGACCATTTTTCGTGGCAGATTGACATGTTACTACAACACAGCGTTTCAAAGCAGTTGTCAGGCTGCAGTATAATGCAGTTCGTTGCAGCGGCTAGGTTGGAATCCAGCTATGGCTGAGCGCATGAGTTTGTTCCTCCTGTACTTTTTAAAAATGATGTTTTTATTGTACGAGTGTTTTGCCTGCATGCACTGTATACTGTGTACATGCCTCATGCCAATGAAGGCTAGAAGAGGTATTCCAGAAGAGGTTTTTTGGAATTAGAGTTATGGATTGTTGTGAGCCACCTAGGGTCCTGTAGAAGAGCAGCTAGTGCTCTTAACTGCTGAGCCGCATCTCTAGCCCTGGAAGGCATAACCCTTTACCTCCCTTAGCTTGCTAGGGAAAGACCACTATGGCCATTTTTGATGGCAGTACACTAAAAAAGGAAGAAACCAGGTCAAAAGGTAAAGACACACTAGAATAACAGATCTTATGTGGGTCCTTATTTTCTTTACCTATAAAGAATTGTAGACATTGTTGTCAGAGAGACCATGTAAGGATTATGCATAAATTGGGATGTTGTGGCATCATTATATCAGAAATCACTACTCATTTAAAAAGTTAATTATTGCAGAGAAAGAGAGAGAGAGAGAGAGAGAGAGAGAGAGAGAGAGAGAGAGAGAGTGTGTGTGTGTGTGTGTGTGTGTGTGTGTGTGTATGTGTGTCTAAGTCAGAGGACAACTTGTAGGAGTCTGTTTTCTCCCACCATGTGTATTCCAGGGATACAACTCAGGTCATCAGGCCTTTTGGTGGGTGTCTTTATCTGCTCACCCATCTCTCTAGGGCCAAGACAGCATTTTTATTACAGTAACAGACCAACATTTCTACAAAAATAAATGGGATTTAACCTCTTTTTCTTTTACAATGCTAAGATTTGAGCTCAAGGCCTAGTGTATTCAAGGCAAGTACTCTACCACTGACCTATATCCCCACCTCTGTGATGGGAAAATTTAAATATTTCTTGTTTGGCTTTATATTTTTCTTTCTTTTCTTCTTTTTTAGTTTTTTTTTTTTTTTTTTTTTTTTTTTTTGAGACAGAGTTTCTTTGTGTGGGTGAGTGTCCTGGGATTCACTCTGTAGACCAGGCTGGCCTGGAATTTGCCGAGATCCTCCTGCCATGCCTCCTAAATGCTGGGATTAAAAGCATTCAGCATCTTTTCTTTTTCTTTTTTAAAAACAAGTCTAAGCCGGGCGCGGTGGTGCACGCCTTTAATCCCAGCACTCGGGAGGCAGACAGAGGCAGGGGGATCGCTGTGAGTTCGAGGCCAGCCTGGTCTACAAAGTGAGTCCAGGACAGCCAAGGGTAACACAGAGAAACCTTGTCTCAAAAAACAAAAACAAAACAAAACAAAAACAAACAAACAAAAAGTCTATATAGGCCTGGATTTCTTTTCTTTTCTTACTTTTTTCTTTCCTTCTTTCTTTTCTTTCTTTTTTTTTCTTTTTTGGTTTTTCTCTCTGTGTAACCTTGGCCTTGGCTGTCCTGGACTCACTTTTGTAGACCAGGCTGACCTCAAACTCAGAGATCCACTTGCTTCTGCCTTCCGAGTGCTAGGATTAAAGGTGTGCACCAGCACACCTGCTAGGCCTGGATATCACTGTTGCCTAGAGTGTCCTTGAACTCACTCACAATCTTGCCTTATTTTAAGTTTTGATTGCAGGTTGTGTGCCATTGGTCTGTGTTTTTAAAAGACTGGTGAGGTTTATAAGCTTGGACAGTTGCTTCTTTCTGCCTGTGTTATAATAGAAGATAGTGCAAATTGGGGCAGTTAGTTTTTACTTATGTATCTGTCTGATTCATTTTGATTTTGGAGAAATTATCTGTTCTCTTAAATACTAGCTTTTTGGTACCCACCTTACAAATATAGTGTGGTCATAATGCAGACTGTCAGAAGTGTTTTGTGTTCTTCAGGCACTCTGTACTGTAAATTTTATGGTTTTTTAAAATACACTAAGCTTTGTAGATATTTTGCTTATTAATGTTGGGTGCTACTACCATCTAACAAGTGTTTGTCTTGTGTATAACACAGTGAGTGACTTACTGCCATCCATTGAGAACAGGAGTGCTAGTGAAAATCCTGGACTTGTGGTTTCTGAATTCTAGCAGCTTGTTGCCATTCTATAACAGGAGGTGCAAGTGAAAGTCATGGACTTTGTGTGTAGTTTCAGTGTGTTCTGACCACTTCAGAGTCTTTCAAACTAAAATCAGAAATATGTTGATATCTTGGAGTATGATGGAAAGGTCAACAAAAGCTTCATGAGTAGGATAATTTCTTTTTTGGGGGAGTGGGGGAAGGAGTTTGAGACAGTATTCCTCTGTAGCCTTGGCTGTCCTGGAGCTTGCCCTGTAGACCAGGCTGACCTTAAATCACTCTGATTCTTCTGCTTCTGCCTTCCAAGTGCTGGGATTAAAGACGTGTGTCACCCGTCACCACCTGGCAGAGTAGAATTATTTCATTGGTTCATATTTATTGGCTTAGCAGCAAGTATGATTTACATCCCGGAGTAGGCGGCAATTTTTGACATTAAACTCTGGCTAGTTATTACTACAGTTGCTCAAATAGATGCAAACATCAGCTAGTGGTCATTAGTTCTGATCTTCTGGTAAATAAACTACTAGGGTATAATGAGTACTTGGAACTACATTTTTAGGATGGAGAAGAATTCATAATTTTCTAAAGTATTCTAGTGGCTTCACAAATTATTGTGCCTATAAAGTGACATGAGACTTGTTTAAGACAACATTCATTGGCTAATAGGGCAGGTTTATTTTGCCATAAGACTTGTTGACACATTTTGGTGTACTAAGTTAAGAGCATACTTGTTCTTAGGTCCTTGGTCTGCTTCCTAAGTATGTCTGACTTTAGTCCTCCTGGCCCAATAGATACAGGCTAGAAGCCAGAAGTATTTTCATAGTCATTCTAGTCATGTGACTAGTGATCCAAGTCATCAAGCAAGAGACTTGGTACTAAGCCTGGTGGTGGTAGTTCACGCCTTCAGTCCTAGCACTTGGGAGGCAGAGGCTAGTCTGGTCAGCAATGCAAGTTCCTGGAGAGGCAGGGTACACAAAAACCTTGTCTCAAAAAAAAAAAAGGAGGCTTGGTACTTCATTAACAATAAATGTTTAAATGAATGAACATCCATATATATATCTTTTTTTTTTTTTTTTTTGGTTTTTCGAGACAAGGTCTCTCTATGTAGCCTTGGCTGTCCTAGACTCACTTTGTAGACCAGGCTGGCCTCGAACTCACAGTGATCCGCCTGCCTCTGCCTCCCAAGTGCTGGGATTAAAGGCGTGCGCCACCCCCACCCGGCTCCATATATATATATCTTGATTGATTGACAATTAGAAAAATAAGTTTGAAGCTGGGTGTGGTGGTGCATGTTTTTAATTCCAGCACTTGGGAGGCAGAGGTAGGGGAATTGCTGTGAGTTGGTGGCTAGCCTGGTCTACAAATCAGGTACCTGGATAGCCAGGGCAAGACAGAAACCATGTCTCAAAAAAAAACCAAACAAAACCAACAACAATTAAAAAAAAAGTTTGGGCTAGTGGTCCAGCTTAGTAATGCAGAGGGCCTTGGGTTTGAGTCCCAGCATAAAAAAAAAGGTGCTTTTTGTTTTGCTTTGTTTTGCTAATGTAACTTTGTGCATATATTTAATGGGTGAGTACTGTTGTAGGGTCCACTGTTCAGGTATCAGTGGCATTAGGACCTGACAGATGGATATGTATATTATCCATATTATCAAAAGCAAAACAAAAACCAAATCTATCTGGATGTATCTCTTCCATATATATTTTCATGAAATCCCCTAATTAAGAGTAAGATGAAGCCAGGCGTGGTGGCACATGCCATTTATTCCAACATCTGAGAGGTGGAGGCAGGGGGATCTCTGTGAATTCTAGGCCAGCCTGGTCTACATAGTGAGTTTCAGGACAACCAGAGCTACCTAGTGAGACCCATCTCAGGGTAAGATATGCACTACTTTAATCCCAGCACTTTGGAGTTTGAGGCCAGCTACTTCCACATTCTGGCAATGGCTACATAGTGAAACCCTACCTGAAAAAAGGATGGGAGTAAGGGGAAAGTGCTGTGGTCTTGATATTGATGTCACCCAAAATTCATGTGTTAAAACTTAATTTCCAATGTGAGGTTATTAAGAGGTGATGCTTTTATTATTGCACTATAGAAAATCAAATTATTGGTGTTTATTTTCAGTTTCTTCTCTATGTATGAACTTGGTAGCTGAACATACCCATTGAAAATTTCTAGCTAATTTCTAATTCACATTACATCAGAAAAGCATTTTCATATTTGTGGGTTATTTTTATGGCCATCATATGCATGTCTAATATTTCAAATACTTTCAACAGTTATCATCATCATCATTTGGTTAGAAGTAATTTCGCTGGGCATGGTGGCGCACACCTTTAATCCCAGCACTCAGGAGGCAGAGGCAGGCGGATCACTGTGAGTTTGAGGCCAGCCTGGTCTACAAAGTGAGTCCAGGACAGCCAAGGCTACACAGAGAAACCCTGTTTGGAAAAAACAAAAACAACAATAACAAAAAGAAGTAATGTTGTCTTTTTATAATAAATAGATTTTTAAAGTACTTTCAGTGTTTACTTTTATTTCCTCTGTGTAGTTTTTAGTAAATATGAACATTGGTATTAATATACAGTAAGATACTGTGTATTATGAAATCTTCCCTCTGTATTCATTAGCACACTTATTAGTGGCCTTATCTCTGAAACAAATCACAGTAAGAAGTTAAAATCAAGAGGTCTAAGTAAGTCCTGTCTTCTTCCTGAACCAAATGACTGTAATGGCTTTTTAGTAGTGTGTCTTGGCTTAGGACCTTAGCTTTTTCATCTAGAGATTAGCATATGTCTGAAATATGAAGCTAATGCGTTAGCTCTCAGATAGTAGCATCTGGAAATGGAGAATTCATCAAAAGAGAAAAAATTTATATTTGAGGGCTCTGTAGACATTTGTAGGTCAATGTTTCTGTTAGTTATTTCTAATACAAATTATGACTTTATTTCTCTCTCTCTCTCTCTCTCTCTCTCTCTCTCTCTCTCTCTCTCTCTTTTTCCTTTTATGGTACTGGGGATTGAACCTAGGTTATCACATATACTAGGCAAGCACTCCACCACTGAACTATCTCCCCAGCCTTTTAGTTATATTTTGAGATAGAGTTTTGCTAAGCTGCCTAGGCTATTAGTTCACCCTGTAGCTCAGGAATGCCTTAAGATTATATCTCTCCCACTCAGCCTTTCTAGTAGCTGGGAAGTCAGGTCTGTACCAACAGGTCTGCCTTGTAACTGTTTAAAGTGATTTAAAGATCATTAAAACATCTTACATTGTATAGAATGTGAATTTTAATGAGTCTTCTTATTGGTAACACACTGTTTTGAAATTTTCTTGATTGTTATTTCAATTAACAGTAACTACTGGTTGAAGCATGTAACAGTTTGTCTTTCAGATATATATGTTAGAAAAGTATATGTAATGTGAAATACATTTTACATGCATGGAATTACAACTTAGTTTTACTTCAAAGGTGGACTCTCTAATTTTTAAAACATTTAAAAATTAATTTTATTTGTTTTATGTGTGCATGCATTCATTTTATGTGTGCATTGTTTGTATGGCCATGCCTGTGCCATTGTGCATGTGGCGGTCAGAACACAACTTCTGGGAGCCACAGTTCTCCTACCCTGTGGTTTCCAGAGCTTGAACTCAGCTCAGCAAGCTTGGTAGCAAGGGTCTTTACTCACAGAGCCATCTCACCAGCCCTACTCTTGTGTGGAATCTTAGTTTCCTTGCAGATTTGCAATTTTAGTGTTAGACTTTTGTTGTTGTATTTAGTCAGGGTCACTCTGGCTGGCCAGGAACTCCTGATGTAGACCAGGCTGGCCTCTTTACTCAGAGATCCACCTGCCTCAGCCTCTCCTCGCCTATGTGTGCCTCTCTACCTTTCCCTGTCCTCTGCTTCTCTCCCCCTCTCCTGTGTCCCTCCATCTCCTCTGCCTCCCCACCTCTCCTGCTCCTCTGCCTCTCCATCTCTCCTTTACCCTTTCCTTTGCCTCTCCACCTCTCCTCAGCTTCTTCCCTCCTCTGCCTCTCCACATCTTTTCTTCCTCTCTACCTTTCTGCCCCTGGAATACTGTTTTTTGTATGTGTGTGTGTCTGTATGTGTGTTTTGTTTTTCTAGACAGGATTTGCCTTGTAGTCCTGGCTGTCCTGGACTTGCTTTTTAGACCAGGCTGGCCTGGAACTCACAGAGATCCACCTGCCTCTGCCTCCTGGGGTGCTAGGATTAAAAGCATGTGCTGCCACCGCCTGGTTTTGTATTGTTTTTGAAACAATGTTTCTTATAGCTGAAGTTGAAGTTAAACTCTGATTTTTTTTTTAATATTTATTTATTTATTATATATACAGTGTTCTGTCTGTATGCGTGTGTGCAGGCCAGAAGAAGGCATCAGATCTCATTACAGATGGTTGGGAACCATGCGGTTGCTGGGAATCGAACTCAGGACCTCTGGAAGAGCAGCTGGTGCTCTTAACCTCAGAGCTGTCTCTCCAGCCCTAAACTCTGATCTTGAACTCCTGATTCTGCCTCCACTTTCAGGGCACTAGAAGGTGTGCCGTCATTCCCAATCAATATACATCTTATGCATATTATTAGCTTTTTATAATGTTTTTAACACTCATTTTCCAGGAAATATACATGTTTAGTGTAGCTATGGATGCAAAAATTTAAAATTTCTTTCTAAATGTGCAATATCAGTAGTCAAGGAAAATCTATAACTTTGGTTCCATATAAGTAGCTAATAAAGGCTTTGTGTACGTACTGTACTTGCAACTACTTTTGGGTACGGGAATGAAAAAGTCATTTTGGGAGGACAAAGGTGGTTCTGTATATCAGGCGTCTTAGGTTGTTTCTGTAATACAGTTCTGGAAATCCTATTTGGGTTACTACTAGCTTAAGTATCAGTACCATGGCTACTGTAATATAACTAAGTTTTTGAAGATTATAGTAGGAGTCGTGTGTTGAAAGGATGAGTAAGACTTCAGAGAGGTCTGACAGTTTCAACATAAAACTCCCAAATGTCTTTGTTTCATTGTTCACTTAGTGTGACTTAGTATTTCAGACTGATGGTTTCCTTGATAGCCCACTTTCTCAACATGTATTAGGAGATGATAGATTGAAATGCTCTTATTCCTTTGGATGTAACATGTAGTAGAGTTCTACCAGTTAGTACTATCCATTTATTTACATTAAACAAATGCTTAAACCTTTCCGAGAGTCTTTTTCTACTCTCATCCTGATTTAAAACATGATCACATCAAAATGTATTTCATAAGATTGGAAGTGGGGGAGAGGGATTGTACATGCCTATAAGCCCACCACTAAGAGAAGCTGGAGGACAGCTCCAAGTTCGAGGCCAGGCTGGGCTACATTGTGAGATTCAGACCAGCATAAGCTACATGTTGGTAACTTGTTTGAATCACCCTAAAATGTGTTTCATGGGAAGCACCCCAATTCTGCATTGTGTGTCCTTTAGTGTGAATACTAAATTATGTAAAAGGTACCTGGGTTTATTAAGCCTAGTAACTAGATATTTTGTTTTTCTGACTAGAAACATCATATTCTCTTTTGTTTTGTTCTCTCTTTTTTTGAGACAGGGTCACCCTATACAGCCCTGGTTGTCCTAGAACTCACTATATCTACCAGGTTGGCTTTGAACTCAAAGATATCCATCTGCCTCTGGATTAAAGTTGTAAGCCACTACACCTGACTTTATATTCTTTCTCAGAATTTTATTTGTCAGGTCATGAAAAGCTGAAGGTTTTGATAACACCAGAAAAAAAAATTGCCATTTTCTGTCTTATTTATTTAAATATTTTATGTGCACGAATATTTTGCCTGTTCATATATATGTACATCTTGTATATCTAGTATCTGCAAAGACCAGAAACAGGAGTTGAAGACCCTGGAACTAGAGTTGCAGATGGCTATTACTCTTCATGTGTGCTGGGAATCAAATTCCGGTTCTCTATAAAAGAAATACATGTTCTTAACCACTGAACCATTTCTCTGGTCCCTTATTTTTATGTTTTTTTTTTTTAATCTGTTAGAGAATATCCTTATCTGTGGCTTGTAAGGTAGCTTAGCAGGTAAAGGTGCTTGTCGCCAAGCCTCATGACCTGAGTTAAGTCCCCAGAGTCCATGTGTTGGAGTGAGAGAACCGGTTCCTACAAGCTGCCCTCTGATCCCATTGCACACATGCACACATGTAAATGTTTAAACAAGAAGAGTATCCTTGTCCAAGATCCAGGTTTTCTAAGGAGCTGAAGAAATACGAATGTTTCCTTCATATGAAAGTTGGTAGAGAACACCAAGTGCCCTGTTTTATCAGGTGCAGGCCAGTGGACTACACGTCTCTTTTATTTATTTGGTTTTTTGAGGTAGGGTTTCTCTGTATAGCCTTGGTTGTCCTGGACTAGCTTGGTAGAAGGTTAGCCTTGAACTCACAGTGATTTGCCTGCCTCTGCCTCCCAAGTCCTAGGATTAAAGTCATGCATTACCACACCCGGCTTTACACATCTCTTTTAAAGCAGATATAGACTAGCATGGCCTGTATGAGATTTCTTTGAAGGTTAAACTACATGTATCCATGTTTAGGGTTTTGTTATTGTTGTGTCTTAAACTGGTTTATTTTCGTTTTATGTGCATTGATGTTTTGCTCACATGTGTGAGGATGTCAGACCCCCTGGAACTGGAGTTACACACAGTTGTAAGCTGTCATGTGTGGGCTGGTAATTGAACCTGTACCATCTAGAAGAGCAGCCAGTGTTCTTAACCACTGAGCCATCTCTCTGCCATTTTGATATCTTTTTTCATTTTCAAATTATTGCTACAGCCAAATTGATTAATAGCTCCTCACATGTTGCTTGTGTGGAGAATCCTTAAGAGATCTTTGTTTAGCAAATTCAAGTGTGTATGTGTGTGTGTGTGTGTGTGTGTGTGTGTGTGTGTATCTATATCTATATCTATATAATTCTTTATTTTATAAAGAATTCTGACAGATTTGTCAGAATTTATTTTATATATATATATATATAATTCTTTATTTTAAATATAAAATTGGACTTGTGATAATTGATCTATTCATACTTCTCCAAAAGGCAATATATTTTTAAAGATTTATTTCATAAACAATTGTATATATTGTGTATGTCTGTGCATAGGCTTGTGCACTTACTTGCAGTGCTCACAGAGGCCCGAAGAAAGCCTTGGATCTCCTAGTGCTGGAGTTACAGATGATTGTGAACTGCCTGATGTGGGTACTGGGAGGTTCTAGGAGCAGAACTTTAATTCTTTTATAAGAACAGTAAGGGCTCTGTCTGAGCCATCTCTCCAGCCCATAATAATAGTTCCTAATTTTAAAAAATAGACTTTCTTTTAAAATCTATATTTTTATAATATGCATACTCATTCTTAGCACACTGTGACCATTGCTTCTGATTTTGTAATTAGCTCTGTGTTTTGTAAACTTGAGGGTAAATACATTTTTTTGTTTTTTAGAATTAGGTGCATAGTCTGTCTCTGTCTTTCTCTAGAACTAGGTGCATGATATCTCTCTGTGTGCATATGTGTATGTGGAAGTCAGAGATCAATATCAGGAGTTCTTCCTTGGTCCTTCTCTACCTCATCTCTCACTGAACCTTGCTGACTTGCTATATTGGCTGATCATCAGGCTCTGGGGATCTAACTGACTCTGCTTCACCAATGATCCAAAGTCAGGTCCTCCTGCTTGTGCTGCAACCATGTTACCACATAAGCTCTTGTGGGACCACCCTTCCTTAAGATGGCGTTGGCAGTGGACAGTGGAGACAAGCTTTGCTCTTTACGAATGAGTAGGCTTTTGTTTAGTTGCTCATTTGTTTTAAGATGGGGTTTCCTTGGCCTAATATGTCCTTGAACTCAGTGTGTTCTTCCTGCCCTGGTCTCCTGAATCCTGGAAATTAATAGGTATGAATTGCCACTTCTGAAGGAGAGGTGCTAGGTTTTTGTTTGTTTGTTTGTTTGGTTTGTTTTTGTTTTTTGTTAGAACATGTGATTGATGGTCATAAGTTAAAATGTCTTAAACTTTCTGCTTGACAAAGGAGGCTTAAACATTACAGACTAAGGTTATATTGAATGGCATTTTATAAGGATTTGATCACTTTGCTTGCATAATAATTTAATATACTGTCCTCCTGAATCTTCATTTTATGCTGATAAGAACCAGGCATGGTAGCACACCTCCAATTCCAGTAGGCAGAGGCAGGGGAGCATCACAGATTGAGGCCACACATAAAATTCTGACCAGTGAGACCCTGTCTCAGAAATAAAACAAACAAACAGAAAACCCAAATAACTCTTTGAAGGCACATGGGATATGTGTTACTTAAATATGCATGTATTATGAAATCTAGTATATTTTAAAAATATATACATATTTACACACACATATATTTATAACATGTAAACTTTTAGTTTGATATGACATAGATCAAACATTACTTCTGGCAGATTTGTCAGAAGTCAGCAAGCCAGAATCATGTGATCTCTGGCATTGGAGGTGATTTTTGAGTATCAAAGCAAATGATGGTTCTTTCTGCCGCCTTTCAAGCACTTGTATACTTGTTTCTAGCATTCTTTTGCTTACGGCTGTGATGCAGACTAGCCAGCAATGACTAAGGAGCAGGGTGAGAAGGTTAGTAGTAGGTTGAGTAGCTGGTTTTGAATTTGGATGCTGGTCACTGTGGCTGTAGGGAAAGCTACTCTGAGAAGAGGAGTAATCTGTTCCCTTCGCTGCTTTTCCTCACTGGTCACATGAAGCACATAGTTCCTGTTATTGGTGGCAGCAATTGAGGGATGACCTTTTCCTTGTTGCTGCTGAGAAAGCAAATAAATGTAGTGATTCAGTCTTTTTGCTATTACTGTCACCTTGCAAATAGGAGGAAAACTTAATTATTAAAAAAAAAAAAAAAACAAGCAGAAAAGGAAATTCTCACTTGGGGTATAGATTTATCTATCTATCTATAATACTATTTGCTACAATAGCTGCCTGTGTTTATACCTAAAGTATAGGTAATTTCTTTAACATCACCATTTACAAATAATGTTTCATGATTTTAATTTTCTCTTTGTCTAACCAGATGTGACGCTGACCCTTCAGCCCTAGCCAACTATGTTGTAGCACTGGTCAAGAAGGACAAACCTGAGAAGGAGTTGAAAGCCTTTTGTGCTGACCAACTTGATGTCTTTTTACAAAAAGGTAATTGTTACGGGCCTTCAGCCAAGTATTTTACATAAATATTTTTAATTTAAACTTCCTGAAAAGAGCCAGGGATGGTGGCACATGCCTAGAATCCCAAAACTTGGGGGGCTGAGGCAGAAGAATTTGGAATTGAAGCTAACCTGGGCCTAAATAGGGAATTCCAAGTCACCTATGCTACCGGGCAACCTTAAAACAGCAGTAGCACAACCAGATTCATGAAGGTGTAGCTTAAGGGGGGAAACCCACTTCCGGAGTTTGTGTGTAATAGTCCTTCCTTGAGTAGTAGCATGCTAATTTTTGTGTCGTTCCAGTTTTACTATATGTGCTTCTGAAATGAGACAGGTACAAACTTTACAGTAAATTAGGCAGGGTCCTTTGAATATTTCAGTGTGCCCATTCACTAATACTTATATATTTGTTTTGTGTTTAGGAAGGACAGGTTTTTCCTGTCCTTCTTTTCGTTTTCCCATTATTGAGACAGTGGTTCTAATTCTTGTTAGGTTCTTTGCAGCTTTTGACAGCACTTAGTTGATGGTTAAGAGATAACTGTTTAAGGCTACTGAAGCTGCCTTCCAGTGCTTCTGTGTGTGTGCACACGCACTCGAGTGTCTGTCTACATGCCCCTGTTTGAATGTATATATATGTATTTATATTCATACATGTGCAGGTGTTCATGTGTTCTTGTGGAGAACATAGGTCAGCTTGTCTCATTTCTTGGGATCCTTCTATTTTGTCTTATGATTTGTTTCATTGGTTTGAAACTTACAAATTAGGCTAACAAGCCCTCCAGAGACTTCCTTCTTAGTGTGGGGACTACAAACAAGTGCCTTTATGCATGGGTTCTGGGTTCAAATTCGGTGCTTCACTGAGTGATCTCCTTGGCCCTGACGTTGCATATTCTTGCTGTTAAAACAGTAAACTCAATGTTCTTTTTTTCTCTTGGCTGGGTCATCTTGAGATCCAAGAAAAGATGGACATGATTCTCCTCTCTTTGCACCTTTAACTTCTCATCTTCAGCTGGCCGTGTGTGCTAGCCTGTAACTCGGCACTTGGGAGTTAGAGGCAGGAGGATCAAAAGGTCAGCACTGCCCTTTGCTACACAGCCTGTGATACATGAGACAGTCTTAAAATAAATAGATTTCCTGCCTTTTTACCAAAGTCCTCCTATGATACAGAACTTGCAGGAAGTTTCCTTTGCTGTTTTCTTGATACTTTCTGCCCCACTCTACCCTCACCCTGGCCCAGTCTTTCTCTAAACCTCACCGCTCACTTCTCTGAATGTCACTGAGTATATCTTCATTTAGAGCCCTTGGACATGTTTTATGTTTGCCTGTAAGATTCTTTCTTGCGTCTTTTTGGTCTCTTCAGATGTCATCATGCACAGTTTTCCTTAGTACTTAGTTACCCTTTCTTCCTCCTAGCTCTGCCCGACTTCTCCTCGTCTTGCCTCTACCTCTGAAGTACGGAAATTGCAGGCATAGACCACTAATCTTGATTTATGGTTGATTAAATACAAGGTTTTCTGTATACTAGACAAACCTTTTTAATTTTTTAAAACTTATTTTTATTTTATGTGTATGAGTGTTTGCCTACATGTATGTATGTCAGTTTTCTATTTGCATGCCTGGTGCCTGGGGAGGCCACTAGACGGTGCCAAGTCCCATGGAACTCAGTTATGGATGGTTATGAGCTGCCATGGGGTTCTGGAACTGAAGCTGGGTCCTTGACTAACAATCAAGCTCCCTTAACTGCTTGGCCATCTCTCTAGCCTCTGGGTTGTGGTATTTATTCATTCATTCATTCGTCTATTCATCTATCTATCCTCCCACCCTCTCCGCACCTCCTTTCCTCAGGGGGATAGGCATCACTCTAGTACAGGTTGTTGGAACTCACACAGTAATCTAAGCTGGTGACCCTCCAGCCCAGCCTCCTGAATGCAGTAGTACAAGGGTGAACCACCATGCTCCATTTCTGCTAACAGTTTTACCATTCTGAAAAAAAAAAAAAAAAGTTTGCTCAAGGAGTGTGTATGAAGATGCTTTTCTGTGGGAAAAGTAGTTGGCATTTTAGAAATGTGTGACAATTGTAGCATGAGCGGAGCCCATACAATGTCAGTCTTTGAAATACACAACCCCCCCTTATTTTGGAAATTGAACCATCTGTCACTGAGCAGTACTGCTTTAGGTGGTCCTTAGGGCAAGACCAATAAAAGTTATTTAAATTTAATTCGAATAAAAATAGAAATATTTTGATATTTATGTTTTCAGCAAAATTACCTGTTTCTCTTACTCTCTTTGTCAGAGGAAGTTTCAAATACGGCCAAAACATGGACTTGAGTAAAACACAAATAGTAATTTCAACCCATTCAAACATATCTAACTCAGTCTTTGAGCGGTTTTGTATTCTGTCCAATGCAAGATTATACCATGAGATTACTTCTTCTTCTTCTACATATGCTCTTTTAGTTATCATTTCAGTTTCTTTAAACAGATAAACACAAAATATTACTGTATATCTTTCAGATCTGATATTCTTAGTAGGTCAAGAGAAGTTTTGTAAACTCTTATCTAATAGCTTATTTTGTTTGTTTGTTTGTTTTAAGAAAAGCCTGATTATTCTTTTTTCCTTTTTTTAAAATTTAATTAATTTATTCAGATTACAACTCAGTTGTTATCCCATCCCTTGTATCTACCGTTCCTCCCTCCCTCCCGCTTTCACCCTATTCCCCTCCCCTAGGTCTGTGACCGAGGGGGACCTCTTCCCCCACTATATAGTCATAGGCTATCACGTTTCATCTTAGTAGCCTGCTTATTCTTTCTTTGAGTGCCACCAGGCCTCCCCACCAAGGGGAGGTGGTCAAATATGGGGCACCAGAGTTCATGTCAGAGTCAGTTCCCGCTCTCCACATAACTGTGGAGAATGTCCTGTCCATTGGCTAGATCAGAGTAGGGGTTCAATGTTTACTACTTGTATTGTCCTTGATTAGTGCAATAGTTTGAGGAGACCCCCCTAGGCCCTGATCCACCCATCACAATGTTCTTCTTGTAGGTTTCTAGGACCCTCTGGATCCTTCTATTTCCCTATCTCCTATATTTCTCTTACCTAGAGTCCCAGTAGGATATCCTCACATCTATCCCAATCTCCTGGTAAGTAAAAACTTTCATGGGACATGATTTTTGGGCTAGTGCCCAATTATAAGTGAGTGTCTACCATGTGAGTCTTTCTGCTTCTGGGTTAACTCACTCAGCATGATCATTTCTGGTTCCATCCATTTGTCCACAAATTTCAAGATTTCCTTATTTTTAATGGCTGAGTAGTATTCCATAGTGTAAATGTACCACAGCTTCTTTATCCATTCTTCAATTAAGGGACATTTAGGTTGTTTCCAGGTTCTGGCTATTGTGATGAATAAGGCTACTATGAGCATGGTTGAGCATATGTCCTTGTTGTGTGGTGGAGCATCTTTTGGGTATATTCCAAGGAGTGGAGTAGCTGGGTCTTGAGGAAGCCCTATTCCCATTTTTCTGAGAAAGCGCCAGATAGATTTCCAAAGTGGTTGTACAAGTTTGCATTCCCACCAGCAATGAAGGAGTGTTCCCCTTTCTCCACATCCTCGCCAGCATGCAGTGTCTCTTGAATTTTTGATCTTAGCCATTCTGATGGGTGTAAGATGGAATCTCAGAGTTGTTTTGATTTGCATTTCTCTGATGACTAAAGATGTTGAGCATTTCTTTAAGTGTTTCTCAGCTATTCGATATTCCTCTGTTGAGAATCCTCTGTTGAGAATCCTCTGTTGAGAATCCTCTGTTGAGTTCTGAGCCCCATTTCTTAATTGGGTTATTTGGATTGGTAATGTTTAATTTCTTGAGTTCTTTACATATTTTGGATATTAGACCTTTGTCAGATGTAGGGTTGGTGAAGATCTTTTCCCAGTCTGTAGGCTGTCTGTCACTTTGTTCTGTTAACAGTGTCTTCTGCCTTACAGAAGCCTCTCAGCCTCATGAGGTCCCATTTATTAATTGTTGACCTTAAGGCCTGGGCTGTTGGTGTTCTGTTCAGGAAGTTGTCTCCTATGCCAATGTGTTCCAGGCTCTTCCCCACTTTTTCTTCTAACCGATTTAGTGTCTCTGGTTTTATGTTGAGGTCTTTCATCTACTTGGACTTGAGTTTTATGCATGGTGATAATAAATATGGGTCTAATTGCATTTTTCTACATGTAGACATCTAGTTAGACCAGCACCATTTGTTGAAGATGCTATCCTGTTTCCATTGAATAGATTTGGCTTCTTTGTCAAAAATCAAGTGACCTTATGTGTATGGACTCATTTCTGGGTCTTCAGTTCGATTCCATTGATCCACCATCCTATTGCTGTGCCAGTACCATGCTGTTTTAATTACTGTTGCTCTCTAATAGCTTATTTTCTTAGTCTCCCTTTGTGTTTTTTCTGTTTGTTTGTTTTGAGACAGGGCTTTTCTGTACAACCTTGGCTGTCCTGGATTCACTTTGTAGACCAGGCTGGCCTCTAATTCACAGATACCCTACCTCTCTGTCTCCCTGAATGCTGGGATTACAGGCGTGCACCATTGTGTCGACTTTTAGTTTCTTTCTTGTTTCTAATCTTTTACAATTAACTTAAGCAACAAAATCTTATATTTATATCATTTGTACACATACAATTACGTCTGAAGGAATTAAAAAGAAGTAAAAGCCGTTCAAATGGATTTGTCTTCCATTAAGGTAAGTCTTGCTTTTTTGTTTTGTTTTGTTTTGTTTTGTTTTTTGAGACAGGGTTTCTCTGTGTAGCCTTGGCTGTCCTGGACTCCCTTTGTAGACCAGGCTGGCCTCGAACTCACAGCAATCCGCCTGCCTCTGCCTCCCGAGTGCTGGGAAGTCTTGCTTTTAAAGCCTGACAGCAGTGTTAAAGATTTCCGGTATTTCTAAAGTGTTGACAACAATGTTTAAACCTTCCGTTTTTGTTTATATAACATTTAAATATTTTTTCTCTTTAGAAACTTCAGGTTTTGTGGACAAACTATTTGAAAGTCTTTATACTAAAAACTACCTTCCACCATTGGAACCAGTTAAACCTGAGCCCAAACCACTAGTCCAAGAAAAAGAAGAAATTAAAGAAGAGGTAATACACTTCTTAGAGTCTGTCACCAGGATTCTTAATTGAAAGTTGAAATTATTGGTATTAGTGTTGTTTGTTTGTTTGTTTGTTTGAGACAGGGCCTTACTATGTAGTCCTAACTGGCCTTGAATTTGCTATGTAGATAGTATGGCCTCTGCTTCCCATGCTGGGGATAAAGGTGTATGCCACTGTGCCCACCCTGAAATCTTTTTCCTCCACCTAGAGGTACATTTTCTTAGCTACACTAGAAGCTCACAAGCTCTAGTGATCCTGTGTTCTTGCTTTTCAGAGCTGGGTTATAGGTGTGAGCAGGACTTACGTGTGTGCCAACATCTGAATTCAGGTCCTTGTAATTAAACAGCAAGCACTATTAACTGTGGAACCGTTTCTTTAGTCCTCAGAAATCCAGCGATTTCTAAAAAGTGAAAAGTTGGTTACATACAAAAGCTTGGGTGAAAGTAAAGTATTAATAAAAGTTTAATATAAATCATTAGGTAACATACCATCATATATATGGAAAAATGATTTACTGTTTCTAACCACACTGTCAACACTGGAAAAATTAACAGAAATATTATTTTATAAAGTATAAAAACATGATTAGAGATGCCAAGCTAAGGGGCTGGAAAGATGGCTCAATAGTTAAGGGGCTAAGAGCACATACTGCTCTTGCAGAGTACTTGAGTTTGGTTCCTGCCTCCTACATCTAAAGGCTTATAACCACATCTCTGCACTCCTGCACTCATGTGCACATGCTTACCCCCACAACATAACCAAAAAAATTAATTCTACAAAAAGATACTAACCTAATTGCTTTCTTGAACCAATATAGAAATATTACAGCCTTCATTTATAGTTTCTTTTGTGTATAAATCAGGCAATCTTTGTTAAGAATGTGGAAAAGAGATTTTGTATGTACAAATATATGTAGTTTTTAGTCCAGAACCAGGAATAGAAATACTTCCCAACTTTAAAAAAAAAAGTTTTTGTGGGGCTGGAGAAATGGCTCAGATTAAGAACACTGGCTGGTCTTCCAGAGGTCCTGAGTTCAATTCCCAGCAACCACGTGGTGGCTCACAACCATCTGTAATAAGATCTGGTGCCCTCTTCTGGTGTGCAAGTGTACATACAGACACAACATAATATACATAAGAAGTAAATCTTTAGAAAGAAAGTTTTTGTTTTATCATCTGTAGAGTTGGTTTAGTTATTAAGGGCACTTGTTCTTGCAGAAGACCTGGTTTTGAGTTCCAACATGCACATGAAAGTTTACAGCCATTTGTAACTCTAGTTCCAGGGTGCACAGATACATTGACATACTTGAAAGCAAAACATTTATACACACACTGTCCAGGACAGCCAAGGCTACATAGTGAAACCCTGTCTCTAAAAACCAAATAAATAAATAAATAAATAAATAAATAAATAAATAATATTCTTTTTTGTTTGTTTGAGACAGAGGGCCCTTGAACTCCTGATCCTTCTGCCTTCATCCCCTAAGGGTTCAGACTCAAAGTTTTAAGGCTGGCTTAAAAAGTCTTTAAAAAGTAGACTAGGGGAAAAAAAAAGTAGACTAGTGAGGTGGTGTGTGGTGTGTGTGTGTGTGTGTGTGTGTTTGTGTGTGTTTCTCTGTAGCCTTGGCTGTACTGGACTCATTTTGTAGACCATGCTGGTCTGAAATTCACAGAGATCCACCTGCCTCTGTTTCCCCAAGTACTGGGATTACAGGCACGTGTCACCATGCCTAGCCTTGGTATATCTTTTTAAGTAGCAGGAATGGAAACCTTCCTGCATCCTGTAGAAATTTTTCTTTGATGCTTTATATAGTATATAATATATGATCTTTGGTATAGGTTAAGTCTTTTATAATTTTTTATGGCAAGTAGTATTTCTTTTTTTAAAGGTTTATTTATTATGTGTACAGTGTTCTGCTTACATGTATGCATGCAGATCAGAAGAGAATACCAGATCGTATTATAGATGGTTATGAGCTACCATGTGGTTGCTGGGAATTGAACTCAGGTCCTCTTGAACAGCAGTCAGTGCTTTAACCTCTGAGCCATCTCTCCAGCCCAAGTAGCCTTTTAAATTTTAATTAATTTAATTTAATTTTGTGTGCATGAGTGGAAGGTATCAGATCCTCTGGAACTGGAGTTACAGACAATTGAGAGCTGCCATGTGGGTGCTGAGAATTAAACGCAGGTACTCTGGAAGAGCAGCCAGGGCGTTTAACCACTAAGCCATCTCTCTAGCTCTTGCAAGTAGCCTTTTTCTATAGTCACTACAGGTATTCACTGATTTGTAAGAGTCTGTTTAGATGACAGTTGATTTGAATATTAAGAAATGTAGTACTGGGAGCTGGAGAGATGATAACTCAGTGGAGAGAACACTTGCTGTCCTTCCTGAGCTTCCTGGCGCCCACATCAGGGCATGCAAACACCTGCAACTTCAGCTCTAGGGGATCTTCTAGCCTCCCCAGGTGTCATGCACTTATGTGGGACACATTCATGTATACAGGAACTCGCACACAAACAGATATTTTTTTAAAATTCTATTATTTTGTTTTAAAAGAACAGTTAAAAAAATCTTTACAAGGTTCCATTCATAGTATCTTTGAAATACATCCTAATTTTGAAACCTTTATAATATGAGCTTAGCTCTAGAGCTTTTCTGACTGACAATTGTCTGACATGTCTTTTTCCTAATTTTCATGCTTGAGTTGTGATTATCGGTAAAACAATAGTTCACACGGCCACACATAATTAATGGTTTAATTTTTGTTCTGCACAGTTGCACTTTTAAAGTGAGTGGCTCTGAAGCGAATCTTAGGACTAGCCATCATGACTTCTTGATCCTCAGCTGCATTGTACTGTTAGTTGTTTTTATAATTAGATTATTGGCCACAGGGGAAACAGGCAAGAGAATTTGGACCATTGACTCAGCTTATCCTGGTGTTGAAAAACAACAGAAGATGTATGCTATAATTTATGATGCACACGGCATTTGTTCGTTTTTACCAAAACTTTCCTGAGATTTTATTTTGTGAAGAAACATTATTTGTTTTGTGGGGGTTTTATTATCTAGATGCAGCTTGTTGCTCCTCAGTGGAGTAATGCATCAATTGAATTTCTTGCACATTGCTGGAAGAAAAGGATTTTTAAATCCAGTTGGATGAATGTGTAGTCTCTGCTGATGCCATATGGCTACCATATTGTAGCTGCTATTATTATGCACTCTGCATTTTGTTAAATTGTTACCTTCTGGTTCATTTACTCATTTCCTGATTTTGATAATACGTGGGGCTCTTCTTCATTATTTGAAAATATGTTTAGTTCTTACCAATTTGATTCATTTGTATGTGGTAGGCTCTAAGCTCAGTTTTTTGTTGTTTTTATTTTTGTTTTTTTAATTTTAAGGGTCTTGTGGTATCCAAGGTTCCCTTGAATTCATTATCTTTCTTTCTGTCTAGTCTCCTAAATGCTTGCTAAGATTGCTTTTTTGCTTGTTAACATACCTGGTTCAAACTAGCTTGCTTGCTTGCTTATTTATTTATTTATTTATTTATTTATTTATTTATTTATTTATTTATTTATTCTTTAAGATAGGATCTTACAGTATAGACAAGGTTGGCTTCAAACTCACAGAGCTCTGTCTGGCTCTGCCTTTCAAGTGCTCAGTTAAAGGCTTGTACCACCACACTCAGCCCAAACTCTTATCTATTAATATTTGTTTATTTGTCATTTGTTTTAAGGCAGGGTCTCTGTGTAGTCCTGCCTGTTCTGGAGCTTGATATGTAGACCAGGCTGGCCTCAAACTCACAGAGATGTGCCTGCCTCTGTCTCTCCAGTGCTGGGATTAAAGGTGTCATCACCATTCACAGCTTGACTATATTTTGAAATGAAGATGTAAACTTTTAATGTGTGGTACCAAATGCTTGCTAGTTTCCTGTCTCAGTTTAGAGAATAATGCGGTTATTCTCTTCTTAAATTATAATTACCTACTTTAAGTAACATCAAACTTGATGCTGGTTTAAAAAAATCATCATCTTCTTCTTCTTCTTCTTCTTCTTCTTCTTCTTCTTCTTCTTCTTCTTCTTATTATTATTATTATTATTATTATTATTATTATTATTATTATTATTATTACATTTTAGACAGAGTCTTGCTACGTAGCTCTGGGGACCTGAAACTCACTGTGTTCATAAGCTAGATTTAACCTTGTGGCAATCCTCCTACCTCGGCCCTGTTAGATGTGGAGGTGGCAGGTAGGAGTCACCATACGTGACTTTTTTTTTTTTAAAGACAGGATCTTGCTGTAGGCGAGGCTGGTCTCAAACATAACAATTCTTTTGTTTCAATCATATGAACATACCACCACAGCCAGTAACATATCTTTTTTTGAATTAATGTGAGCCTGTTTTTTACTTTTCCTGTTCTCTGACTTTTTTTTTGGGAATGGCTTAAATAAGTGTAGGTGTGCATATAACTATCTGTAAATAAACTTGAATTTATCTTTCTTTTTGAGTATCTGTTGATTTTCTTTGTTTTAAGACAGGGTGTCAGGGACTGTACGGATGCCCCACCTCTCCCTCTTAGGTGTTGGGATTATAAGTGTGTGGGCCACACTTAGCTCAGACGAAAGTATTCAGTATGTTTATTTATGTCCTCTCTTACACTAGAAAGATTTATCAGATGTTTGAGTTTTGTAACTTAGAGAGGAACTGGTCTTATTTTTAACAAATCTTGCAGGTATTTCAAGAGCCAGCAGAAGAAGAGCGAGATACTAGGAAGAAGAAATATCCTAGTCCCCAGAAGAGTCGTTCAGAATCTAGTGAACGAAGGTTTGTACTGGTATCTAATAGTAAGACACTGAGAGCTGTTTTTCAGTATGCAGTTAGTTAGCATTATTGGACCATGTCCCCATGCCCTCTAAAGCACTGAGGTGAGAACTTTCCTTCTTTCCATTCTGTCTTTTGCTGTTGTCTTAGCTTCTGTGTCTTTTATAAACAACCATTATTTGCTTTTCCCAAGAGTGCAGGGGTGGGAGCAGTCTCCTCAGAGAATTGTAATGAAATGTTCCATTTGTTTTAGGGGGTGCGGTATTAAAATTATCCACGTTAGCATTTGCCAAAAGGGTACAGTTTGGTATATGTTCATCTGTGATCACAAAACGGTCTTTATTTAAGAAGACTTCTTGTGAGCCATTTCCCTCTTTCTCCTTCTAATTTCTGTCTTCTCCCCCACTCTCCCTCATACTTCGGGCTTTCCTTTCCTTTCTTATTTCTCCCTACCCTGTGTACTTGAAGTGGGAAAACCCTTCCCTCTCAATAATGGTTAGAAGAATTAGTGGTAGTCTTGAGACAGTCTAAAATAGACATTATGAATTGTGGTGACGTAAAGAGAGTACTTTATCTTCTGGACTTGTGCACAGATCTCATTTCTAGAGTCTACATATGGCTTTTATATCTGTGTATTATAGGACACGTGAGAAGAAACGAGAAGATGGCAAATGGAGAGACTATGAGCGGTACTACGAGCGGAGCGAGCTGTATCGTGAGAAGTACGACTGGAGAAGGGGCAGGAGCAAGAGCCGCAGTAAGAGCCGCGGCTTGAGTCGAAGTAGAAGCCGGAGCAGGGGCCGGAGCAAAGACCGTGATCCAAACAGGAATGTGGGTGAGTAGGCACACCCCAGGAAAGCGTATTTGATAGAGGTGGGAGAGATTGTCTCAAAAGACTAATCTTGTACACTTTTGGAATCAAGGCAGTTTTTAAAAAGTTATTCCTAAGTTATTATAGCATATATTTACATTTAAATAATTCTTATATTTGATACAAATGTCTTTTGATCAGTGACAATGACACTTAAGTAAAAAGATTGCCTTTTGCTTTTTGTTTTATTTTTCCTGAAAGTAATTGGCTTGCTATAAGGTTGTCCAATGTTTAAAAAATTAAAAAGACAGAAAAATCCTAAAATGCCAGTGAAGAAGCTGACCCTTCTTCTGTCAATGTACTTGACGTTGGTACTGTAAAACATTGTTTTTCACAAGTCAATTGAGATATGCGCAGTAGTGATATTCCTGTTTTTAGACTATACTGCTAGTGAGTGCATTTAAATTGTGGATTGCTCAGGAAGTTTAGACTAATGTTCTCAGCTATGCTGTTCTGAGACAAGAAGTGCGGCTTAAGCACATAAACATGTGACTTCTTCATCTCTTGTTTCTTTTTTTATTCTAAAACAGAGCACAGGGAAAGATCAAAGTTTAAGAGTGAAAGAAATGACCTGGAGAGCTCCTATGTGCCTGTGTCTGCTCCACCTGCAAACTCTTCTGAACAGTATTCCTCTGGGGCGCAGTCTATTCCCAGCACTGTCACTGTGATTGCACCTGCACACCATTCTGAAAACACAACTGAGAGCTGGTCCAATTACTATAACAATCATAGCTCTTCCAATTCTTTTGGTCGAAACCCACCACCAAAGAGGCGCTGCAGGGATTATGATGGTAAAGATTGCTACTCTTTTGTATGCGTTATTCCCAGCTAGGAAAGCAAGTGTTGCAGATGCTGCATGGGTGCATCCCAGTAGCTTGCCTTGCCTTTTATGTGAATACTAGAGTTTTCTTCATATGCCAGGTCATGTTTTTTCACTTACAATTTCCTAAAAATGACTCCATATGATGCATAAAGAACTTCCTCAATTGTTTTTTTTTAGGCTCTTAATATTTTATATGTATGTAAATATGTTTAAGCTAGTTATCATAAATATGCACTTGTCCTTTCAGCATGTTCAATTATAAGCAGTGCTATAATAAATAGCCTTGTATACCTTGCCTACTGGAAATTTAATGCTAAAATATTGTTTAAATTGATAGATACTATACATACTTATAGTATACAGTAGCATTTCAGGACATGTATATCATGTGTAGTAATCAGATCAGGGTAATTAGCCTGTTTATAATCTCAAACTCTTTTTTAGTATTGGGAATGTTCATGATCTTCTCTATCAGCTATTGTCAACTGCAGTTATTATATTGTGAAATATTATAAATAATCCCATATTCTTGATAGCAAGAATGATTGCTCTAAAATAATAATATAAAATAGATCATTGAAATGAAATTATAGTTCAAGGCTTTTATTACTTCCTTTCAAAGCTTTGGATATTTGGTAAAATACCTAGTTTTTAATTATTAAAAAAAAAATAACTTTCTTTTTAAAAATGAGAGTCTTATTGTGTAGCCCAGGTTTGCCTCAAATGTGGATGTAACTCAGGCAGCCTCAAACTTGCAATCCTCCTGCCTCAGCCTCTAGAGTGCTAGGATTACAGGAGTCACCACCACACCTGATTTTTATTATGAAAGTTTAGCAACTTGGTTAATCTAATAATCAGTAGCTACTTAATATCCCATTTCACCTACTGCTTTAAAATTCCAATACGTCCTAGTCTCATAGAGAGTAGGGAGTATGCTTGCCTTTACTGCAGGGTTATGTGGTCATTAACAGGAGAGCACTCAGGAGAATTGAACTTCTTAGAAAAAAGCTACAATGTAAAGTAGGATGTTGAGTTTTCTGGAATTTGTTTTATTCTTTGAACTCATGGTACATCGTAATAAGGTTTTTGTTTTTGTTTTTTTAATTTTAATTCTTACAGAAAGAGGATTTTGTGTACTTGGTGACCTTTGTCAGTTTGATCATGGAAATGATCCTCTAGTTGTTGATGAAGTTGCTCTGCCAAGTATGATTCCTTTCCCACCCCCTCCTCCTGGGCTTCCTCCTCCACCACCTCCCGGAATGTTAATGCCTCCAATGCCAGGCCCAGGCCCAGGCCCTGGTCCCGGCCCTGGCCCTGGTCCCGGCCCTGGCCCAGGCCCTGGCCATAGTATGAGACTTCCTGTTCCTCAAGGACATGGTCAGCCTCCACCTTCTGTTGTGCTTCCCATACCAAGTAAGTATGTGTTGGTTGAACCTTGTTTTGTTGATGAGTGGTATTTAGAAGAACCTCATCCCTTATGCTAACTGTTTAAATGTTTGAAAAACAGTAATGGAATTTAAAATATACTCCCATAATTAAGATGTGCTTACTGTTTCCCATTCTTTATAGTACCTGCAGTGTCCCTTTGTTTGTAGTAGCCTGATTTGTGTTGACCTGGAGACAAGACCTTGTTAGCTATTAGTATTTTAAGATGTTAGAGAAGAAACAATGCTGGAAGTTTTATGGATTTTCTTAGTATATAAAGAAAATCTCTTCAAGAATATTGAAACAACATTTGAAATCTTTCATTATAGAATCTTTTAGATGCACATAAGGATGAATAACTTGGGCAGTATTTGTTCAATTGGCCTCAGTGATTATCTGTTAAGCCAATGTTGATATAACTCCTCATAGTTTTTTGGGTTGATTTGTTTTTGTGGGAGTAAATTCTAAATGCCATGCCATTTTTAACAGTGTGGATTTCTTTACTGAAAAAGATTTTGTATTTGTGTGTGTTTTAATTTCATTATTGTATCTACCTAAAGTAAGAGTAACTAATGTTTAAAAATGGCCATTTAAGGGCCTCGGAAGATGGCTCAGTCAGTAAGAGTGCTTGCTGTGTAAGCATGAGGATCTGAGTTCAAATCCCCAGTGTTGACATCAAAAGCTAGACATGGCTGTGTACCTACAACCCATCACTGAGTGGGTAGGGTAGAGAGACAGGAGG
This sequence comes from Acomys percivali, assembly GCA_907169655.1. Taxonomy (NCBI): domain Eukaryota; kingdom Metazoa; phylum Chordata; class Mammalia; order Rodentia; family Muridae; genus Acomys; species Acomys percivali. The sequence goes on along the minus strand of OU015744.1, from coordinate 43,359,557 downwards.
ATTGCTGGGGTTGTTGCCTGGCAGCCTAGATGTAGGTTCAGTGAGTCTAGAGGGCTAAGGTGATGAGTAATAGATCAGGACAATTGGCATCCTTCTCTGGACTCTGTGCACATGCACGGCTGTATATACCTTCATACCTCACGCACACATTTAAGAGGTCTATTTAAAAAGTATTAATGGTTCCTAGATGGGTGTGGTGACACACTTCTGTTATCCAGCACTCTGGAGGCTGAACAGACGGTCGAGGTAAGGTTATGAGTATAGCAATGCAAGGATAAGACTAAATTTTTAAAATTCAATCGAAAAACTTACAGAATGAATTATTTACATGTATGCAAAGGTATATGAAAATATCTACTTAAAGACAGTTAGCATCACATTATTTTTAAAAAGCAAATTATTTAAAAATGTTGCCATTTAACTTAAGCAATATATCTCTGTTCTGGTACTAGTGATAGAACTTAGGGCTTCATTCACGCCTGGGCGAGCACTCCTCACTCAGGTTTACTCTCGGCCCCTTTTGATTTACTGTGTGTCAGGGGCTCACTAATCTGCCCAGGCTGGCTTTGAACTAGCTTTGTAGTCCAAGCAGGCTTTGAACTTGAGATCCTCTTGCTGTATGTAACCTCCTGTGTAGCTGGGATTACAGGCTTGCATCATCTGTTTCTCTCTTTTTCTTTTCCCAGTTTGGAGAATTGAGCCCAGGGCTTCATGCATTCTGGGCAAACTGTCAACCTCTGATCTATATCTCCAGCACTATTTTTCTTAAAGCAATTTATTTTGGGGCTGCTGTATAGCTCAGTACTACAATGTTTGACTATGTGTGAGGACCTGCTTTTTGTCTTCAGCACCAAACTAAAACCAAAGCAGTTAATAAGTAAAAATAATTTAGCACAATCCTATCTTTGTGTCCACTACATACACTATGTACCCTGTAGTGAAGTGTACAGGACATTAAAGTTGGTAGCAAAAGGGCTGGCAGGATGGCTCAGCAGGGCTCACTATGTAAGCTGGAGATCTGAGTTCAGTCCTTAGAACACACATAAACATAGGAGAGAGCTGACTCCATAGGCTTGTCTTCTGACTGCCACAGGTACACTGTGGCTAATTGTCCTTCACTTAACAACAACAACAATAATAATGATAATCATAAAATGAACCACGAGATAGATGGTTCAGCAGTCAAGGAGCTTGCCACCCAGTCTGATCACCTGAGTTTAGTCCTTGAGAGCCACATGGCAGAAGGAGAGAACCAATTCCCTTAGCTTGTCCTCTGACCTCCATATATATTCTGTAGCATGTGAATTTACACATGTGCACACACATACAAACATACACAAAGTAAAAATTTTCAAAGTGATTAATAACAAAATTTTGTTATATAGGTGTTAGTGAAAGCATGTTTTTCTTTTTTCAGCTTTGTTTTTCTTCTTGGGGGATGGGTGTTAGGGATTGCACCTTCCAGGGCTCTGTGTGCTTTATGTCCTAGTTTTCTTTCTGTTGCTATGATAAAACAGTGACTGAACCTGGGGTTTTTGGAGAAAAAGGAGCTTGTTTCAGTTTAGAGCTTACAGTCAGCCAATCACTGAGGGAAGACAAGGCAGGAACTGAAGAATAGACAAAGGAGGAATGCTTCTCGCTGACTTGTTCAGCTGTATTTCTTATGTAGCCCAGGACTACCTACCCACAATGGGCTGAGCCCTCCAGCTCAGGTAACAATCAAGAAAATTGCTGCCTTCACATCAGTCTGATGGAAGTAATTCCTCAATTGAGGAATTCCCAGGTGACTAGTTATGTAAAGTTGTAAAAACATAACTAATACACTAGGCAAGCACTTTACCATTGAGCAACACTTCCAGCCTTTAACTTAGTAACTGTTGGTAGAAGGGGGTTAAGAAACAGCTTAGCAGTACAGAGCAATTGTTGCTCTTGCGGAGGGCTTGAGTTCACTTCCCAGCACCCAGATGGTGGCCCACAACCATTCATAGCTAGTTCCAGGGGATCTGATGTCCTCTCCTACCTCCTACAAGTAGTGGGCACAATTTTACATCATGTGTATGTATACATGCAGGCAAAAATACTCATACATGTAAGTTGATTATATAAATCTTAAAAAAAAGTAATATGAAAATATAACTGAAGCTTAAGAGGCTTTTATTCTTAACACATTACATCTACAGGCTATATTGAAGTGATTTTATTCTCTTATTAAGCTTTTTTATTTACCTATTTTAAACTTAGTTTTCTTACTGGGGTACTAACAGTTGAACTTGGGGTCTTGCAAATGTCAGGTAAACACTACCACTACATCCTTAACACCTCTAGTCCTCTATTTATTTATTTAGAGACAGAGGATCTTGAACTTCTGGTCCTCCTACCTTCATAGGGCTGCAATTGCAGACATGTGCCATCTTGCTGGGGATCCAAATCAAAGTTTTATGCATGTTGGCAAGCACTCCATCAACTGAATCTCCAGCATTCCACCTCTTTCTTTCTCTCTCCCTTTCTTTCTCCTCTTCCTCCTCTCTCTCTCTCTCTCTCTCTCTCTCTCTCTCTCTCTCTCTGTGTGTGTGTGTGTGTGTGTGTGTGTGTAAAACCCTGCATGGCCTGGCTCCACTATGTTTGATACTTTCCATGGTATTCACAATTGCAGATTCATCAGTATGTGTATTGCTCACTTATGCATATTCCATTTACTGTTGTTTCTCTATTCTCATGTCTGCCTGCAGAGGCACCCAGACCTGCTTTCCTTCACCTGTGATGAGCTTGGCTCATTGGAGAATTAGCAATGTCATCAGGATTGTTAAATCTGAATACATTAGTATTAGTATCACATTTTTTTATTAGGAATCATTAATCTCTACTTGCCACTTTTTTTTCCCCTGTAGGACCTCCCATTTCACAGTCAAGCTTAATAAACAGCCGTGACCAGCCTGGGACAAGTGCAGTGCCCAATCTTGCACCAGTGGGAGCAAGACTACCTCCTCCTTTACCCCAGAACCTCCTTTATACAGTATCAGAAAGTAAGTAAATTTTTAGTTTTTGTTTTTTGTATGAGTGTTCTGTCTGTATGTACACCTGCATGCCAGAAGAGGGCATCAGGTCACATTATAGATGGTTGTGAGCCACCATGTGGTTGCCGGGAATTGAACTCAGGACCTCTGGAAAAGCAGGCAGTGCTCTTAACCACCATCTCCAAACAGATCAGTTTACCATACATGGTGCAGATGGGCTAGGCAGTAAGTGGAGTGCTAACTGCAATTATGGCATTGGGCCTTGTGGGACAGGGGACAGCATGTCTCCCTATATTCTGATGAAGATTCTCTGTGTGTACCTTCCAGGGATGTACCCTGTAAAGGATAGCCGTCTAGTTGGGTAGTGTATGATCTAGGACTTGAGTATGGGCTACTGTGAGTGTAAATTCCAGTCCAGTAATGCAATTCTGGTCCAAGGTATGGGTCTTGCATTTTGACTACAGCTCTGTAGTGTCATTTCTGCCTAGTCTGGCCTCAACATGATGTCTGAGGCAGCCTGGGCATTTGTAGAGACAGACTGACCCAAATTCTGGTTTTCATGGATGTCAGAGGTGGGTAAAGTCAGTTGCCACCAAACCTCTGAAGCTGTTTGATCCCTGGGTCCCACATGGTAGAAGGCGAGAAAAGACTCTTTACAAGTTGTCCTCTGATCTTCACACATGCACTGTGGCACTGTGTGTGAAATGCTTATTCTTGTGGAATGCATAACCGGACAAGTATATTCATACTTACAAAGCAGCCATGTCATAAAGCTGTATTGTACTTTTGTGTGCTGGGGTGGGAAGGAGCAAGGAGCCCTCTATTACTTTAGACTGGCAGCGTAGAGTCACTTCGTAGTGACTGTTGGAATCACAACATTGAGCTTCTGCTAAAGGAATCTCTGAACACATTTGGCCTGTTTTCAAACAAGTATATAAGAATCAGGTAAAGTATGTCTAATAGCTATTTAACTGTGTGTTGAAGTGAAGATAGAAACATATCAATTGTAGTACGTTTTAGCACATTTGTAACATTCATATTTACCTTCAAAGTGTTTCTCTTGACTTATACCTTTTTAAAAATCAAATGCCTAGCTGATTTTGTTTGCTGGTTTGTTTTGTTTTTCTCTGTATAGCCTTGACTGTCCTGAAACTCACTTTGTAGACCAGGATGGCCTCAGATTCAGAGATCCACCTGCCTCTGCCTCCCAAGTGCTGGGATTAAAGGCGTGTGTCACCACCGCCCAACTTGATATGTTTTTTTAAAGTTGTTTTTCCAGAAATATTTTTAATGATTATTTAAGCGAGGCATGATAGCATATTCCTGTAAATCCTAGCATTGGGCCAGTCTAAGTTATATAGCAAGTAGTATGAGTCTGCTTTGGGCAGCTAGAGCCATTGTCTCAAAAAATCAGACACAATCAAAAGAATGGTTGTTTCGCGGTGTCATATAATGAGCTCTTTTTCTACAGAAATGATGGCATGTTCATTTTTTATGTCTCTGTACTTAAAATTTTGCTTTGCCTCTGAAACGGTTCTCATCTTTCATGTCACAAAGAGGCAACCAAGTAAAGTAGTTGGCGCTGTTTAAGATCCTGGTGCTTTTCTACTCTCTTGTCTCAGCCAAGTGACTTAACTTCTATGTACCCTAGTTTCCTTTTCTGAAGTGAGAGTAATACTGCTTCATTATGGTTCTTCTGCAGAGAAAATGGATTTATATTTGTGTAAGGCATCTAACATGTCTTTGGCATCTGATGACCTGAAAGTACTAGTTATATTCCATGTAGTTAGTATTTTCTTGTCAGATTTCAACCTCTGAAAATGAAGCCTTTGGGGGGGGGGCGCGGCAAGGGGTTACAGACAGGTTTTCTCTGTGTAGCTCTGGTGAATTACATGTAAATACAGTCTGCTTCCACTACAGGCATCCTACTGTTCTTTGAGGGATGAAGCTCCTTGATCTCCCAATTAAAGCTGTCAGTATGGGTTGGCCTTCTCCTTCCTTTTTAGTTCTGGCTGTCCTGGAATTTGTTCTGTAGACCAGGATGACCTCGAACTCAGAGATCTGCCTGCCTCTGCTTCTGCCTTGGGAGTGCTGGGATTAATGATGTGTGCCACCACCACCTGCCTAATAAAGCCTGTTCTTAAATCTCTGCTTACCCTTCTTGTCTTTGTCAATGGGTACAAGAGCCAACTACTCACGTTACGTCATCATATGGCTAACACATTGCCTCCTCCCCCCACCCCTGTCAATGATGGTGTACTTGAATATGGGCCCATAGCATACAAAGCAAGCTCCAACCTTGCTTAAACCTAGTTCATCAAAACCCTTTTTCCTCTGAAGTTTCTCCTTTACTATATTTCCACCAGACCGTCTCCTTTTATTCACATTTGACTCACTGCACATTTGGATTGTTTAACACCATTATGTCTGTTTAAGCACCTCCCCTATAATGTTAAGTGAATATTCCGCAGGCTTTTGTCATGAGAACTCTTCAGTAGTTAGTTACTGTTTCCTTCTGAATCATCAGCGGCTCCTCTCTTAGGCTTTTGACTCTTGCTATGTGTGTCTTCTTTCCTAATCTTTTTTTCTTTGTTTCTCAACATGCACAGTGTCGGTGCTCCTGTTGTGACTCAACTTGCCTTTTCTTCTTTACTGCTACATATATGCTTTCTCTTCTGTTTCAAGGGTCAAGTCTAAGTACTTGAGATTCATTCATCTACTGTCTAAGATTCCTACAAGCATTTGTTACATAATGATGCATACTTAAGTATAGGTCTGTTTGATTTTTCCTTTTATGAATATAAATCATATATCTGACATTTTCTCTTGTCTTCTGATTACTCTAGTATCTTTTCGCATTGCGGGCTTGTTTTATTGCTGTTATTATTGTTTTTACTTAGGAGAAATACAAGTATAGATAAAAACAAAGATAATATAATGAACTCAGGTATGTGTAGTAGTTTTAGTAGTGACCACCGTGCGGTTAACTCTGTCATCATTTCTATACAAGTCTGGCTCTTAACAGTTTAACATGTCTTTTGTACTTACAAATATTTTTATATTTACATTTAGTGTTGAATCATAGTAAAAAGTCTGGTTTTTTTTTATGGCAGTTATCCATTTGTTTTTTAAACCAAATTGAATATTGTAACACAGTCTATAAAACTCTGCTTGGCGTTTATTTATCATTATCACCTACTTTTGAGACAGGGTTTTCTACATATCCCTAGCTGGAACTCACTATAGTAGACTACACTGTCCTTGAACTCACAGAGACCCACCTGCCTCTGCCTCCTGAGTGCTGGGATTAAAGGTGTGTGTCATCACACAGCTGATGCTGATTTTTAAAAGTTTGTCAGTTGCCAGCAATCTCAGTGACCTACCTTAATATTCATTAATTCAGAAAATATTTGTTCAGTGCTTACCATGTGCCAGGCATTGTGGTGGATGCTAGGGAGCTAAGATATATAAGGTAACAGATCTCAGGTAGCCTTTCATGTCTTTAAAAGAAAGAGTGTAATGTTTTAGAACAGAACCGTCACATATTTGCTTTCCAGAGGTTAATAACAGACCTAAGAATATTAGGAGACAAATAATAGTTTTCAGCTTCTTACTTTGTCAGAATAAAAGACTACATAGGAAAATCGTATCATTTTAGTTTTAAAAGTACATTTTAAGCTGGGTGTGGTGGCGCACGCCTTTAATCCCAGTTCTCGGGAGGCAGAGACTGCTGTATCTCTCTGAGTTCAAGGCCAGGCTGGCCTACAAAGGAGTCCAGGACAGCCAGGGCTCTGTGTAACAGAGAAGCCATTCTCAACACCAAACCAAAAAAACCAAAACATTTTAAGCCAGGTGGTGGCACACGCCTTTAATCTCAGCAGTCAGGAGACAGAGGCAGGCTGAGTTTGAGGCTATCCTGGTCTACAGACAGAGTTCCAGGACAGCCAAAGCTACACAGAAAAACCTTATCTTGAAAAACAAAAAACAAAATAAGCAAAAGATAAAACCTTAGAATAAAAGCAGTGCTTTTTAATAATTACCATTTTTGTTCCCATTTTTCTCTCAAGACCAGTAAAAAGTGATTATTTCTCATTGGTATTTGTGTTTACTACTTTATAGTCTTAGATTCTGTGTCAGTATTTATGAAGAGAATTATTTGTTGACAAATAGAACATTAATATCAGAACAATCTGAATTGTGTCATTTAATCAACTTTGCAAATTTTCTTCTGTATTTAAAAGCCTACAATTTGATTCTAAAATATATAGGGAGGAGCAGGGAAGATGGCTCAGTAAAGCACTTCCTGTGTACTCAGGAGGATCTGGTTTGGATCCCCAGCACCAATACAAGTCAGGTATAGTAGTGAGTGGCTGTGGCTCTAGTGCTGTGAGGAGGAGACAGATGGGTTCCTGGAGCATGAAAGACCCTGTCTCTGAGATAAGAGGTGAGATGGGGATGTAGCTCAGTTGGTAGAATTCTTGTCCACCATGCATGAAGTTCAGTGCTCAGTACTACGTAAAACCAGAGGTGGTGGCATATGCCTGTAATCTCTGCACTCATGAAGTGAAGACAGGAGAAGCAGGAATTCAAGGCCTTCCTCATTTATAGTATATTTGAGGCAGCCAAACATAGATGAGACCCCGTCTCAATTTTTAAAAGTCAGGTGGAATAGGAGAGCAATGCAGTATAGGAGAACATTAATGTCAACTTCTTGTGTTCCCATGCATATTACTACACGAACATGTTCATATACAACAAGCACAGTTTATAGGAAAAAATTAAAGCCCTAGGGATAGTATCTGATAGCCATCTAAGCATTTAAAACAACAATTGCAGGGGCCTGTAGGATGGCTCAGTGGGTAAAGGTAAGGTGCTTGCCTCTAAGCTGGTGACCTAAATATAATTCTCAAGACCCATAAGGTGGAAAGAGAAAGCTAGTGTAAGTTGTCCTCTGACTTCCACACATTTGCATATGCACACACACAAATAAATCAATTAATAAATTCTGTGATTGAGTCATCACTACAGTGGATGCATGGGGAGGTGGTTCTATAATCTTGAGGACCAGCTGGTGAATAGCATGAGACCTTGTACTAAGCAAGGGGAAAAAGCAAACACATCCAAGGTTGTACTCTGCCCTGCCCCCCACATATACACACAGACAGTGGCATACATACGAACACATGTACACTCACAGGGATACATAAACATAAAACATACACATAAAATCATTGGAGAGTATAATAGTGTTCTCAACATAGATTTTTTAAAAAAATTATGTATTATGTATATAGTGCTCTGCCTATGTGCAAAAGATGGTATCAGATCACGTTATAGATGTGGTTGCTGGCAATTGAACCCAGGACCTCTGAAGGAGCAGTCAGTGTTTGACCTCTGAGCCATCTCTCCAGCCCTCAACATAGATTTTTTAAAAAAAAATATCTTTTCGTTTAGTTGATTTTAATGTAGTTTTAAAAAATACTGTCTTTGAGACAATAAGTTGAACCCTTAAAACTGTTCAAGTTTTCTTTTGTAAGTTAGTTGTTGATTTCCAAACAGCATCATTTGGCTTGTTCAAATAAAGAGCTTTATATATATTTTTTAGTGTGTTGGGAAATTAGATAGACTGGAGAGACCGCTCAGTGTTTAAGGGCACTGATGCTCTTTGAGCATTCACATAGCAGCTCACAACTGACCGTGGTGTGTTGCAGGGTATGTGATCCCCTCTTCTGGCCTTTATAGGCGTCAGACCTACTCACAACCACCTTTCCTAATGTTTGAATAACATCTTGTCTGTGGTTTTAGAAACTGACATTTGTGCAAGCTTGCCCTTTAGTTTATAGTCTTGTTACTGATTACATATACTAGGCAGATTTGTGCTACATCATATAGTTGAAGCCATCATATAGATTGGAATTATGTTTCTTTTGGTTTTCTTTTGAGGTTGTGCTTCTTGTCCTTCCCCCTCCCCCCAGCCCAGAGAATTCTCTGCATGATATTAGAACTATTTTAAATGCTCAAGGACAGTTTAAGTTTCTCTTGCAGTATAGTGATTGTCTTTTAAAACACATTTTGAAAGGATTGGTGTTAAATATGTAGTTATGTCATCTGTTCATCATCTCCTTTTCTCCATGCATGTGGACAGAGAAGTAGGAGATTGTATTCTATTTTTTCTTACTATTATTAAATCAGTTGATTACTTTGTAGCCTGTCTTATTAGTGTGTGTTAAAAACCTAAGGGGATTTTGCAACTTGTAAGACATAGTCACATTAAAATTTTTTCTAACTTTGCTTTATTATGTCTTATGTTGTAGTGAATATATAGCCTTGTATATAAAAAAACTAAATCTTAACAAATATATATGTTTCATATGTTGTTAGGGAATGCTACTAAATAGAAACCAAAGGAAGGTTTTACTCTATAATACTTTGCCTTTTCCCAATCTTGTTCCCAATACAATTTGTATCTGTGTATGTATTTGTATGTGGACATGTGTGTGTTTGTATGTTTGTGTCCATAAATGTACTTTATTTTGAAACATAGCTCCTAATATCCAGAATCATTTCCTCTATCTAGCACTGGCCTGTTTGCATTTTCCTTCATTTATTTTCTTTTTTCCTTGTTATCATCCTCTCTATGGTGGTAACAAGTATCCACTCATTTATAAATTGTCTCCTAGTGAACATTTACTATTCTTTTTTTTTTTGGTTTTTCGAGACAGGGTCTCTCTGTGTAGCCTTGGCTGTCCTGGACTCCCTTTGTAACATTTACTATTCTTTGTGAGGCTTTGAATATGGTAGTTTGTTTTGTGTTTCTAACTTTTCTCCCCTGCTTTTAGATACAGGAGTATATTTTGTACAGAGTTGACATTTCTCAGAGGGATATGTGCATGACAACCTTGGTATCTGCACAGCTCACTGAAACCAGGTTCTATGTGAACAGTAGCTCAGGGTGTCTTTTTCTAACTTGAATTGTTCATTGCTCAGCTTTAAATAAAACTAGCATTTACACAAGGTTTAAAACAATAGAAAGCCAAGTGTTGAATTCCGACAGTCTCAGAACTTGAGCCATGGAAGCACAATAGGATCAGAATGTCAATGTTAGCCTCAGCTATATGTGACTTTGAGACAAGCAGGACTACACAAAACTCTCAAGAAAGAGAGACAGACACAGAGGATTCTAAAGGGCAGATTATGTAATGCTAATTTCTTTGTACCTTGATGCATCGTAACCAGTTGCGTGTCTATGCTTTCTTGACTTAGAACCTCAATAATGTCTTTCTCTACTACTGTTCCTGTTGTTGTAATTTCTCTGTTCTTGGCTCACAGTCTCAGGAAGTACACCATTGCCTCAGAGAAGCAAGCTTGTGACTCTCAATTCCAGCTGCCCTCCTATTCTTTCCTCTGTAGGACAGCCCATGTATTCTCGTGAACATGGTGCTGCTGCATCCGAGCGACTTCAGTTGGGGACACCGCCTCCTCTGTTGGCAGCTCGTTTGGTGCCACCTCGAAACCTCATGGGATCCTCCATTGGGTATCATACCTCAGTCTCCAGCCCCACCCCTCTGGTCCCAGGTAAGCTTTGCTTCAGATGGCCATCCACTTCACTGATCTTTTACACTTACACTGGTCACTCTGATCTGTCAAAAGTTCCGATTAGCGCTCTTAGGCAGAGTTATTTTCTGTTCTCTTGTTTCTTTGATTTGTCCCTAGAGGTTGTTGATGATTAGGCCCTCTGCATGTGTGTCCGTCATCTCTGTTGTCCTGTATATTTATGTTCAGTGCCTTGGTAACAGTCATATCTTCCTTGAGGTAGTTTTTAAACACGTAGATAGAAAGATAGTATCTATCTACTTGAGTATTTTCTAGTTAATTACTTGTATATTACAAGAGAAACTAGGTTAATTTTCTTTGAAATAAAGCTAAACGTCTGGTTTCTTGCTAGTGGTGGATAATTATAATTTCTCCCTTCTACTCCCTTTTGTATGGACAGATGGCTCATAATGAATATAATATTGTAGAACTACTTCGCCCTATTGATATATGTGTTTTGAAGATCTGTGTTATGCTTTATTGGTGTCTTGATAGTCTCTCTTTTTAAAAGATGCTTTCTTCACTTTGCCTTTAGATTTCAGTTTATAACTAAAGGGCTTTTTAAAAACAAAGGGCCACTACATTCATTGTCCAAATTAACCTTGAACTTGGAATCTTAGTGCTAGGTTTTCAGGTATTTTTCACCATGCCTGACAGGACTGTAGAACCATTACATGTTCCCAGGGGTCATAAAACAAGGTCATTTGATTGTATGAATTTCAAACCTTTCTGTAGTCTCAACTGTGTGAGTTTCTGTTACTACTAGGGAGTGATTGAAAACTGTGGACCGTACATTGTTGGTTTGCCTAAAAGTTGAAGTAGTGTTTACTTTGTTCATTTTTAGAGTTGGCTTATGTTTTAGTGTTACTATTGCTGTGATGAAACACCATGACCAAAGAAACTTGGGGGAAGCAAGGGTTTATTCCAGCTTAAGCTTCTGAATCATTGTTCATCATCAAAGGACAGGACTTCAGAGCAGGGATCTGGAGGCCGGAGCTGATGCAAAGGCCGTTAAGGGATGCTGCTTACTGGTTGCTTATCATGGTTTGCTCAGCCTGCTTTTTTGTAGAACATAGGACCACCAGCCCAGGGATTTATCACTCACAAGGCCCCCCTCCCATCAATCACTAATTAAGAAAATGCCTTACAGCTAGCTGTATCTTATGGAAACATTTTTCTCAGTTGATGTTTCTGCTTTTCAGATAGCTCTAGCTTGTGTCAAGTTGATATAAAACTAGCTAGGACAGCATAACTGTGGCATCTGTTATCTTATATATCTTCTTCAGACCGAGTTGCTCAGACATTTATACGTACTTAAATTTAATAAATAGATAGGATTTGATCTTAAGCTATATGCCATTAAGGCATGTTTTTCTCAGTAACAATTCAGCCTAGTTGGCATAAACAAAAAATTAAGGGTATAGGTCATTCAGTTCGCCCCCAGTTTGTGAGGAACTACATTGAATCCCCAGCACCTTCATAAAAAGCTGTGCATAGGGACACGGACACACGCCTATCATTCTGGCACTAGAGGCCGAGTTGAGAGAACTCCTGGGTTCACTGGCCAGCCACTATAGGTGAACACTCAATGGGAGACTCTATCTCAGGAAATAAAGTGGTGAGGGATTAAGGAAACACTGACCATTGACCTATTTTCCAGACACGGAAGACAGAAAGTTACAAGGAGCTGAAGTAATTCAATATAATCCAAAGTATACTCTGACGCTTTAACTGTTTAGATAACTGTTGAGATAGAGTTTAGTATTATTAAATTGCCACCAGAAAGTTCTGAGGCTGAATATAAGACTTGATAATGAATGTAAGTCCTATAATAGGAATATCATTATTTTAGTAATGTATTCGCCATTCTCCTCTGAAGAAGGGGCACAGACCACTCTGGTAACTAATTTTTCAAAATCATTTATTATTTTATTATAGGGAATCAGTTTTTCATCTACTGATGTTTGTCTATATTACACCATGAGCTATTTTCAAATGTTTAAGGAAAGAAAATGGGGGAAATGTGTACAAGAAGGAACATTGACCAGCAGTTCCAGTTCTGATGCCAGATGTCTCAGTCAGTTGCCCCTCAGTGGCACTTAACTGCTTTAAACTTGGACTTGGTGTTTTGTACAGGGAGAGAATCTGCTCAAGGAACCTGAAGTTGGGGGAAATCCAGTATTCAGGGAAAGGCTTAATCTAAGAGGGTTGAGACTGATATGCTGCACCAAAGACATGAATCTATTTAGCTTATTTAGACAGGAGCTGCAGAGTCAAATGCTTTTAGAATTCAGGAAGTTCCTAAGGGGGATTGTTTGTTTTATAATTTTATTTTATTTGAGACAGATTGTCATTATGTTGCTCTGGCTGGCCTATGAAGATCATCAGGCTGGCCTCAAACTAACAAAGAACCACCTGTCTGCTGATATTAAAGGCCTGCACCCCACAGCTGGCTTATTTTATTTGTTTTAATTGTGTGTGTGTGTCTGTGTGTGAGTATATACATGTGGCGAGTACAGGAGCCCACCCCGTCCAGAGGAGGGTGTTGGATCTTTTAGAGCTGGGGTTACAGGTGGTTGTGACCAATCAACATGAGTGTTGAGAATGCAACTTGGATCTTCTACAAGAGCAGTATGTTTTTTTAGCCATGGAGCTCTCTCCAGCAAGTGGTTCATTTATGAGCTATTATACTCTGGATCACAAAAATGCCGGCTTTTACTAAAGATGTGTTTGAACCTGATCTTGTACTTTTAGCTTTATGTGAATCATTAAACCCATTTTCCATTAAGAACAAAAGAGAAGGGCTGGAGAGATGGCTCAGAAGTTAAGAGTACTAGCTGCTCTTCCAAAGGTCCTGAGTTCAATTCCCAGCAAACACATGGTGGCTCACAATCATCTATAATGAGATCTGGTGCCCTCTTCTCTTGTGCAAGCATATATGTAGGCAAAACACTATACCATAATAAATAAATAAGTCTTTTAAAAAAAAAGAAGAAGACAAAGAAGAAGAAGAAGAAGAAGAAGACAACGACGACTACGGAGAAGAAACACAAGAACTTCTGAATCATAACTATGACCACCACTATCAGGCCAGGCAGTGTGACCCACGCCTGTAATCCCAGCACTCGGGAGGCAGAGGCAGGTGGATCTATGAGTTCAAGGCCAGCCTGGTCTACAAAGGTCCAGGTCCAGGACAGCTAAGTCTATACAGAGAAACCCCGTCTTAAAAAACGAAAGAAAGAAAAGAACCCACTATCTTCAGTCTTTCTTACTATGATTTGATTTAGAGCAGAGAGGATATGTGCCATTTGAGTCTCTCATTTCTTTCAGAATTGCTTTTAGGCCGTGCGTGGTGGTGGTGGTAGGGGTAGAGGCAGGTGGATCTCTGTGCGTTTGAGGCCAGCCTGGTCTAAAAAGCAAGTCCAGGACAGCCAGGGCTCGGTTCCTCAAAGAAACCCTGTCTCAAAAAAACAAAAAAACAAAACAAAACAAAACAACTAAACAGAATTGCTTTTAACATTAATAAAATAGTTACATAGGATTAGAATTTTAAAAGTGATTTTTTTGTTTGTTTGTTTGTTTTAGAAAAAAGTATAAGAAATGTGATAAAAGTATATCAACGAGGAGCTGGGCGTGGTGGTGCACACCTTTAATTCCAGAACACGGGAGGCAGAGGCAGGCAGATCACTGTGAGTTCGAGGCCAGCCTGGTCTACAAAGCGAGTCCAGGACAGCCAAGTCTACACAGAGAAACCCTGTCTTGAAAAACCAAAAAAAAGAAAAAAGTATATCAATGAATAATAAGAGCGGTATTAATATAATTATGTTTATACAATTTAACTTAACTACCTCTTATTTGAAATATGCTTTGGATAAGGCACCAACTACTCTTTCTTAGGCTTAATAATCAATTTATTTGCTGGTTACAGAAATACTAGAAATTTATGAGAAACAAAACTCAACAATATTTGAATGAACTTTTTCGTGTATGCAAAAATTGGTGATAAGAATATGTATTGTTATTGAGGATTAGATTAAGTGATTAATATACAGGGTAAACATGACTGAGTGGATTGAAAAGTAAATATCAGTGTTTAAATTTGAGTGTCTGTATGTTTGTGACAATAGTACTATTTTCTTTTACTCTTAAAAGGAGTGTCTGACATAACTCAAAGAGAAGTATATATGAATTGATGTAATTATATTTTTTTGAAGAACACATTAACTTGAACAGCTCTTTACTTATAGTAATTAGGCAATAGTTTGAGCACTCTCTGATTTTCTGAGTTTGGTTTTGTTTTGTTTTTTCTTCCAGATACATATGAACCAGATGGTTATAATCCTGAAGCTCCTAGTATCACTAGTTCTGGCAGATCACAGTACAGACAGTTCTTTTCAAGAGCACAGACACAGCGTCCTAACCTGATTGGCCTCACATCTGGAGATATGGATGCAAATCCAAGAGGTGAGAATGCCCTATTCTGATGATAAACATTATGATGTAGTGTAATATAGTTAAGACCTTTGCTTTTCTGTCTCTTGAAGTAATCAGACTGCTTATACTTTTGTAGGATATTATATAATCATCTCAAAAGTCTTTTAATAACTTCACTTCTAAATTTTTTTTAATGGTACAGTTAGAATATATTTCTTTTTAGACATAGAAAATAGTAATTTTTCATTGCTTTTTTTTTTTTTTTTTTTTTTTTGGTAGGACTTCAAACCATTTTAGCTGTGTGCTGTGTAAACAGCTGGGTACAAAGTGAAGTGACCGGTCCCTTTCCCTCAAAGAACTAATCAAAGGTGTATTCTTTATTTTGAGAGCTGTAGCTTCAAACCGATAATGGTTCAAGCCAAAATACTAAAGTAAATTATTATTTTTATCAATTTACTCCTTAAGATTACAGCTATATACCTGGGTCCCATGGCAATTTGTTATCTGTGTGGAGGCAGGAGGATTATCTACATAGCAGGTACAAACCCAGCCTGGGCCACATGAGACCCTGTTTAAAAACAAAACAAACAAACAAAATTTACATATATCAGGACCTCTCTCAAAGTTTTTAAGACATAAACCGCCAAAATAAACAAATAAATAAAACCATGACAGTTGTGGCTTTAACCACCATTAAACATGCTTTTAATCCCAATACTCAGGAGGCAAAGACAGGTCTCTGTGAGTTTGAGGCCAGCCTAGTTCACATAGTAAGTTACAGGCCAACCAGGGCTACGTAGTCAGATCCTATCTCCAAGCTGCTTCCTCCCCCACCAAAAAAATCAAGCCAAGATTAAATACCAGCATATACCTTTAATATGAGTTCATTTCCCTCCTTGCTAATATATTAGAGTAAGATACGGACCTATATAAGCATAGAGCTGGGCATGGTGTCTCACTATAACCTCAGTCAGTGCTCAGGAGACTGAGGCAGAGATTGCTCACGTTCCAGGCCAGCCTAGCCTACAGAGACCGGATCTCAAAAAAAAAAAAAAAACCCATCTCAGAAGCATGAGCAGTGGGGGCTGGCTCCTGTCACACTTACCTGATCCTCCAAGGCCTGTTCCTTTGGCACTTCCTGCACAGCTGAACAGTGTCCTGAAGAACTTCACCATCCTCCAGGTGGTGACAAACAGGCACACTCGGGAACTGCTGCTGTGCACTGCCTATGTCTTTGAAGTCTCCACCAGTGATGTGGAGCCCAGCACCACATGTACCACCTGGTCAAGAACTGATGGCACCCATTGTAGTGTTTTTGTTCTTGTTTTTTCTTTCTTTCTTTAGAACACCTCCTTGCCAGGAGGGACTCCTTGGCTCTCCATGGGGTCTCTTTGGGGGCCATGATTTAAAAAAAAAAGGAGGGAAACAATGCAGTAGTATTGCATATAAGAAAATGATTAGCATGGGAAGCAGAAGCAGGTAGATCTCTGAGTGTAAGGCCAGCCTGCTTTATATAGAGTGAGTTCCAGGACAAAGAAACAGTATCTTGAAAAACAAAACAAAAACAAAAACAAAAAATCTTTACCTGGTGAACATTTTGTTGGACCATGACTGGAGGCAGATAATAATTCTAGTTGTACTGTTTGATCCCTTGTTGAAGACAGTAATTGTTGTATATTTCTATTGTAAAAGTAAGCAAATTTATGGTGCATATATAAAGTAAATACCTTACTCTTCTGACAACTTTCTCAAATAACTTTCTTGCATTCATTGATGATCTGTGCCTGAGATAATTGTCATATTGGATTGCCTTTGAGGTTTTAAGCTTGCATTTTAATTTTTTGAATGTAAAGAATAGAGGCGTTTGTGTTTTTTTTGCTGATAATGCCTTTCTAAGAAGGAAGAAGTAAGCTGGACACAGTTATGCACGCTTTTAACTCTAGCCCTTGCAGGGACTCAGCTCCTGTGATCTGTCTTTCACAAAGGTAGAAAATGGTAGTAGGTGAGTTCTGTGCACAGGACTTGTTAAGCTTTAGATTAAATATTCCAATCATTTGATGTTTCCTTAAAATTGAGTAATGGGAATTTTTGTTTTCAACAGCTGCTAATATTGTCATCCAGACTGAACCACCAGTTCCTGTTTCTATTAATAGCAACATCACCAGAGTAGTCCTGGAACCAGAGAGCCGAAAGAGAGCCATTAGTGGTTTGGAAGGGCCACTTACGAAGAAACCTTGGCTGGGAAAGTAAGATGGTTTTGTTTATTAGAAATATGTAATCAATGCTTGTAATGTTTCATTTGTGTTAATAAAGTTGTTAAAAATATCATTAACCTTGCTAGGTGTGGCACATGCCTTTAATCTCAGGACTCTGTGAGTTTGAGGACAGCCTGTTCTACCAATCTAGGACAGCCAGGATTGTTAAAGAGAAACTCTGTTTAGAAAAACAAACAAAAACATCAAATAGTGATTTTCAAAGTATGTTCCTCAGAGTTAGGGTTCCAAGAGAGATCTTTAGAATATCCTAGAAATTAAAAAGCTAACATGGTATTTCATGATACGATATTTGTATACTGTACCTATTCCTCACCCAATATTCAACATCATTGAGATATCAGAAGTGACTAGAAAGAAAACATTGGCATCTGTGCAGAAATTGAAAAACACATGCTTAGAAATGTTGCACTTTGTTTGCTTTAAAGGTAGACTGGAACGTGTGTGGCTCATGCTTTAGTATCGGTTGGACTGGTTCTCTTTCAAATTCTTCATTCTTTTTTCTTCTCTATTGTATTGCAATAGGGTTATGTTAAAGTTCTGTAGTTTTGGAGAGTCCTTAAACTTTACCTTCCTTGCTGATCGCATCTCTTGGATAGCCATAAGATGAAAGACTTAACCAAGATTCATCAATGCTTGTTTCAGACAGGGGAACAACAATCAAAGTAAACCAGGCTTCTTGAGGAAGAATCAGTATACAAACACCAAATTAGAAGTGAAAAAAATCCCCCAGGAACTGAACAACATTACCAAACTCAATGAACACTTCAGCAAATTTGGAACCATAGTTAATATCCAGGTAATTTAGTTTTATTAGTGACAGAATGCATGTGTGCATTCCTAGCAGTCCATCTGGATTAGAGGCAGTGGTAATTCTGACTTTGCATCTGTGTATCTTTGTATCCATGTATCATGGAATTATTTAGTGGAATTTGCTCTTGAGAATTCATTTGATTCTTTTCTGTAATCCCTTCCTAAAGACACTGGGCTAGTTCTGTTATTTTTGTTGTTGTAGTGGTAGTAGTTATTCATATGTCTTTGTCTGTACAAATGACTTTTTCCTGTTTGTATTAATGCCATTATCTAAGAAGTTCAGATTTTTGGCATTTTGTTTAAGATCAAATCAGTTGTAGTGCTAACATAATCTTTTGATGTCTACTTGTTAGAAATTTGAATTTATGAATTTGAGGTTATAAGTGAGTATTTAATTGAGTGTACTTACATGTTTGTTTAAAGTTTCTAAAATTCATGTCCTTTTCTCTTAAAAGTTTTCTGTCATTATTATTATTTATGGCATTTGAAAAAGAACTTGGGTGGCTTAGGTAAAACAGTTTTCTCAGGCACCCATATTGAATACCATAGGCTGAATAAATAAACAGTAGAAATTTGTTCTATTGTTGGAAAGACAGTTTGCCAATTAAGAGCACAAACTGACCTTAGTTTGGTTCCCACCATCCACATTGCTCACAACTACCTGTAACTCTGGCTCCAAGTAGCCAGTGCTACTTATACTAAGCTACTTCAGAGGGATGACGTCTTAGCTTGTAGACACCTGGGTTTTCACTGTCTTCCTATGGCAGAGAGGGTGAGAGATGGGGGTAGGAGAGGTAGAGACCCTTTTCTACTCTCCTAAGACCACCTTAACTTTAAAAGGCCACAAATTTAGTACCCTGTGTAACCTGAATTTTTCCCTAATCCTATTTTCCACTAAGAGCTAGAATTTCACCATATGAATTTGGAGGCACATAATTTAGTTTACAGTACTAGACCACCCATATTTAAGTGCTAAGTTTAAGTTGTCCCTATTATTTTCTTTAAAGGTTGCTTTTAAGGGTGATCCAGAAGCAGCACTCATCCAATACCTTACCAATGAGGAGGCCAGGAAAGCCATTTCTAGCACAGAAGCAGTTTTGAACAATCGGTTCATTCGAGTCCTGTGGCATAGAGAGAACAATGAGCAACCAGCACTCCAGTCCCCAGCACAGCTTCTCCTGCAACAGCAACACAGCTTGAGTCACCTTTCACAGCAGCACCATAGCCTACCACAGCATCTTCATCAACAGCAGGTGATGGTAACCCAGTCTTCTCCCTCATCGGTCCATGGAGGTATCCAAAAGGTAATCATGTTTACTAACTAAAACTCCAGTCTCATTTCCCAGCTAGTATTTTCCAATCCACAGTCTTGGCACCTTCCACATTAGAGTTTTTCGTGGTATGACATAGAAACCAGCATGGCATCTTCTGCTCTCCTAAAACCTGATTATTATAGAAGTATAGATTCTTACACCTCACCAACTTTATTTTAATTAACTAAACAATTATTTGGTGTGGGCATAGGCCCAACCTTGACATTGTGTGTCTTTTTTGTTGTTGTTGTTTTTTTGAGACAGGGTTTCTCTGTGTAGCCTTGGCTGTCCTGGACTCACTTTGTAGAGCAGGCTGGCCTCAAACTCACCAAGATCCACCTGCCTGATGACATTGTGTATCTTTGTGATCCTCTCCACTTTAGTTGCTGAGGCAGGGACTCAGTGAATCCCAAGCTTGCCAGTTTTGTTAGTGTGGCTGGCCATCCATCCCTAAGGATCCTGTTTTTTTTTTTTTCCTCCTTAGTATGGGATTATAGGTGTCTTTCCTACCTGTGTGGCTTCTATGTGACTGTGGGGTTGTAAACTCTGGTTCTCAAACTTAGCTTTTCCCAGGCCCTCATCTTCTGAATCAATTCTTGTGAAGAAGGACCAGGAATCTGCTTCAGAAAGCTTTGCAGTGCTCTGCAGCTTTGAGAACTGTTGTACAACAGGATGGTTTATCAAGGTCTAACCTGATTAGCTTCATCTGTGGGACAGAGTCAGTCTCTAGATAATGAGCCTCTTAAATGTGAGTGTTGAGAAGTATCTGTAGCCGGGCGTGGTGGCACACGCCTTTAATCCCAGCACTCAGGAGACAGAGGCGGGTGGATCACTGTGAGTTCAAGCCCAGCCTGGTCTACAAAGTGAGTCCTGGACAGCCAAGGCTACATAGAGAGACCCTATTTCGAAAAACAAACAAACACACAAACAAAAAAGTATCTGTAGCAAGGCACATGCACTAAATGCTGAAACTTGAACTACTTTGTTTTATATTAGAGTTAGTCACCTTCATTTTTCACCCATTTGTCCTACCATTTTCCATGAAGACAATTTTACTCCTTTCAAAACTGAAATGGAACCTTCAAGGAATTAAGATTCTGTTTTGTATTTTTGAGAGGAGCTCCTAGATTGTAGCTTAGGTTGGTCTTGATATGGTCGTCCACCCTTGCCTCAGAAGCTGCATTAGTATGTCTAGCCATGAGTGAGGATTATAATCCTTGTATTTATTTTGTCCTTGGTGGTTAGAACAATAAATAGTGCCTGATATATATATTCTTAGATATTTGAATGAAGAAGTAAATGAAGGAAAGAGCTAACTACTATACATTAGAGCTGTTCAGGTACCGGCAGTAATTTCCATCTAGATTGTACGATCTTTAAGGTAAATGTGTTCTAATGAAAAAATAAAAACAAGCAAGCAGTGCTCTGAGGCAGAAGTCTGTTGAGTTTGAGGTCAGCCTGTGCTACATAGCAAGTTCCTATCCCAAAACACTGAAAAATATGTGCTTGTATGCATTTTCAGTTCTATTAAGCATTGCTGCTCATTAACATCTAAACCATACATTTTTATTTGTGTTCTGTTTCATATTTGGACCCAAATGTGAATGCTTGTCCTAGATGTTGGTGAAAGAATGTAGCCAGAGATTGCCTTTTCATTTCACTGCTATTTATACTAAAAAACAATAACAACAACAACAACAAAACAAACTGTCTTCAGTGGGGCGGTGGTACCACACCTTTAATCCCAGCACACAGGAGGCAGAGGCAGGTGATTGCTGTGATTTCGAGGCCAGCCTAGTCTATAAAGTAAGTCCAGGACAGCCAAGGCTACACAGAGAAACCCTGCCTCGGAAAACCAACCAACAAACAAACAAACAGAACTATCTTTGAAACATTGTATACTGGAGAGAAGATTTTTAAAAATTATTGGCAGTAGTGTGTGTGTATTACTGTGAAACATATTTTTAGAGCTAAGGATTGAACCAAGGATTTGTATATACTTAGCACATGTTATTCTACTGAGCTCCTCCCATCTCTTATGAAATGTTAGACATCTAAAACAATATGGATAATACAATCATCTGTATATTCATAATGCCTAGAAAAAAAATACAGTTTTACAGGTAATAAAGCACCTCCTCATTTCAACTTTAACCTCTGTCTTAAATTTATATCACTCTTGGTTGTGTCTATAAACTTAGATTACAAAGATGTTTATTTTATATTTGCAGATGATGGGCAAACCACAGACCTCTGGTGCATACGTTCTTAACAAAGTTCCTGTTAAACACCGTCTTGGACATGCAAGTACTAACCAGAGTGACACCTCTCACTTGCTGAACCAATCTGGTGGTTCTGGGGAGGATTGCCCGGTATGCATCCTGTGACTTCCATGTATATTTAGAGTCACTCACTCAGTGGCACAAAAACTCATTACCATTAAGATTTGTAGTCTCTTGGGAGGCAGAGGCAGGAAGATCTCTGTGAGTTCGAGGCCAGCCTGGTCTACAAAGAGAGTTCCAAGACAGCCAGGGATATTACACAGAGAAACCCTGTCTTGGGTGGGGGTGGGGTGAAGGGGGAGATTTATAGTCTCTTTCTCAACAGGATAAGCATGACATTTGACCTAAGTGTACTTCCCTAATTTCCATAGCTCAGTCCGGAGTTTGTTACTTAATTTCCTTTTATTAGAGTTATCTAAGAATTAGTGAATTTTAGCTTGTAGTGATATAGTAATGGGTAGATGTCCTTAGTTAGGCCATTTCTTTTTTGCCTCCTCATTTTCTGAGGCATGGTCTGAGAGACGGCTTACCCAGGCTGGCTTCTGCTCAGGATCCTGCTGCTTCAGCCTCCCCAGTGCTCTTATTAAAGACTGGTACCATCACATCCAACTTTTGCTTTTCCTCTTAGGTGTGATTAAGAATCTGGTGAAGGCTAGGGGATGCTTCCTAGCACCACACCTGCAGCTAACAATTGCCTATCACTTAAACTTCCAGGGATCTGATACCCTTTTCTGGCCTCTGTGAGCACCGCATGCTCATGCACAGACATACATGTAGTCACATCAAATTAAAAATAAAGTCTTAAAAAACAGTGAATGTAAAAAAAACCCAAAAAACCAGTGAATGTAATTCTGTCATAAAACCAAGTATTGGAATGTCTTTGTTTTGCTTTTAGGAATATATCCATGCAATATGTGTAGTGATTATTACAAAGAGGTAGAGGAAGTCTGAAAAAGAAAATTGACAAGATGGCAGTCCAAAAGTACTATAAGGTGTCTATGACTAACGCAGTTTAATGGTGGTACATGATTTACCAGACCAGTGAAAGAGAACAGAAAATCTAAAATAGACTTCATTGCAAAAGGAATTTATTGACTAAATAATATCAGATCAAAAATGATAATTTTTTTTTTTTTTTTTAGCCAGGCGGTGGTGGCGTACGCCTTTAATCCCAGCACAGAGGCAGAGGCAGGTAGATTGCTGTAAGTTCGAGGCCAGCCTGGTCTACAAAGTTAGTCCAGGACAGCCAAGGCTACACAGAGAAACCTTGTCTCGAAAAACCAAAAAAAAAAAAAAAAAGATAATTTCTTTGATATTAGTATAAGTGGATAGCCATATAGAAAAGATGTTTTTTAAAAATTACATCATAATGGGGGCTAGAGAGATGGCTCAGAGGTCAAGAGCACTTGCTGCTCTTCCAGAGGTCTTGAGTTCAATGCCCAGCAACCACATGGTGGCTCACAACCATCTATGATGTGATCTGATGCCCTCTTCTGGCCTGCAGGCATAAATGCAGGCAGAGCACTATATACATAATAAATAAAAATAAAATAAAATATTACATCATAAACCAGAATAAATGAGCTTGAGACTTAAATGCTGATGGAAATGCTAAACAATTCAGCTCCCATGAAATGAGATTTGTAATGTTTGGCAGTATAACAAAATTATATGCACATATATAGAGTTTTTCTAAGTTTCTGCGCCAGAGATACACTGTCCAAAATGTGAAGTGTTTATGTGTAAGCTACTAATTGTAAGCTCTTTGTAATTATGAAAGTCTCCAAATGCCTACCAGTGGGGGACTGATTTCCTAAATGTAGTACATCTATACAGTAAAATGTACTTACCTTCAAAAAGGAATGAAGAATACTTTTTATATGTACCATGAAGTGGTATTTAGGTTATAATAAACTGAACAAAATGAGCAAAACTTACCCAGCATGTGCCAGGTCCTGGGGTTCTATCCCCAGCATCAACCCACCCTTTGTAAGAACAGGAAGGAAATTGTCAGCTATGCTTTCTTGTATGAAAGGGGGAAAAAAGATTAGATGGGTGCAGTGGCGCACACCTTTAGTCTCAGCACTCAGGAGGCAGAAGCAAGTGGATCCCTCTGAGTTCAAAGACAGCCTGGTCTACAGAGTGAGTTCCAGGACAGCCAGGGCTACAGAGAGAAAACCCTGTCTGAACCCCTGCCCCCCATAAAAAACAAAAAACAACCCTTTCTGTCTCTAGTAGAAACAGTTATTCTAAAAAAATTTTTTTACCTGTTTGGGTTTTTGTTTTGTTTTTTTTTTGAGACAGAATTTTTCTGTGTAGCCTTGGCTGTCCTGGAATCAATTTGTAGACCAGGCTGGCCTCAAACTCATGCCTTCCCCTGCTTCCCTGAGCACTGAGATTAAAGGTATGTGCCACCATGCCTTTCTTGATTTTAAACATTTTTAAGATTTAATTTAATCATACTTGTTTGTTTGTTTTTAAAGGTATTTTCTACTCCAAGCCATCCTAAAACAATTTATAGCTCCTCAAACTTAAAGGCACCTTCGAAGCTTTGTTCAGGGTCTAAATCTCATGATGTACAAGAAGTTCTTAAGAAGAAACAGGTAACAATTTCCATTATTCTTCCTGTTGGTTCTGTTAAGTTAGCGTATGCTAACCTGTAAATTCACGTTGCTGTAGGGCTATACAACAAGCTCTGCGCTCTCCTCCATTTAATAAACTTAAAATGATGAACAAACTGCAAACATGCTCCACAATTGCTACGTTAAACTCATTGATAGGTTGGTTTTGGTTGAGTGTTAAGCAAGGACCTTAAGCACATAATCATTGAACTATACCCATTAATAGTTTCTATATGCTGTGCTTCTTTTGGGGTGGGGTGGGGTTCTAGACGGGGTTTCTCTGTGTAGCCCAGGCTGTCCTGGGATTCTCTTTGTAGACCAGGCTGAGTTCTGGGATTAAAGGCATGGGCTATCACACCAGCTAATCTTTTTTTATTCTTTTCAATCAAGGAAGAAAACCAGACAGTTTTCTTTTCTTGGGGCTGGTGGGACGATGCTAGGGATGGAACCCCAGGGCGGGCCTGGCACTTGCTGGATAAGTTTCAGCCACTGAGCCACATCCCAAGATCAAAGTATTTTCTTTTCCAATTCCTTTTTTAAAGTAAGATAACATTTCACATAAGTATAACACATTTGTGGACCATTGTAAGACTCAGCTTTGAGTAACATTGCATTTTAGATATAAGCTGTTTACGTAGGGAATTTCAGTAAAAACACATGTTCATGTATACTGTCTCCATAAAGAGATTTAATTCCCAGGAGGGTAGAAACAAAATTGTCCAATCAAAAATCTTTGATCATTCCTAATTTATAGCTGTATCTCATATTTTAAGACTTTCCAGTTCAGGAATAAGGCTTTGGCCTCTTACACTGGAAAGTGAAAACAGTTTGCCTTTTTTTTTTTCTTAAAGATTTATTTAATTATTATTTATACATATTCTGCCTGCATGTGAGTCAGCAGGCCAGAAGAGGGCACCGGATCTCATTGTAGATGGTTGTGGGCCACCATGTGGTTGCTGGGAATTGAACTCAGGGCCTTTGGAAGAACAGACAGTGATCTTAACCTCTGAGCCATCTCTCCAGCCCCTAGTTTGCTTTTCTTTAAAGATGCAAAGTATAGCTATAAATTACACAGTTATACTGTAATCATTGGGAAAATATATTCAAAGGTGTCATTTCTGATTTTCAAATTTTGAGGTTTTTTTGTTTGTTTTTTAGACAGATTCTCCTTGTATAGCCCAGGCTGACCTCAAATCCATGATCTTTCTGCTTCAGTGTTTTTTGAGACAGGGTTTCTCTATGTAGCCTTGACTATCCTGGACTCACTTTGTAGACTGGGCTGGCCTCGAACTCAGAGCTTCTGCCTCCCAAGTTCTGGGATTAAAGGCGTGCTCCGCCACCACCCGGCTGCTTCAGTCTTTTGAGTCCTGAGCTTATACACATGTTCTAGCCATATTCCATACCCCAGCTGCCACTTTCATCTGTTTTAGAGTCCATTAGTTTGGGGGTCCATTTTAGAGGGAAGAATTGAGTTGGGAATGTATCATTAGCAGGCTTTTTAAAAAATCCATTACTGGCTTCTTTGTTTCTATTATCCAGGAAGCAATGAAGTTACAGCAAGACATGAGGAAAAAGAGGCAAGAAATGTTGGAAAAGCAGATAGAATGCCAGAAGGTACTCAAGGAATTCTTTGCATGCTGTAATGTCATATAGAATTGATTTATAATAGTAAAGCTTAAATTTAGTAAATATAGACTTAGGGTTTTTTATTTGTTTGTTTGTTTGTTTATTTATTTTGGCTTTTCTGATTATTTTGTAGATGCTGATCTCTAAACTAGAAAAAAACAAAAACATGAAGCCAGAAGAAAGAGCAAATATAATGAAGACCTTGAAAGAACTGGGTGAGAAGATCTCACAATTGAAAGATGAATTAAAAACATCTTCTGCAGTCTCCACGCCATCCAAAGTAAAGACAAAAACAGAGGTATCCAATTGCATTTCTCCCCTTGCAGCCTTACAGAGCACCTGCAATGTGCTTGGTCCTTTGAGAGGACAGTGCAGCCAATAGGCAGCCCCCAGCACCAGTTGGTAAAGTTGTTGATAGACGAATGGGGAGATCAGCAAGCAGTTAGAGAACATTGTGCCTCACTGATGTGATGTACGCTTTGAGAAAAGTTTTAGTCCTATATGGATAGATGTGGTGCTGGGGTAGAGGCCAGGACCGCGTGCATTGTAAACAGTGGCTATACCAGTGAGTGTACACAGCCCCAACCATCTGTCAGTTTTGCCTTTTATATTTTTAAGGGCCTAAAACTTTATTTAGTTTTCAAGGAAGATGTGGTTGTTTTTTGGTCTGGGGGGGGTATCTTTGTTTATATGTGTGCTTTGTTTAAAACAGTCTCACTCTAAAGTCTAGCTGAGTATGATCACTACAGACACTGCTACTGTAATGTGGGATAAAAATGTGACATGCTAATTAAAAGAACAGTCAGAACTTCTGGATCCAGTTATCCCGAATTTTATCTTTCTACATTTTCTTACCCTAGGAGAGCATTTGTTTTTTATGAAGTTTCATTGTATCATATCTCTGTATTGGGATTTTTTAGGTTACTTGCAGCCTTTGAAGGAATAGGAGTAAGCTTATTACATACACACTTATATACAAATAATATACAGTATGTTTGAAGTTATACTTTTGTTAACTTAAGAATAAATTGTTGGGCTGCTGAGATGGCTCGGTGGGTATGCTGCAAAGCCTGAGGCTCTAAGTTTGATACACAAGACCCACATGGTGGAGGGATAGAACTGACTCCCATGGGCTGTACTCTGACCTCCACATATGCACAGCATCACATACACACACTAACTAAATATGTGGGTTTGTTTGTTTGAAAGGCAAAATCTTTCACCAGCATTTCTCTTGAAAGCTGAATGTAGAGAAACACTAGAGGTTTTAGTACTGGGAAGCAAGATAAGGAGAAGTGCTCAGCTAGTTGCATCTGTGCAGTGAGCTCCAGGCCAGTGTGTAAAAGCCAGGCAGAGTGACATGTATTTTTGTAAGGGGAAAAAGAGAGCTTGGGCTGGAAAGATGGCTCAGTGGTTAAGAGCACTTGCTGCTCTTGAGAGAGACTCAAGTTTTGATCTCAGTAACATGGTTCAGAACCATCTGTAATTCCAGTTACAAGGGATCCTATACCCTCTCCTGACCTCATTGAGCATCAGGCACATACAAAAACACACAAATAAAATAAAACTAAATTTTTAAAAATACAATTCAGATATATTACTGATATTTTCTCTAGTTCTAGAAAGTATATATGGAGTCTGTCCTTCCTTCCTTCCTTCTTTCCTTTCTTTGTTAATTTCTTAATTTCTGAAAGGAGGTCTTTGGATGTTACTCAGGTTGGCCGCAAAACTTTAGTGATCCTTTCATCTCTATAGGCATGTGTCACCATACCCAGCCATATGCGCCTTTTGCAAATTAAAGGGGGCTAGAGAAATGACTTAATAGTTATAAATGAATACCTTTTTAGAGCACCCACCCAAGTTCTGTTCCCAGCACATCAGGTGGCTTCTAACTACCTCTTTCAGGGGAATCCAACACCATCGTTTGGCCTCTTTGAGCACTGTGCACACCCCCACACAGATAGGCACACATATGCACAATGGATAAGAAAGAACATGTGAGGGGGAAAAGTCTTCATACCTACTTAAAGACTGATAGCTTGTCTCATACAAAAAAAAAAGAGTAGCAGTAAGAGTGCCAGTCTGAAAGTAGTTTTTACTGATTTTTGTACTATTTTGTATTTTATTTAATTAATTAATTTGTTTTTAAGACAGTTTAACTTTGCAGCTTGGGATGGCTCTAATTTGAGACAGGCCTGCTTTAACCTCTGATTCCTAGGATTATAAGTGTGAGCCACACTACCGGTCCTTTGTAAAGCCTACATAGTTTCTCTTTCATTAGTTGTGTTTCATTGATGATCTTGTACTATGTGAAAAGTATCTTGGTTAACTTTTACCTTTCTCATGGAGTCACATGTGCTGACTGTGTTTACAGTGTGCACATGAAGGTTAATTTCCTTGGAGCATTTTTCACAGGAGAAGCAAGTCATTGTGCAACTATATAATGCTCTGAATAAGATCTTAGTAGTTACCTGACGTCTTCCTTTTTCCTTTTCTTTTCTTTCCCAGGCCCAGAAGGAGTTGCTGGACACAGAACTGGACCTCCACAAGAGACTGTCTTCAGGAGAAGACACAACAGAATTACGCAAAAAGCTTAGTCAGTTACAAGTTGAGGTGAGATTTAACTTGCACAATATCTCAAAAAGATTTTCTTTTTATTTACTTATGAAGGCTTAATTTAACAATGCATTGCCTTCTACTTCTGTTGTTATTTAGGCTGCAAGATTAGGTATTTTACCTGTGGGGCGAGGAAAGACCATGTCCTCTCAAGGCCGAGGAAGAGGCCGAGGTCGAGGAAGAGGGAGGGGTTCACTGAATCACATGGTAGTGGACCACCGCCCCAAAGCACTCACAGTTGGAGGATTCATTGAGGAGGAAAAGGATGAATTGCTTCAGCATTTCTCAGTAAGTTTTTAATGTAACTCATACTAACTCTAAAAACAATGCACTCAGCACTTTGTTTGCTACAATCTATAAATATCAAATGATTTCTAGGTTAGAATTGTTAGTTGTCAAAACACAGACCATACCAAGTTCTTACTAATATACTTTTGAAGGTCAGGAAGTAGGTCTTGCTCTAACATTTCATAACCTACGTAAACACATTTGTAGTGGCGCAGTGTTACAAAGCCATATTTGATCTTAGGATTATTTCAGAGTTTACTAGGTATTTCTAGGCGAAAAAATTAAAGCAATCTGGAATGGAGGCAAAAGTCAAATTATTAAGACAGTAAGCTTGTTTGTTCTGTATACAGTGTCGACACAGATGTAAATAGAGATTGGCTACAGACAAACATGCACAGGATGTTCTCTTTCCAGCCATTCACTAATTCATTTGGTACATAGTTTTGAATTAGAGTTTCATAAGTGGATTCACGCAATGTAAAATGACTACAAGTATGAAAAACATGTGAAATTGTATTCAGTAAAATCTTTTAAAACTTTATACAGGGGCTGGGCGATGGTGGTTCATGCATTTAATCCCAGCACTTGGGAGGCAGAGGGAGGAGGATCTCTGTGAGTTTGAGACCAGCCTGGTCTACAGAGTGTGAGTCCAGGACAGGCAAGGGTACACAAAGAGAAACCCTATCTCGAAAACCAAAAAAACTCAAAAACTTTAGACAGGGTCTCAACTACTTCAGGTTGGCCTCAAACTCCCTTGTAAACAAGGGCAGCCCTGTATTTCTGGTCTTCCTGCTTCCATTTCCTGAATGCTTCGATGACAGGCGTTTGCTGAGTTAGCTGATGCTGGGGATTAAGTAAGGGATTTGTGCATCCTAGGCAAGCACTGTACAGGTTGAGCCTCCTAGACTCCAGTGAAAGTCTTTTCTTCTGATTCAAAACTAAATCATAAAACTACTTAGTGTGATTACACTGCTGACAAATACCAGAGCCCTCATAGCCAGGTTTCCCCAGTCCTAGGCAACAATTTACAAATTACATTATTTATTTATTTATTTGGGGGTAGGGGTGCATGTACCATGATATGCATGTGGGGATTAGAGAACAACATTGTCACGTTGGTTCTCTTCTATCTTATGGGTCCCGGGGATCAAATGCAAGCACCTTTATCAACTGAGCCATTTCACTGTCACCACCACCCCCACCCTCACCCCCAACTTCTTACTTAAGGGAAATATTTCAACACTTATTTTATTTTAAAGGTGGTGAGGCAAATCATGACAAGCAAGCCTCACTCACATTAAAGTTATATGAATGGGGCTGGGGAGACACTCAGTGGGTTTAAAACAAGAAGAACTGAGTTTAGATCCCAATAGCCATTTGGAAGCTAGGCCACTAGCATAGCCCAGTGCTGGAGTGATAGAGACAGTGCTGAGCTTGCTGGCCAGTTGCTGACCTCAGGGTTCAATGAGAACACCTGTCTCAAAAAAGTAAGAAAGACACCAGTGTCAGCCTCAGTCCTCCACAAGCAAAATATACATCTGAACTCATGCAGATACACAAAGACTAAACATGTAATATGTAATATGTAATACACAGTCCAGGTTATCTGCAACATAGGAACATACATATTAATAGTATGTGTCAAATATTGGCAGGCTTTGGGCCTAGAGAGATAGCTCAGCAGTTAAGAGCATTTCCTGTTTTTTTTTGGGGGGGGAAGAGGGGTGGTGGTGAGATGGGGGTTGAGACAGGCTCTCTATGTAGCACTGGTTCTCCTAGAACTTCACTATGTAGAACAGTTCAGCCTTAAACTTACAGAGGTCCACCTGCCTCTGCTTCCTGAGTCCAGAGATTAAAGGCATGTTCTTCTTTTTTGTTTTTGAGATAGGGTTTCTTTGTATAAGAATATGTATGAATACATACATATTCCTAAAAAGTCTTTGTTAAAAGTTAATAGGCTTGTTCTGTAAAGAGCCAAGTTGTAAAATGTCAGATTTTGTGGCCCACAGATGGTCTCTGTCATGTTTTCTTCTTCCTTCCCCCCCCATCTGTACTTTCCTTTCCTCTCCTACTCCCCTCCCCTCTCCTTCCTTTCCCTCCCTTTTGTTCATTGGCTTTTCTTGTTTATTTTCCCACTTTCTTGTCTTGTAGCCTTTGCAGTTTGTTGAGATAGTCCCATGTGGTCCATGCTAGCCTCTCAAGGCCATTGGTAGATCTCCTGCTCATCCTGCCTCCTAGTCCTAGGCTTATGGTTATATACCACCACACTGGCTTTGTTTGATTTTTGAGACTGGTTTCACTTTGTAGCTCAGGCTAGCCGACCTACAACTCACAATATATAGCTTAGGCTTGTTTCAAACTCATGAAATCCCTGATTTAGCCTCCTAAACAATGAGATCTCTTTTTTTTTTTTTTTTCCTTTTAAAACCATTTTAATAAAGCACAAACTATTTTCAGTTCACAGGCCATCAGAAGCAGGGTGCTGAGTGAGGCACAGTGGTATGTCCTATTGTCCTGGTACTTAGGAGCTGAGAAAAAAGGATTACTTGAGTCTAGAATGTGAGGTCTAGAAAACAGACAGAGTCCTATCTCCTAAGAAACAAAATCAGGATTCTGTGTATGTGTGTTTTGAGAACTGTAGTTTGCAAAGCTTTGGCTTGTGTTATTTTATCTTTAGAAGCTATATGCTAAGTTTAAACCATTTATCCATAAGTATGAAATATTGTAATATGTGAGTAAAACTTTTTACATATTAAGGATCAAAATCAATGAGTTTAGAAGAAAAAGCTTTTTAAAAAGAGAATATACTCTTTCTTTCTTTCTTTCTTTCTTTCTTTCTTTCTTTCTTTCTTTCTTTCTTTTTTTTTTTTTTCCCGAGACAGGATTTCTCTATTTAGCCTTGGCTGTCCTAGACTCGCTTTGTAGACCAGGCTGGCCTGGAACTCACGGAGATCCTCCTGCCTCTGCCTCCCGGAGAATATACTTTTATGCCACAGTAATCTGCAGATAGTAAAGATCTATTATTGTTGGTGCTACCCTTTAAAAACTTTATTTATGTGTGTACTTGTATGTATGTTTGTATACATAAATGTACATGTGTGCAGGTGCCCAGCATGACCAGAACCTGGAGCTATAGCTACAAGTGGTTGTGAAGGGCTGGGAACTGATCGTGGGTCCTGTGGAAGAGCAGCAAATGTTCTTTATCTGTCACTGTCCAATTTACTTTTTGAGGCAGAGTCTCTTATTGAAATGGAACTTGCTGCTACCGTTTGACTGATAGGCCAGCATTCCCAGGGATCTGCCTGACCCTGTGGTTCCCCCTCCCCCTTTCCTCCCTAGCACTGGGTTCCAAATGCTCTCTGCGCCACCCAGCTTTTATGTAGCTGCTAGGATGTGAATCAGGTCATCATGCTTGGTGACACAGCAAATACTTTTAACCACTGAGCCATCTTCTCAGCCTCCTATTTCTCTTCCTCTTACCTTCTCCTTTCTTAAAAAATGTGTGTTTATTTATTTTGTGTATGTGATGTATGTGGGCACACATGTTGCTATGCATGTGTGGAGGTCAGAGGAAGGCATGCAGTTTGGTTCTCCTTTGACCATGCAGGACTGAACTCAGACTCAGATCTTATACCTGCTGAATCATCTCACACACCCTGTTTTCTTTCCATTTACGAAGCTTTAGGGAGGTTTTAGGATTACTTGAACACCCAAGCATATAGTATGTTTCTCTTCTACTTTCCTACTATGTTAGCTGGTAGCTATTTTTTCCTCTTGCTACTAGAATATCTGCAGAAACCACAAACACCACAGCTTCTAACAGGAATACTCAAAGGCAAAAGGGAGGGTGTGTTTCTTATGCTATGGTCTTCCCAACAAACTTCCTTACCTCCCCAACCCTCACTCATGCCCAGGCATGTGTTTTCATGTCTTAGCCATAAGTATCTCTCACACATTTCCCAATCAACCCTTTCTAAGAGAAACAGTTACTGTGAGTACCTTAAACTACTCCTGGATTGCCTGCTGAGCTGAAAATGAGGTTCTGTTAAAAAGGAGAAAGTTCTAGTTGTTGGTTATGGTATCTTTCATGATCACTGAAAAAAACTTAAAAGTCTGAAAATACAGAAGGAAGTAAACAACACCCACCTCAGATAACACTGTAGAATCTTGCATGTGGTGGTAGTGATGGAGGTGCTGCTTAAACCATGACACCAGTCAGCAGACACTCTGTGGGAGTTGGTTCTCTATAATGTGCGTTTAAAGATCAAACACTAGCTTGTGGGATGAGTGCTTTAACTCTCTGAGCCATCTTGTTGGCCCACTTTAGACTTTTCGTTATGAATTTAACTTTGTTTTCATAAAAGTTTATGGTGTTTGGGCTGGAGAGATGGCTCAACAGTTAAGAGCACTGACTGCTCTTCCAGAGGACCTGGGTTTGATTCCCAGCACCCACATGGCAGCTCACAACTGTCTGTAGCTCCAAGATCTGACATAGACACACATGCAGGAAAAACACCTATTCACATAAAATGAAAATAAATAATTTTTTAAAAAATTTATGATGTTCATCATTTAAGGTCCAGAAATATAGTTTAGTGGTACAGTGCTTGTCTAGCATGCACAAGACTCTAGGTTGATTCCTTTCTCTAAATAAAGAAATAAGCAAATAAAATGTCTTCTCATTAATATTTGCTGAGACGTATTTAGAAAGTAGTACTGAGGAGAAGACTGAGGAGTTAGAGGTGTAACTCTGTGGTGGACCCTGCATAGTGTATCCAAGACCTTTGGTTCAGTCCACGGTGCTGCTGGCGAGAAGAAGAAAAGAAAGAAACAGACTTTTTCTTTTCTTTTAAAGACTAGGTCTCATTCTGTGGTCCAGACCCGCCTAGAACTCACAGTGTAGCCAGGGTGACCTTGAAATAATCTTCTGTCTCAGCCTTCTGGGTGCTGGGATTGTAGATGTGTACTGATGAGCTAGGGAGTTGTGAGGATTTGAGAAAATGAGTGAACATGGTGGCACACATCTGTAATCCTAGTACTTGGGCAGCTGAGGCATGAGGGTTGAGAGTTGAGAGTCAACCTAGGCTCTGTCAAGGCCCCAGTCTGGGTAAGAAGGTTATGGGGAGGAAGTAGGAAGAGCTTGATAAGATATAACTGAGAGATGCACTGCAATGACTGAGATGATTCATCTCAGAAGTTACATGTTTTAAGGTTTGATATGTCAGCCATCGAATGAAGAAGGCATTTGTTACCCTCCTCTTGCTGTGCACACTAGTGTGATCTGTAAAACATACGGACCTAACGGATATGCCTTTACTGACAGGCCCACTTAACAGTGTTCTCCCAGATCATTGCACTCTTTAACTAGCTCACTGTTACCAGTTTATACTTATGTTTTCTTCTAACATACACTTTAGGCTACAAACCAAGCATCAAAATTCAAAGACCGTCGGCTACAGATATCATGGCACAAGCCCAAGGTACCGTCCATATCTACTGAGACTGAGGAGGAAGACGTCAAAGAAGAGGTAAATTCAACCATTAAAATAAGATATGAATTACAGTACTTCATATCTGTTTCTTTATATCAAGTACTGTACATTTAAAAATAGGTGCTCACTTTTCTTTCATTCAGTTAGTAAAAGCCAGTCTAGAAGTAATAATCAGCCTCTGAAAATACGAGAGAGAATTTTGCTTTTTGTTTTTGTATTCTAATCAGTTTATTAAGAGAATATTTAGCCCATGATGTAATTATTTCCGACTCTAAAATCTTACTTTTAAAAGAATCAAGTTTTTCTAGTTGATGAGTATAGTTACTCTTCATTATATAGATGAGTTTATATAACAAAAGCAGGAATGTTCCCAAGATAGGAAGAAAATAAGTCTTGGTGCAATGATGGTATTTGTGGATATATCTTCTTTTTCTTTCTTTTTTTTTTTTTTTCCCGAGACAGTGTCTCTTTGTGTTAGCCTTGGCCGTCCTGGACTCACTTTGTAGACCTGGCTGGCCTCAAACTCACAGCGATCCGCCCACTTCTGCCTCCCAAGTGCTGGGATTAAAGGAGTGCACCACCACGCCCGGCTGGATATATCTTCTTTGTGTCAAATTTTAGATTTTTATATAAGATGTGGGACATTGGTTTCATGGGGGAAGTTACCATATCCACTCCTCACAAAGCAATGATAGATAGTCCAGGGGAAATTTGCTGATTTTCCTCACTTTTGTTATTGGAATGAAGTCAATTTTAATTACTTTTTATAACTGATAGTGTACATACATATATGTATATGTCCACACACAGGCACACATGCTAACTAATTCCGTCTAAACATCCACTTGATACTTTGTTTTGTTCCTTTGCTTCTGGAGATAGGGTTTCACCCTGTGGCTCAGGCTGCCGTCAGATGCGCAAACTCGTGCCTCAGCCTTCCAAGTGCCTGTATTGAGATGGCTGACTTCCATGAAGCAGTTTATTTTCTTGGTGCTATAGGAATGGAAACCTATTAATATTTTCAATATAAACAGAGGATAAATAGTAATATCCATTTTTAAGAAGATGTGTTCTGGGATATGAGGAGAAACGGGTTAAAAGGTACAAAATCACGATCAGGCAGGAAGCATAGGCTCTAGTCCTGCTGGAGAGGTAGCCACATCATAGTGACAGCTTGCGGTCTTGTGTTGTGTAAGAATGTTGAATGTTCCCAATAAAAAGAAGCAGACATCTTTGTTGGATCTGAATTGATTGATCAATACAGTGTTTAAGTTGGCAGGGTACCATACTGTTCTCCATATTGAAAGATTGCAGTTGTTGGTTGGTGGTAATTTTGTTTCTTTGTTTGTTTTACCCTAAAAGTAAACTAATTGTATATTTTTGTAAATTTGACCAGGCCTTTTATGCTAATGTGTTTATCATGAGGCTGTTTCACTGTGCATTTGTGCACAGCTAACTGGATGTATCTTCTTCTCTTTAGGAAACAGAAACCTCAGATTTGTTTTTGCATGATGATGATGATGAAGATGAAGATGAATATGAGTCTCGTTCATGGCGAAGATGAAATTTGATGCGAGTTGTGTAATTTTTAGAAATATTGTTTAGAAGAACAACTTTTTAGAATTATTTAAAAAAGTCAATGAGCCAAAAATATTTTTTTTAATTTTTCTCTTCAACACAGTAGGTTTAAGGACAGCAAGTTGCTATTCAAACATGTCTCATAATTGTCTGTGATATCAGATCACCAAAGGCCATGACTTGATGCAGTTGTGAAGATCTGCAGCACTGACTGGATTCTCTAGAACCTTACCTTCCACACCATCTGTGTCTGCTCTTGGTGCTGGATTACAATGTAAAGACAGGGTGTTCAGAAATTTTATTTTGGATTATAAATCTGCTGATAAAATTTCATTAAATGTCAAAATTGCCTGGAATCTCTTAACTCTTAGCTATTATGGATGGGTCGCCAGACAGTAGGAGATATTTGTAATTTAAATGCCTTTCAAGGATGGTCTTGGAAGAAAAATTAATTATTATTATTATTATTATTTTTTTTTACCATGGAAGATCCCACTTTATAGTCAGTCTTTTTCAGAGTTTATGTGCAGCAGAACTTAGCAAAAGCAGCATCTCTGTTCACAGATCTGCAGAGCACGGTAGCTGGTTCTGTGCACTCCTTCTCCCCTCACACGCACTCTAGGGCTCCTGCCACTCCTCTTTCTTTGTTTTGCTATGTGGTGAGCATTGCTTCAGTTGATCTTTTAGAATAACCTTCATCTTGCCTTTGCCCGGTCACGCATTCCCCGATACCTTTCTCATCCCTTTTGATAAATAGGCCTGACTTTTAGAAATAAGTGATTCAGTTGGGCAAGCAACAATCAGTTATCAATAACCTATTATAAATAAGTGATGTTTTGATGAAAATAAAGGCAGAATTTTCGGGGACAGAGTTACTGGCTTCCCTCCCATGTATTTTAGAGCTTCAGAATAGTCATAGTCACACAAAAGGGTTAAAGGTATCTGAAGTTCTTCTCCTTAACTGTAACCAGGATGGTGAGGTACTGAGGTGGGGATTAGGAGTCTAGATATGCTAGTAATAAATGAGATTCTAACTTGACATTGATCAGATGACCTTATATTTTCATAATTTTATAGATTTTGCTGTCCATGAACACACACACTCTTTAGTAGGCAGTTTCCTTTACTGTGTGCATTTTTACTGTACACTGTACAGAGTATCTGTTAAGTAAAATATATGTGTAAATTTATGTCCTTGTGTTCTGAATGTTAGTTGGAAAAGCAGAGGAGCAACACTACACTGTACTGAGCCCTGGGGAAATGAATTGATTACTGTACATAGGATGTCACTTTTTCAAGGAGATATACATCTGTGTCTTTATAATACGTGTGGTGTGAAAGTTTGAAACTTCCTGTTGGCTTCAGAAGGTTCTTGGTGATCACTAAATGTGTCAGGGTTTTGTTCCCTGAGGTAAAGGCTGTTTCTTAAAATAGAAACAGTTCACTTAGAAACCCAAAACCATCAGGACTCTAGATTTACATAGTGACAAGGAGTTAGATCCCACCTTCTGATCATCTTTTTCCTCTTCATATTGTCCTGGAATGACGTGTCAAACACCAGGATCCTTTTTAAGTTCGTGTAGTTTTCCCTTTGTAGTGGGACTTCCTCCCTAGGTTACTGTCATGTGTCTAAGGACACCGAGGCTAAAACAGGCCCGTAAAGAAGGAACACATTAGAACCGGGAACCTACAGTAAGCATCTTGCTCCTCACTTCTCCATCATCTCTAATGAAATTTTCTTGATGTCTGTGGCTCAGTCAGTATATATTTGGAAAGATTCATTGTGGTGAATATTTTGAGTCCTGACCATTTAAACGTGATAGAGGGAACAAAGGATTTATATATTTTTTGTACAAAGTTTTTTCTTAAACTGTATAATTTTGTAAATAATTTGTTTGGGTTTTTTTTTTCTTTTGTGTACTAAAACTACCAGCGTATAGATTTCAATAAGAATTGTTGTATTTTTGTATTTGGAAACTGAAAATTACAGTAAATTAGTGAAGCCGTAAGAAAAGTCTCAGTAGACTGACAGTTCAACAGAATGAGATTCCTTTTCATATGATTTTTTTTAACCTTAAAATCGACATCTTTATACACTCACTATAGCGAGAGTTGAGGATTTGTTTGGGTTTTTAGTTGTTGGGGGCAGAGGATGAAAGAGAAAGGTGCTAATGTGAAGAATAGATCACTTTTCATTAAGTCTTTGGGTCCTTAGTATAAACCTTGGGTTTTCTGTATTCCTTAAAAATAACTAAAATTCTTTTCCAATGTGTTTAACTCAAAAGTGAATTAAAAATAGGGATTAATTACACATTATAAAGCTTAAGGTTAGCATAAAATAGCTGAATATGTGTATGTATGTGTATATATATATCCCCTTTATTCCCATTCACCAATTCCCAGCTGTTAAAATTTATCTTAAAAGTGAATTCCACACTATGACTTGTTTTCTTGGCATCTTTATAGAGATAACATTTAGCAGCTGAGGCAAATTCTGCTGTCCTAGTGTGTAGGCTCTCCTTGTAGCAGGTCAGCGGTGAAAGCACCCAGTGTGACTAGTCAGCCAGATTTACTAAATTTCTGCCCATGCCTAAAAAGGTAACCCCAAAGAATGTGGAATTTTTCTCAGTTTCTTCTTGGAGCATTGGGAAAATGTCATCACCAGCTGAGACATTGGAAAGCAGTCCTTCTGCACTGAAAAAGATCCGTGGTGATGGATCATTACTTCAAAAGAAAAAAAATCATGTGAAAAGGAATAGTGTTTCCTCTTGATGTATAGTATGCTTGTATTATAGTTTTTACAAGATTGTGAACTTGTGTAATAGTATATAGGAGATATTGTTGGATTTCTAACTGTTTATACATTTAAATTCATATATGTAATGTTTGTTTTATCGATTACAATCTGAATTTCTAAGAAGCATGTTGACTTTTGCAATAAAGATGCAATATGGAATGGTTCACAATTGGGAAAAAAAGAAAAAAAAAGATGAAAATATTACAAATTTAAAAGAATCTGGAAAATTTATGAACCATTCCAAAAATTATAACAATCACTAAAAGAGCTGTAATTCTGCCTTGTTCTGGAAAGAAAGAAGT
Source organism: Acomys percivali (assembly GCA_907169655.1). Taxonomy (NCBI): domain Eukaryota; kingdom Metazoa; phylum Chordata; class Mammalia; order Rodentia; family Muridae; genus Acomys; species Acomys percivali. The sequence goes on along the minus strand of OU015744.1, from coordinate 43,320,515 downwards.
GTGAGTGTGAGCTTGCTTGTGAGCCTGAGTGAGTAATAGAAACGTGTGAATGCTATATGTATGCAAGGAACTGTTGCTCGGTATGAAATTGGTTTCAGACCCACTGGTTCTAAATGTTGGCTAGAATTACTCCTTCAGGGGGTAGTCTGGACAACAGAGGAACATGGCAGCATATGCCTGTAATCCCTACAGCTGGGTGCTGAAGCAGTAATTTACAAGTTGAGTCGCAGTAGAGATACAAAGAGATCCAAGCTCAGGAAAAAAAAAGGAGGGAAGGAGATTGGGAGAAAAGTCTCAAAGTGCAGCTAGTAAATAACTTTAAGGTGTTTTTTGTTTTGTTTTGTTTTGACTGATTCTTTTCATTTTGTGTGTATGGGTGTTCTGCCTCTATGTATGTCTGTGCACCACCTGCATTTATTGCCTACAGAAGTCAGAAGAGGGCACCAAAGCCCCTGAAACAGCTAGAGGTTGTTAGCTGTCTTATGGGTGCTAAGGGTCCTCTGGAAGAGTACCAGTGCTCTTAACCACTAAGCCATCTCTCCAGTCCCCTCATTTACCTTTCATAACCATGTTTTTGAAAAGGTCGTTATTAAGTTTGTATTTCAGGTACAAAGCACAAGCAATTTATGCCTTTGGTTTGGTTTGGTTTGGTTTTCGTTTTTCGAGACAGGGTTTCTCTGTGTAGTCCTGGCTGTCCTGGACTTGCTTTGTAGACCAAGCTGGCCTTAAACTCAACAGAGATCTGCCTGCCTCTGCCTCCCAAGTGCTGGGATTACAGGCATACACCATCACACCCAGCTGACAGTGACATTCATTTTAGTGCTAAAGATACTCAGTGTGCTTACCAATAATATGAAGGATATTTAGAATAGGAGAAAGAAAAAGGGCCCTTCAGAAAAGATGGCTTACAGACACATTGGTGCTAAATCTGAAGGTTTGCAGGGATGACTGGGAAAAGGCAGCACCAGGATTCCATGGTGAGACAGGAAAGGAAGTATGTTACTTGGACCCTGTTAATTTTTAAGTCACTATTATAACACCCCTCCAAGAGGTTATACCTTAAGAATGGTCTTTTTTTTTTTTACTTCATCAAGAAAATACTGAAAAATGGTCAATTTTCATCCTTTTCAAAAAGTTAGAGGGCTATCTATATAATGTGACTGGCAAAGGAGAAGGATGTAGGCATTTATTTTGCCTAAATCATGGGTGATCCCGTGTATATTGATTATTTCCTGAACCTGCGGCCAGCCAGGCATTGTGTCCAAGAGTAACACAGTATTTGCTTTTAGGGGTTCTGGTTAGCAGAAATCCTTGGTTTTATTGAGGTTTTTGTTTTGTTTTTTCCTGAATCTCATGTAAATTATATATACTAAGGCCAAAAATAAATTTTAGGTTATGAGCCCCAAATATGACCTAGTCAGAATTTAGTTATAGTAGCCATGGGCGTGGGGTGTGTGTCCGGAGTTGGCTTAGAGTGGGGCGCACTTGGACTACATTAATTGCAGAACAGACCTGTACTTTTTGTATTTTCTAACTTTAAGAGCTAACCTTCATTAGCTCAGACTAACACTGCTGCTATTTGTGTCATAAATCACTTTCACCCCAGCTAAGTTGAAGTTATGGCCAAGAGATGGTGTTTCAGAGGAGCATCTGCTATATGACCTCTTGGCTGTTAAGCAGTCAGCCTTGATTGACTTAACTAGACCATTCTAGCATTTTGAGACAGGTAACTTGATACAGAATAGCGTCTGATGGTTATTTTTAAGACCTTTGCATTATAAGTGCTTCAGCAGTCTAAGATAAGTGTATAAAACATTGATTTTATGTTTGTGTCAGATCCTATTTTTTTTTACTGTTTTTAAAATCAGTTTTAACTTTGCAAAACATTTAATAAAGCAAGTTGTGACTTCATTCTCCCCCACACCTCTGCTGGGAGATGCCAATGCATTTCAGTTTTCATTAAAATAGCAAGGGCTAATAAGGACTTTGCCATGTTAGTTTGGTTTCTTGAGGAAGAATGAGGCTGCCCACATGCTGGATGAGTTTGTAGACAGCTTGCTGTCCATCCATCAACCTGTGTTTCTGAATAGAGTTAAGTACCAGCCCCTGAACCTGTACCTACCCTCCCACTAGAGAGGGTCACCTGCCGTGGGATTTGGTTATTAATGGTTAGAGCCTACAGGGGGCTCCAAAGGGCAGAAATTAGACTGGAAACAGTGACCTTCACAGCCACCCATAGGCATATTCTCCAGTTTAAGCTGTTCTTAGTGAACATCAAAAGCTCACAAGATAGTACTTACTGTGCAGTGCACACTTGCTCTTACATTAGAGAAAAAAAATCATGTCTGGACTCTTTGGCTCTCTAACTGTAGTTTGAAAACCTAGCTCTTTAGCTTACAGGATGAACTGCATCTCTAAATACTTTCTCACTGCGATACCATCAATACTATATTAAATACTAAATAACATTTATTTTGGTTGGAAAAAATTCTGGGGTCCAAAGCCGACCTTTAGCCTAAAAGATGGAAGGAGTTTCATAAACTTCCTGCTGCTGAAGGATATTTTATACTCTTAGATTTTAAAAGCAGGCCCTTCCGTACGCCAAAGCAGATCTGCCTTCTTGTTAGAGAGTAGGTGCCTTGTATGGAACTACTGGGGATTGCTGTCATTGTGTTTGCACCCTTCTCTTGAGGAGCGGTACAATGCTACTGTTCTTGGCACTGTTCCTTAGGTAGTTGAAGCCACTGCAAAGACTATTTACATATAACATTTATGTGTGTGTACATGTACATATGAGCTTTTTGACACAACTATGTTTAATTCTGAGATAATAAATTATTTTGCTTTCAATTTAATTTTACACTTAATTTAGAATTTATCTTAGCCATTAATGAGTTTTTATATTTGTGATAAAATTATATATATTCTGATATTGTGCAATGCGACTTTACTTCAAACAAATGCTTTTAAGTCTATAAGATTATAATAGATAAACCAATATATTAAAAACAATTACTTTTTCTCATTTTAACATCTTAAATATTTTCTCTTTCTTTTTCACTTAAATTCTTTTTGCCTATTAAAACTTAATTTTCTGTTTAGTTATCAGGTAGTGACTGTTTAGGACACCCTCACACAGACATACATGCAGGCAAAACACCAATGCACATAAAAATAAAATTAAATAAAAACAAATAAACTTTAGATGACAGGTTTTGAAATCAGACTGACTCAGGACAGAGCACTTGTCTGCTTTCTGTGTTTTCCCGGCCTGCGGGGGTTTGACTAAAGCGCGAGAGGAGATTTACCTATATGATAAAATGCAAGACACAAGAATAGCAAGTCTTAAACACTGATCAAACTCTCAAACTTTATTAGTCAGGCAGCAGCTTTTATAAGTCAGAAGGCAGGGAAGCATATTGCTATAGCAACCCAGCTGCAGGCTTTTCTCAAAACACAGGGAATTCCAGGCAGAGTCATAATGTCCTGCCACACAGGGCATCTGGCTCCCTCTTTGTCTAGTCTAACTGCTAAACCATAACAGGGTTGCTCCATCTCTATCTGTCTTTAGTCTAACTGCTGACCCACAACAGGGTCAGCTAGTTTCTGGTGAAAGGCAAGCTCTGGGAAAAACAGAGACTTAAAGGTACAGGCTCTGACAAGATGGCTGAACATCGGCCGTGTGGCCTATTGTCCCCAACACTGTGTCACAATTGTTGAGGGAGATGCGGTACACTTAAATCCTAGTTTAGCTTTGAAAACAGTTTGGAAAAGGAACAAGAGCCTTCCCCAAAGCCACACAGCCTGTAGTGCTGGGATCAGGATTTGAACCCAGGTCTCTCTACAGAACTCATGGCCTTCACCTTTGCACTCTGCTGCATCCAACCCACTGGGAAGATGCAAGTCTGTGGGATGTCACTGATCTTTATTATTAGTGTCTTGTCAAATACTGTCATCCTGACTCCTGTCTCATGCCTCAGACTGGAACCCAGCTTCCCTAGGGAGCACCACCACACTTTCAGATAGCATATTTGAAACCCGAGAAAGCAGTCTTTATTCATGCTAATTCATGGAGAAACACTTTAAAGTAATCACTTTCTGTGACCTCTGCAATGTACAGCCAGCCAATTTGATACATTTTGCAATAATTTGGCTATATCATAACTTGCTTATTTTATTTCCAATCTTATCTTAATATTTTTCCTGTGGCAAACTGAGTTATGATAATCTCACATTATTTCTACATTGCTTCTTTGTGTTTTTCAATATTTCTGGTGCCTTCTTTTAACCTTGGCATTTGGAAAATTGTGTTGTACATAAATAAGTTGACATGCTTTAATGTTGTTTTCATATGGAATACTGAATTTTCTGGACAGAAAGTGCTGAGAATAGCAGTGTTCATTTATGGTTATATTTACACTTTTTTTTTTTTTTTTTTTTTAAAGAACAGTCTTACTGAATGAGCCCAGTAGTCACACCATGGTTCTTTTTATAATTATTTGTCTTTTACATAGTTGGCTTCTTTCTTTTAGTAATACTGTTTTAAATCCTTGAGGATTTCTACTTTTTCCCATTCTTTCTACTAAACAATACTTATTGAGTTGTAATTTTTATGGTATTATTGTCAACTGAAAGAAAAAAGATGAAATCAGCCTTGAGGGATGAGGACTTGTAGTTTTTGACAGCACTTGCAAAAACTAGGCATGATCTAATAGGTCCAGTGAAAGTATTTTTCTTCAGAAAGAGAGAGAGAGAGAGAGAGAGAGAGAGAGAGAGAGAGAG
>OU015744.1:43288902-43301718 GCA_907169655.1 Acomys percivali | reverse complement strand
AAGAAGAAGAAGAAGAAGAAGAAGAAGAAGAAGAAGAAGAAGAAGAAACCAATGAGATTTGTACCATCCTTAGAAAAAGAGAATCTGACCTTTACACAGTTACAGACAGAGCTTCTAACTCTGAAAAGTCAATAACCAGTCCCGTCCCAGTCAAGTCCCCAAATATGTCTCCTGCTTGTCAGGAAATGCCAGCTCCCTTTGATTTACCCACTTCTTTCCAGTGAAAACAAATATTTCATATTACTCAATTTTGGATGCTGTCCATATAGATATAATAGCTTCCCGGTTGACTATTTAGATTCACAAAGATCATTGTCTTCTGAAATATTCATCACTTACTTTAAAATAATTTTTAGCACTCAAGTAATTTATGTTTATTGTAGAAAAATCAGAAAACAGAGATAAACTGGAAGGAGAAAGAGGAACAGAGTGAGGGCTGAAGAGTTTGTTCCATGGTTAAAGGCATTTGTGGTTAATTTGAAAGACCTAGGTTCGATTCCCACCACCCACATGGATGCTCACTATCTCATAGAGACCAAGTACTCACGTGGTACACAGAAGCACATACAGGCAAAGCACTCATACACATAAAATAATATAAATAAATCTTTTTTTAAAACTTTAAAAAAGTTTTTAAAAAAACAGAATGAAAGAAAAAGAAAAAAAGCTGGGTGTGGGGGCTCATGCCTGTAATCCCAGCACTCAGGGTGGCAAAGGCAGGCGGAGCTCTGTGAGTTCAAGCCCAGCCTGGTCTACAGATAGAGTCCAGGACAGCCAAGGCTACATAGAGAAACCCTGTCTTGGAAAAAAGGAAAACAATTTTTTAAAAGAAAAGAAAAAAGTCTATAGACAACTACTTCATCATTTTGTATGTGTGCATCTCTTACTTCTTTTTTATGTGCAAAACATTACAAATGCGTGCTTACAATTTCAAAAGGCATCTCTTCCATATTGTGTTTGCACCTCCAATAAACATCAGGATTTTGTTTTGTTTTCGACGAAGTCTTACTGTGCCTTAGGACTCCAAGCTGGCCTTGAACCTATGGTGAGCCCCTTGCCTCAGCTTCCCAAAAGCTAGAATTTCAGGTATGAGCCACCACACCCGACTAGGCATCAGGTCTTAGTATTGGGTTTTTTGTTTGTTTGTTTGTTTTTACTTTTTGTTGTTCTTTTTGCGTACTTGTTCATTCTGGAGACAAAGCAAAAACCATGTCCGGCTTTTCTCATTTCTCCCTTGGAGACTTCATTTGGAGACTTAACCAAAGCACTGACACAATAATGGGTCTTCAAAAATCTGAACTGCTCGGGGCAACAGACTTTCCTTTATGTATACTTAGGTTTGCTAAAGGTCTCCCCCAAATACTTGGCAGGAGTGGGGGTGAGGCGGTAATTCTTGATGAAGCCGAGCTAGCACTGTTGTCTGCATTTTACTGCTAAGGAGGCAGACAGTACCGAGGTCATCAGCGAAGCCGGTGGTGGAGCCCAAAGGAGACATGGAAGTTCTAATGGCCTGGTCCTCGGATGAAACCACAAAGCCGCAAGGCTTCCCTTTCCGCCACTTCAGGGCTGGGCTTAGGAGGGGAAAGCGCAGCCTCCCGCTGCGGCCTGAATGGCGATTTGCCATTCACAGTCCTGGTTGCTCAGTCATGCGAGCTGACTCCCCAGCTCTCAATTGTGGGTGAAGCTTCTTCTCATGCGCAGGGCCCATTGATCGGTTTCAGCAGTGACTCCTGAGTTATATGGCCCCTAAATGTTTGCTGCAAGAGGGATCTATACCGTGGATGCAGAGATAAGTACTTACTGGAACTCTTGCTTGATGTATGAGTCCTGCTGTTTCGTCTCAATGAAACAGCCCGCCTATTTGGAGACTGCCTTCTTCCAACCTCTTTCCCTTATCTCTATTATGCCAGAAAAGTAGTGAAATCAAATGTCTTTTTTTTTTTTTTTTTTAAGAGACAGGGTTTCTCTGTGTAGCCTTGGCTGTCCTGGACTCCCTTTGTAGACCAGGCTGGTCTCGAACTCAGAGATCCTCCTGCTTCTCCCTCCTGAGTACTCGGATTAAAGGTGTGTGCCACCACTGCCTGGCTTTTTAAATTCCTTTCTTATATCATACTCTGGAAAATATATAATCTTGAGAGTGCATGATCTCTGTCTGCTGCCCACCCCATCCTCTACCCCACCCCCTCTCTGAGATACAATCTTACTATGAAGTCTGGAACTCCCTATGTAGCCTAGGCTGGCCTCCAATTTTCATGAGTCCTCTTGCCCTGCCTCCCAAATGCTGTGATTACAGATGTCCACTTCCATATGGGGTGCATCAGTAACTTTCTGATAATGATTTTTCAATTCATAAGAAAGAGCAGGCAAGCTTTTCAAATGTTCATACCCATTGGCTGAGAAATCATGATTGACTAATTTATGAAAGTCAAATGATGCTGAAGAGTTCAGGGACTGAATGACAAGCACTTCCTCTTCAGTACTTTTTACTATGATGAAGGCATTCAGAGTGGAAAGAGAGGGGCTACTTGGGTGAGGCATACTGAACTATACAATGGCATTGCATGTGTCCATTGAAACTAACTTTACGAGAGCCTGGGACCCCAAGAAAATATATTTATGATGTAATATTAAGCTTTTTTGTTTTTTGTTTTTTGAGATAGAGTGTAATAGGCCTGGGTGTCCTGGACTTTGTAGACCAGACTGGCCTCAAACTCACAAAGATCTACTTTCCTCTGCCTCCTGGGTGCTCAAACTAAATGACTGCGCCACCACGCTTGGCTATAATGTTAAGTTTTTCGAAGCTACCCAGCACTTTGATTTTGATGCGTGCTTTGTGAAACCTATGTACACACAGAAACTCAGTCTTCTCTGGTGTCTTAATCTCTTTTGTTCTCACCCTCTATTCTTACGATGACCTCCTCCACCATCACTGGTCCATCCAGTCGTGAAAGTTCTCTCTACCCAGGTGGCCTTCCTTATACACCATTCAGAGACACAGCCCAGCATTCCTTCCTCAGGAAAGCTTCTTGACCCTTAAATAGGGTTTAGATCCTTTCTCTGTTCTGAGACCCCAATCTAAGACAGACATTTTATATATGGTGCTATCAAAAGTTCCAAGCACAGCAAGGCATGAGCATGTCACAAACTGTCACACTGGTAAACGGTTGGCTCTGTTTTCAAGTTTTATGGACACTCAGTTTGTTAACAAATGAACAGAAATTAGATAACAGGAGGAAGTTATTGATAAGTATTTGTACATGATACATTTTGTGATTGTCTTGAAGTGCTTTTGTCTTTGGAGAGATGCACTCAGTAATTATTAGGGAAGAAAGCTAATGGATATTTGGTTTAAAATAACACAAAAGAGACGGAGAGATGGCTCAGCAGTGAAGAGCACTCACTGCTACTGCGCAGGATCCAGGCTGGGTTCCTAGCTAAGAACTGTCTACAACTCCAGCTCCAAAGGATCTGTTGCCTTCTTGTGGCCTACTCTGGCACTGCATGCACATGGTACACAGCCATTATGTTGAGGCAATACACCTATGCATATAACATAACAAGCAAGCAAACAAACAAAATAACACGAGAGTCACATTTTGAGTCTTAGTGGCCAGAACTGCTGTTCTGTTCTGCATGAAATGGAGGTACATGGTTCTGGGTATATGAGGTTCATTGTACTCTGTAGACTTCTGCATGTATTTGGAATTCTTTTTTACCTCAAAAGCACAAAGTGGGGATGTGGCCGAGTTGGGCTTCCTTCTCCCTCTCCTCTGCCAGCCCAGGCAAACTGCATACTCAGGAAGGGATGACGTCTCCATAAGTTAGAAGTCCAAGTGCAAGTGCCATCCCCAATCTCCTGTGCCCTATAGAAATCTCCCAAGCAAGGTCAGAAGGAGGCAGGGTGGGTGCTGTAATGCAGACCCTGATGCCTGGCGGTTGTCTCAGGCATCCTTGGCCCAGTGCCTTACCACTTTTGAGTATCTGGAGGATGATTCCTGTCCTGGGGCAGTTTGGTATGCCGAGATGCCGAATTCAGTTTTCTGTATTCTTGTGATGGATGTCACTCGTCTGACACTTGTTCTAGAGTAACATACCCTAAGCCTTTTTTCTTTTCTTTTTTTTTTCCTCCACAGGTGCCTGTACATACATAGTGCCACACACAGAAATAAAATAAAATAAACCTAAACAAAGAGAAATAATTTTACAACGGACTATGTGAGGCTACCAAAAGAGTAAAGAAGAGCCCGATATGCTGAGGTGGCTTGCCCATGCTGGGTCCTGTCATCATCATTACGGTGGTGGCAGCTACTGCTAACACCTTGCAGACGTGCATCCATTTTTCCCTCTGAAAACAACCTTATGATCTGCCACTAAGTATTGTACTACAATTGTAGCCAAACCAGTCTCTGTAAACTTCCTCACCAGCTTGAGCCAAATTGGACATTGGACACCTGTGCTCGGCCCAGCTCTGCTGTCCATCACTTTGTGGGCAAGGTGGACGGTTTAAGACAGGAAGTTGTAAAACCAGGTATACGGAGGAACACTTCCACTCAACAAGTAGAAGCAGGGGCATGGGAAGGTCAAGGTCGTTCTCAGCTACCCAGCAAACTCAAAACCAGTCTAGGCTACAAGAGGCCCAGCCCTTCCTCCTAAAAGGTCAGGTTATAATGTGATTTTTTAAAAACTTTTTATTTTTATTTATTTTTTATTAATTTATTCGTATTACATCTTGATTGTTCCCTCCCATTCTTCCCTCCCTCCCACTTCCCCCCTTCTCCCCTCCCCTATGTCTGTGATTGAGGGAGACATCCTCCCCCTATATATGCTCTTAGGATATCGAGTCTCTTCTTGGTAACTTGCTATCCCTCCTCTGAGTGCCATCAGGACTCCCCATCCAGGGGACATTGTCAGAAAAGGGGCACCAGAGTTCGTGTGAGAGTCAGATCTCACTCTTCACTCAACGGTGGAGAATATCATGTTTGTCGGCTAGGTCTTGGTAGGGGTTCGAAGTTTACTGCCTATATTCTCCTTGGCTGGTGCCTTAGTTTGAGGAGGACCCCAGGACCCAGATCTGCCTGTCATAAAGTTCTTCTTGTAGGTTTCCAGGACCCTGTGGGTCCTACTATTTCCCCATTCTTCCATGCTACTCTCGCCTAAAGTCTCAATAGGATGACCTCTCCTCTGACCCACTTTCCTGGTAAGTAAAATTTTTCATGGTACGTATCCCTTGGACTAGTGTTTTGATATAAGTGAGTATATACCATTTGACTCTTTTTGCTTCTGGGTGAACTCACTCATTATGATAATTTCTAGATCAATCCATTTGTCCACAAATTTCGGGAATTCCTTGTTTTTAATAGCTGAGTAGTATTCCATAGTGTAAATGTACCACAGTTTCTTAGTCCATTCTTCTACTGAGGGACACTTAGGCTGTTTCCATGTTCTGGCTATTATGTATAGAGCAGCTATGAACATGGTTGAGCATATGTCCCTGTTGTGTGGTAGGGCATTTTCTGGGTATATTCCCAGGAGTGGGATAGCTGGGTCTTGAGGAAGCTCTATTCCCATTTTTCTGAGAAAGCGCCAGATAGCTTTCCAAAGTGGTTGTACTAGTTTGCATTCCCACCAGCAATGAAGGAGTGTCCCTCTCTTTCCACATCCTCGCCAACATGTGGTGTCGTTTGAGTTAGCCATTCTGATGGGTGTAAGATGGAATCTCAGTGTCAACTTCCTGAACAGTACACCAACAACCCAGGCCTTAATGTCAACAATTAATAAATGGGACCTCATGAGGCTGAGAAGCTTCTGTAAGGCAGGAGACACTGTCAGTAGAACAAAGCGACAGCCTACAGACTGGGAAAAGATCTTCACCAACTCTTCATCTGACAAAGGTTTAATATCCAAAATATATAAAGAACTCAAGAAATTAAACACCACCAAACCAAACAACCCAATTGCGAAATGGGGCTTGGAACTTAACAGAGAATTCTCAACAGAGGAATATCAAATGGCCGAGAAACACTTAAAGAAATGCTCGTCCTCGTTAGTCATCAGAGAAATGCAAATCAAAACAATGTGATATTTTGAAACCGAGGATGTAATGAGGCTGGGAAGCCAACAGCTACTCTTCCCGCCCCAGTGTTCTATGGCAGCACAGCTCCTTTTGGGGGCCTAGACAAGCCCCAGCTTTTGTTCTATTTATAGACTTTAGCCGGTTCTTAAGAAGCATATGATGGGAACTTCTTTAAATTAATGTTATTTACCTGCTAGGATATAAATGCTAAGAGGATGTGGTCTGCATTATGGACGAGGGCTCTGTAAAATGTGATGTTAGAAAATGGAAATTTTACGAGTTCTGGGAAGAGAAATAGGTGATGAGAGTAAAATGGGGAAAAATTCTTATTTTTGCTGCTTTGTTAGAACTCGGTAATATATATATATTCATATATATTCATATATTCATATATATATATATATATATATGAATAACAGAAGTATAGTATTCCAAGGTAAGCTGTGCTCACTCTGGTGCCATCAAGGTCTGCTTAATACACTAGTCCTTCATGTTGGAACTGAGGAATTAGAGTTATAAAATTCCAAGCCACAGAGGAACTGTAAGCTGTCAAATCCTTTTGAAAAGAGGTGTGAACCAATCTTTCTTGGGTGGATCGCTCACCTCACTTGGGCACTTTACGGAGCATGAAGCAGAGCTCACGGAGACCTCAACAGGCCTGGCTGTGAGTCATCTTCACCAGCACAGCAGCTGTGGCCTCTGAAGACTTGGTTCAGTGCATCTCTAAGAAGGCAATAGTATGCAGGGTGGTGGTGCTGGACACCTGTGATCCCAGAGGCAGGTGGATTACGTGAGTTTGGGGCCAGCCTGGTCTACAAAGCAAGTCCAGGACTAAGCAGAGAAACCCTGTCTCGAAAAAACAAAAAACAAATAACAACAACAACAACAAAAAGGTAGTAATAGATCCTACCCACCAGTCTATTGGAGGAAATAAGGAGAATCAATGAAGTCTGTGGTTCCTTCATCACAGACAAGCAAGCCATATAAGTGTCATGATATAAAGAACAAAAGATGCCAAGGAAGAGATAAGACCCACCCACTCCAAGACCACATTTGATCATCAAATAGCCATCTTACCTTTGGCTTGTTTGTTTTGTTTCATGGTTTTTATTTTAGACAGAGTTTTTCTATGTAGCTCTGACTGGCCTGGTACTCACTATGTAGCCCAGGCTGGTTGTGAAATCTCAGCAATCCTTAAGTCTCAGCCGCCCGAGTGCTGTAATTTCAGGCCTGCTCCATCATGCCCAGCCTCATTCTATTCCGAACTGGATTCTCAGGAGAATTCTGTTCCTCTCACTTCTGAGGAACTTACCACAGCATCTATTCTGAATATCTACTGGCATTTTCTTTTTTCTTTTTGTTTTTGTTTTTATTTTTGTTTTGAAGGCTGCCTGAATTCATTATGTAGACCAGGTTGGCCTTGAACTCACAGAGAACTCTGCCTCCATGAGTGCTGGCATTACAATGACAGGTGTGTGCCACTGAGCTTGGCTTGGTGGCATTTTCTTTCTCTCTTTCTTTCTTTCTTTCTTTCTTTCTTTCTTTCTTTCTTTCTTTCCCTCTCTCTCTCTCTCTCTCTCTCTCTCTCTCTCTCTCTCTCTCTCTCTCTCTCTCTCTCTCTCTCCCTCTCCCTCTTTCAAGACAGGGTTTCTTGTGGAGGCTTGGCTGTCCTAGATTTGCTTTGTAGACCAGGCTGGCCTACAACTCAGGGATCCACCTGCCTTTGCCTCTTGAGTGCTGGAATTCCAGGTGTGCACTTTTTCTTTAAAGCCTCCATTAGGCCAGCAAGATGACTCAGCAGGCACTTGCTACCAATTTTCAATCCCTGGGGCCCACACTGTAGATGAGAGAACCAAGTCCCACAAGTGGTCCTCTGACTTCCGTGCCCACTTTCTCCACCACATACAAAATAAAGAAAAGCAAATAAAAGGATTTTAAGGCCTATCTTAGGCAAGTGCTCTCATTAATATGGACAAAATAGAAAAAAGAAGTCTCAATTAGGGAAGATAAACTGACTGATCCCACATCTTCCTCAGTTTATCCGAACCAATATTAGCCTACAATGTAAAGGTAAAATTTTTTAAAAGAAAGGAAGACAGAGCCTGGCAGTGGTGGCGCACGCCTTTAATCCCAGCACTTGGGAGGCAGAGGCAAGTGGATCTCTATGAGTTTGAGGCCAGCCTGGTCTACAAAGTGAGTCCAGGACAGCCAAGACTACACAGAGAAACCCTGTCTTGAAAAACAAAACAAAGCAAAACAAAAACAAAAATAAAAACAAAAACAAAAGAAAATAAGACAGACAGACAGAAAGAATCCAAACAGCAAGCTATTGAACAGAGTCCTGAAATTTTGTGACAAAGATGCTGAAGTGCAGCTTTTCACAGTTGATGGTTTCTGGCAGGGATGGGGGTGAGGAAGACTCAGTTTTCTTTAAGGGACTGGCCACTGGGATTTGGCCATGCTCCATGAGTGTATTGGTAACACAAATTGGACTTGGTGTTGTTTCTTTTGGGGGGGTTGGGGGGTGCAATAGTGGGAGGGTGGAACTAGAAGAAATGGGAAGTGAGTGTGATCGAGAGGCAGTGTATGATATTCCCAAGTAATTAACAAAAATATGTTGGGGAAATTTTTTTTTCTTTTAGGCAGTTTGAGTTATGGTTTGCAGGTACTGTCTTCTACTGTTACCTCACTGAACACTGGCAAGGTTGGGAGGAAAGTGGTACAAAACATGTGTCATGGCTCTTCTGTAGTGAGGGGGCCAAGAGAGAGAAGATGGCTAACTTGCCTGAGAGCATAGTTACTTTTAAAGAAATATTTCTTAAGCATTTATTTAGAAGTGTAGGATATGGGCTGGAGAGATGGCTTAGAGGTCAAGAGCACTGACTGCTATTCCAAAGGTTCTGAGTTCAATTTCCAACAACCACATAGTGGCTCGCAAGCATCTATAATGTGATCTGATGCCCTCTTCTGGCATGTAGGTGTACATGCAGGCAGATCACTGTATACATAATAAATAAATAAATCTTAAAAAGCAGATCACTGTATACATAATAAATAAATAAATCTTAAAAAAAAAAACTGGTAGAGTGGACTCATACCACACCCCACGTGGAGGTCAGAGGACAACTCTCAGGGATCAGTTTTTCCCTTCTACCATGTGAATTCCAGGTCATCAGGTCATCAGGCTTGGTGGTGATCTCCCCAACCCTTGTAGTTACTCTTCGGAGAACCAAAGTCATCTGTCCGTGTATGTTTCTAGACTATCAGCCTTTTCACCACCCCAGAGAAAGCAAATGCATGAAGCCATTCACTGATTCTCAAACTATAATACATATTACTAATCCATTACATTTTTGTTTCATTTTTGGTGCTACTTAAATGCATGCTCAGGGTCATGCCCTTTTACAATGCTCTAGCCGGTCTGTACCAACTGGATACAGGTTGCACAGGAGTTACAGTAACTTACTGCCCATCTGAGACAACACTGTCTAGCCTTCCAGGTGATCTTGCCAGCTAGTTAGCTTGACACATCAAAACCAGAGGATGAACCTTTTCCTTAGAAATATTATGCCAGGTGCTGTTTCTAGTTGGCTGCATGGTCAACATTAATTGTGAGCTTCTCTAGGGAAAAATCCTGGTCATTTTCATATTCTACAGTCTAGAATGGAATCTGACACAGAAAGATACTGAACCATGTTTTGATTGATGGATGGGCGGGTAGGTGGATGGACAGATGGATGGATGAAGTTAGAGATTGAATAGGCCCATAGAAAAAGCCTCCATCCAGTTCAGCTGATGGCTTGACGCCTTTCTGTCTCCCAGGATTGGGCTGTCAATCTAGAAAGTGCTGTCTGCCTTCCAAATGCCATTTATCTCCATTTATCAGAGAATATTATTAGGCATCGTGATGCTGAGGTAGCAAATTAGTTAGGGCTTTTAGTTCTGGGTCTGTGATAAGGATTTAGGGAAATGTGTTCTGCTGGGGAGGGAGGTACATGGTCTTGCAATTGCTCTGCGCTGACGACACCTGATCGCACTCTGCTGTGTGATCAATACCTGGCTGCCAGTCCCCTTACTCCTCACTGGCTATTTTAAGGACCTCCACAGAGACCTACCATGGACTCGAGAGAAAACATTCTAAAGCATTGGAGCCCGTTGCTTCTCCTCTGAAACAGGCTGTAACTTTCGCTTTGCTTGGGGGCTTGGGCACACAGTAAACCCAGAGTTCCTCCAAAAGGATGTGTTTTCAAACCATTTATGAGGTGGCCAAGGGTCAGCCACCTCCCCGAGCCTCACTGCCTATCAGAGTGCTGACACTGAATTTGGGGTTCCAGCCACTTCTTCCTTGCCTGAATTGCTCTTTATTTGTGTTGCCTCTCTTCTAGGGAAACATAAAAAGACCATACAGGACTAAGGGATGTTTTCAATCCATAGTCCTTTATGCCCCTGGGGTTTATTTACCCAGCATGAGATGGGCTTGTACAGTTCCATTTCCTGTACTCCTTGAGAAGAGGTTACCATCCCTTTTATAGTAATAATCACAAATAAACATAGTCACTATAGATTTTGTTGTTGTTGTTGTTTGAGATTGGGGGAGTCTCTCTACATAGCCTGAGTCTCCTGGAATGCACTATGTAGACTAAGGCTGTCTTTGGACTTATGGAGATCTACCTGCCTCTGCCACCTGCGTGCTGAGATGAAAGGCATGAGCCACCATGCCCAGAGCTACATACTTTTATAATACTTTAAATATATAAAAATACCAAGCCTGAATCCATTTATCTATCCCCAAGTTATAAATGAGAAAGGGGCCTGGAATAGTGGAGCACGTTTTTAATCCCAGCACTCAGGAGACAGAGGCAGAGGCAGGCAGATCTCTGTGAGTTTGAGGACAGCGTGGTCTACATAGTGAGTTCCAGGACAGCCTGGGCTACTCAAAGAAACCCTGTCTTGGAAAATAAAAAACAAAAACAAAAGAATATAAAACAGGACCTTCTTTGGTGATAGGTTTTTTTTTTTTGGTTTTTGGTTTTTGGTTTTTCAAGACAGGGTTTCTCTGTGTAGCCTTGGTTGTCCTGGACTCGCTTTGTAGACCAGACTGACCTCGAACTCACAGAGATCCACCTGCCTCTGCCTCTCGAGTGCTAGGATTAAAGGTGTGTGCCACCACACCTGGCAGTTTTTTTTCTTCAACCTCCCTCACCAAGGGAGCTACACCACCAGCCATGGTATCCGTCATCCCTCTGCTAGTCTTGATGTTATACACGTGTAATTGCACTCTGTGGGCTCTTAAATTTTCTATAAATGGCATCAAGCCAAATACATTTTTTTTCATAATGGACCCTAAACTCATCAGCATATATGTGAGGTTTTTCTCTGCTGGCATTTGTGGGTTGAGGAAACTTTCTGCTCCAGGGAATAAGTTTAAAAGCATGAACATGCCTATAACAGTAGATCTGCTTATGTCTCCCTGCTGTGGCCTCTTATCTCGTCCCTTCCTGCTCTCCTGTGATGCTTGACCACAATGACTTTGATGACTTCTGTTTAATGGTCAAATACTACATACTTATGTATTTAGGTTATGTCTGTCTTCTCCTTTAAAAAGAAAATAGGCTCCCTGAGGGCAGACACTGTATCTCTTGCTAGCACTGTGTATAGCTGGCAAGTGGATTGTATTTCCTTGCTTACAGTATAGGATTCAGATCCCTTAGAATTAAATGCAAGGTATTCGTGATGCGATTCCTGCTTCTACTCTGGTCCTAGCTCTTATTCTTGCTGCCCACTGCTCCTTGGTTCCGCCATCTTTGCACTCCCTTCCTCTCACATGTGTGTGCTCTGTCCCCTCTGTGTGAAATAGCACCATCATGTTTGCCCCTTAAGCTCCACTTCCTTCCTGAAGGACCATCTGACATGGCAACCCCTCCAAAAAGACATCTCTGTCTGTAGCCACGTCAGGTAAGATATGGAGCATGGCCTCCGAGTTCCCTGCGCAGCACCGAGGAGCTCTGTATTTTATTAATTGCTTTATTGAAGGAGATGTAGTGTGCTCCTACTACAAACCAAGCCTTGCTCTTTATCCCAGGGTTACAGAGATAAGCAAGATATGAGCATGCCATTTGCAAAAAGGACAAGAAGATCTAGGAAGGAAATAGATGGAATGATGTGACCGTCACTGGTCAGTGTTCTTTAGGGAAGAAATTGAGGACGGTCTGTCTAAGGGGCTATTTGAGATGGGTAACTATAAGAATATAAACAAGTCAGTCCCATAAAGGGATGGAGGCAGTTATAGAGATATGTAGGGATGATAAGACAAAAAGTAGATCATTGACTCTACTTCTCAACTTAAGGCCTTAATTGTTACTCACAAATAGGGTTAATTTTAATTCATTAATATAAAATTTTGTATATGATACAAATTAAGTTTAATTTTGATACATTAAAATAAAATTCAAATTTAATATTATCTTCATACTTACACACTGTTAGCATGTGCCATGCGTAGGCAGGGTCTGATTGGTACTTCATGTTTGTTTGTTTGTTTGTTTGTTTTGGTTTTTTGAGACAAGGTTTCTCTGTGTACCCTTCTTCCGTGTCCTGGACTCAAATCTCTGTGAGGCGAACTCAGAGATTGGCCTGCTTCTGCCTCCCTGAGTACGGGGAATACAGGCTACACAAGGAGGCTCCTTGAAACTTTGTTTTTCTTTTCTTTTCTTTTCTTTTCTTTTCTTTTCTTTTCTTTTCTT
>OU015744.1:43277134-43288892 GCA_907169655.1 Acomys percivali | reverse complement strand
TCTTTTCTTTTCTTTTCTTTTCTTTTCTTTTCTTTTCTTTTCTTTTCCTTTTGAGACAGGGTTTCTCCATGTTAGCTTTGGCCATCCTGGACTTGCTTTGTAGACCAGGCTGACCTTGAACTCACAGCGATCCGCCTGCCTCTGCCTCCCAATTGCTGAGATTACAGGTGCGCCACTATGCTCCTTGAAACTTTGTAACACTCTGTTATCTCCATTTCACAAACTGGGAGACACCTGGAGGCCAGATAGCACGGAAGGGTGGAGCTAGGCCTGAAACCTAGGCCTCTCTCTTTGGAAAGCCTTTGCTCAAGACCCAGGGCCATGGCCACCTGAGGCCACAAGACCACAAAGGTGCACATGGTGTGCACCTGTGTCTCGAGGGGTCCTGCGCTCAGTTAATTTTCCGATTTTACTATCTGGAAATTCTCAATTCTGACAAGATAATTCACATTTTCCAAGCCACTTCCTTCTACCTCCTCTGCCCTTACTGGTGCCAACTCTGTGGTGAGCATTCCAAGTTTTTGGTAAAGTTTTGTTAAATGGTACATACCAAAGCTCAAAACACAAGCTCCCTTTCTCAAGACTTCATACAAAAATCAAAATATGCACATTGCTCTTTTCCCCCTGATGATAAAAGGAACACAGATAGAAGAGTTTGAGGACCATGCCTGTAATCCAAGCACTTGGAAGGATTCGGCAAGTGATCTGAGTTCAAGTCAGCCTGGTGCCGTGGTTCTAGGCCAGTTAGGGCTACAGAGTGAGATCCTTTCTCAACACGGTACAATACCATACAAAACAAAAACAGAGAAACATTGAAGATGGTAGTTAAGAGCTATACACAGCTTTATATACAATAGAGCAAGCTTTTTTGAGGAGAAAATTAGGCCAGGACATAATGTACTGTGTTCTCTAAATAAACTCCTGGATCCTATTTACAAATTTCCTTTAATCTGTAGATTCAGTCTCAGATAGATGCCCCGTCCCAAAAAAAAAAAAAAAAAAAAAATCCATGAATTTGTATTTCCCAAGGAAATCTTAATATTTGTGCTTGGTTTTTTTGTTCAACTACATACTGCATAAGCATCTTTTACACTTATTTAAAATATTAATATCTTGTGAAAAATATTATAACTTTTGATAGACACCTACCTTGTTTTTTTAAAAAAAAAAATGTGACTTGGCTGGGATTAGAGATGTGTAGGTCAGTGATAGAGTACTTTCCTTGCATTTGTAAGTAAGGCTTGATCTCCAGTACGAGCAAGCATAAAAACCCAAACCGCAGAAGTGACTTAAGTTATATCTTGTACTTGCCTCCTGCTCTCTACAAATCCAACCCACCCACACCAACTTCCTTTTTTTTTTTTTTGCCAAGGCTGAAATTAGCCCCAGTGCTGTTCACCACTTGATTCCCCCATGCGGGCGATCCGCAGGCCCTCCTTTGCTGTGAAAAGACTCACATTGTGGAGGCTGCAGTGTTGCGGCTGGTCAGGTAACTTCTGTTACTTAGCAACTTCCTCCAGCTTTGTTAAGTTGGGCTGTTCAATCTCCTTAATGAATAAGAGCATCAAGCCAGGTAATTGATGCCTGGACGTTTAGCTCATGAATAATTGACTGTCTGGGTAATCCTAGATACATTTCCTCCATCAGATTGTACAATGGAACAGTCATGTCATAGCCAGTGTCGAGTTTTTAATTTTTTTTCTTTTTATCTTAATCAGTTTTATGATGTCAGAAATCTGCTTTCTTGACCCAGCGGCTCAGGTGAACGAAGAGAGCGGGATGCTCTCGAGCCCAGACACGTTTCCTCTTTCCTCCATAAGAGCTCAGCATTTCCCCTTTGGTTTGGGTTTAGAAAAGTTGCAGCCCTTCTGTGTTCTCTTTTCCCACATACATCGGGAAGGCAATGTGGTCTGAAGGGGAGGAGGAGACTGGGGATTGGGTTTCCTGGGCAATGCCAATCACTCACTCTGCAGTTCCACGGCAATCCTAGTTTATCTGACTCGCTTGGCCCTTACTTGGTTTTAAGTCAGTTTTAAGCTGTATTTGTGCATGATCTATGTGGTGGGCGGTGGGTGGGCAGGGCACATCACCTGCTGTGGCATATATGCAGAGATCAGAGGACAATTTTGTAGAGTCGGTTCTCTCTCTCTCTCCACATGTTGAGTCAGGATCTTGCTGGTTGTTTCAGATGCGGTGCAAAGTGTCCCAGTCTACCTGGCCTTAGAGCTTTAGGTATCCCCACCTGCCCCATCTCATTGTAAAAGCTTGATAACAGGTGTATGTCACCACAGCTCACTTTTGTTCTTTTTCTCTTTCTTTCTTTTTTTTGGTTATTAGAGAGAGACAGGGTTTCTCTGTGTAGCCTTAGCTGTCCTAGACTCACTTTGTAGACCAGGCTGGTCTCGAACTCACAAAGATCTGCCTGCCTCTGCCTCCCAGAGTGTTGGGATTACAGGTGTGTGCCACCACGCCTGGCGACTGCTGTTTCTTTTTATTTATTTGTTCATTTGTTTCATTTTTTGAGATAGGAATTCTCTGTTTAGCCCTGGCTGTCCTGGAACTTGCTATGTAGACCATGCTGGCTTCAAACTCAGAGATCCACCTGCCTCTGCCTCCCACGTGCTGGAATTAAAGGCTGGATATCCCTGTACTTTGTGGTTGTTTAAACAAAAACATGAGTCCCAGGAATTGAACTCAGCATCAGACTTCTGCTATAGGTGTCGTTATCTGGTGAATGATCTCACTGGCTCTGCTCTTTATTTAGTCCTTCAGTTTACATATTGCACACCTCTTATGTGTCAGGCTTGGGAGAGTCCAGGACAAATAATGTTGGCCTAGTCTGTCTGTCTTTATGGAGTTAAACGCTATATAAAGGCATACAAGTAGCTGGGCGGTGGTGGATCACACCTTTAATCCCAGCACTTGGGAGGCAGAGGCAGGTGGATCACTATGAATTCTAAGCCGGCCTGGTCTAAAAAGCAACCAGGACAGCCAGTGCTACATGGAGCAACTCTGTCTCTAAAAACCAAACCAAACCAACCAAACAATTAAAAAGGCATGCAAGAAAACCAGTAAAGGAGTTAAGTTAGCTTAAGTAAAGTAAGTTACTTTTTTTTTTCAGGTAGTGAAAAATACTCGTGGGGTTGTGAGATAGATTTGACTGATGGGTAGATAGGCTCACTATGGCCACAGGCCCTGGTCTTAAAACTATGATCCTCCTGTCAATGCCTTTTAAGTCCTGGGATTACAGGAGTGTTCCATTCTGCCTGCCTTAGGGTTTATACAGAAGGATCAGGAAGAGTTTCATGGCCCCTGAGCAGAAAACCAGGAACTATAGTATGAGTTGATTTTGAGGCACACATTGGATGTCCACCTTTGACTCCTCTTGTGAACACAAGAATCTGCCAGCCATGGGGAGCTATAGACAATGAACTGTGGATGGGACTAAACTTTTCAAAACACATGCTTCACTGGAACTATGGACAATGACACTGGATACAGGAGAATTGGATGTTGTCAAAGTCCAAGCAAGGGTCTGAGGATGTAGCTCATTTGGGAGAGTACTTGCCTAAGATGCCTGAACCATTGGTTTAATGGCCAGCACTGCATAAAATGGCACAGTGGTAAATGCTGGTGATTTCAGCATGTAGGCGGAGGCAGGAGAATCCAGACTTCAATATCACCCTCAGCTAGAAAGTTTGAAGCCAGCCTTGTCTACTTGAGACCCTGTCTCAAAATAGTGTAGCCCAGGCTAATCCACTCATTCAGTACATATTTATTGAGCTCTGGTGTTAGGAGCAGAAGGCATGACGGAACTCAGAAGTTAGCTCCTGGTCTCACTGAGTTTACACTTTATTAGAATGATAGAAGATAGCCTAATATGCAAGTGAAATATAGCTATAGGGAATACTGAATGGTAATAATGTGAGGAAATCAAGCAAGAAAGGGGCTTTCGAAGATATCTGTGGGGACAGGTGGATGCACTGTGGTTAAAGGGAGATGACAACGTAGACCAAGGGAACAGCCAGAGATACTTCTCCCCATCATCGGCCCGTTGTTTGCATTTTATGCCCCTTTGTAAGATTTCATTAATATTCTTATCTCCATAATGTTTAGAATAAAACATATATTGCTTGCCCTGGTATTGCAGGATAGTTGATCATGTGGTGAACCTTAGGATTGTGTTGTGTACCCAAAAAAGCTGTTTCTAGTTGTGGTGTGTGTGGCTCAGCCCCAGTACACACCATTAATCCAAGAGCTTTCTGCTTGAATAGTGTAAATATGACTGATTAAATAAAGTCAGCCATGGGTCAAGAGGAGGAGCAAACAACCAGTTGGCAGGGAGTGAACATAGGAAAAAAACAAAGAGAGTAAGAGGAAGTCAGGAAGATGGATAGACAGATAAACAGGAAGTAGAAGGGAGGGGCATTCAGTTTGAGTTTGTTTGTTTTTGAGGCAGCTTGGGGGGAAGGAGTACTCTTTTTTTGGAACATTGGCTGAAGAGGAAAGTCAGCTGGGTGCTTTCTCTGCCTCTCTGAGACAGCAGGTTTTCACCCCAGCATCTGGCTCCCAAGTCTTTATTGGTAAAATGAACCGACTGTGATTTTGTTAAAAACAACACCCTGGAAACAGACATGGTGGTGCACGCCTTTAATCCCAGCACTCAGGAGGCAGAGGCAGGCGGATCTCTGTGAGTTCCAGGCCCGCCTGGTCTACAAAGAAACCCTGTCTAGAAAACCCAAACCGCCCCCCCCAAAAAAAACCCCAAAACCGAACACCACCACCCTAGCTTGCAAGTCATATTTAATCTCTCTGTCACTCTACAGGACTTTTCTGAAACCCTCTGTCCCCTCAAGCTGTGGCTGTAGTAGCCTTCTTCCTGGTCCTTGAGGGTGCAAACCTGTCTGGGGCTCAGCCCTCACTAGTCTCTCCGCCTAGAGATTATCATATGCTAATACTTTCTTCCCATAAAGGTCTGGCAACTGGTCTCAGACTCACTAAAATTCTTTGGCCACCCTCCCCCACAAAGCCAAGCCCCCCCCCACTCACTGTTGTCATCAAAGCCCCTCCAATTAAGACCACTTACCACTTACAAATGATGCAGTCATTTCCTTCTGCAATGAAACTGGCCGGTTATGTATAATGGGCTCTTTAGAGAAAAGACGGTTATAAATAAATGTGAAATGTAACAGAGTAACCCCTATCGGGGAATGTACAGGCCTCTAGAATGTGGCATTGCTTTCTAGGGCCTTCTGTTTGCCATAAGATCTGAGTTTGAATTTTGAACCATTCCGTTGCGATGACCGACAAACGTGATGTCTATTTCAAAACAGTAGTGGGTTTTGGATATTCTCAATATAAAAAACGATAGCCAAGTATGCCACTAAGCATGAGCTTAATCAGGGCACATGGTAACTACGTGTTGAAAAACACTGCTCCTCATTAGATGAGTATATATCTAGTGTGGGTCAGTTAAAAGACTTTTGGGAACGCAGAGGTTTCAATGCTGCTCAGAAAATCCAAGAGCTGGAGAAACAGAGAAACTGCCATTCTCCCAGAAGGAAAAATTGCCAAGGTGCTGGGCAGTTTCTCCTCCAGAAAGGCCTGCCAATGCTTGGTGGCCCAGGAAGAGAGAAGATTGTGTTAGCTGGAGTGAACTCTCTGGGCCTTATATCATGGCAGGCCAGCTGGCGGAGCCCAGCGGTGGAAGAAGGAATTTCTTTCTTTGTCTCCTTCCCCAAGCCGGCTTGAGAACACATCTACCTCCCACTATCAAGGAATAACTAGGAAGAAATCACCGTTGGCATTTCAAACTTGCTGCATCTTTTTCTTTTCAAACTCAGGAGTTCCAGCAATTATTGAGGCATGAGTGCTGCTCTCAGGCAGCGACACCTCTGTGTCTGTGTGGCTTGTCTGAAGGGAAACCACCTGCCCCACCCCCCACCCTCCCACCCACCCCCATCCCCACCCCACCCCACCCCTACCCTGTCACCTGTTCATCCTGGCTTTCTCTCCGAGCTCCTAAGGTGTGGCAGGTAAGAACAGTGCCAAAAAAACATCAATATTTCACAGCCGTAATTAAAGTAAGCAGAGAGAGCTGAGCTCTGGGCCTCTTGTAACTGGCTCACTTTTCCAAAACAAACACCAGGCACCTTGGATGGGGTTGGGGGTGGGGGCGAGTTTAGGGTGGGAGATGGGCATAGGGCAGGCAAATGGGCCTCTGGTGAAAGTTAGGGTAAGGACTGGGGGGGGGGCACCTAGGATTTTCTTTAACAGGGCCCCAGGGAGTTGGAAAGCCCCCGGAATCTTCTGGTACACTTCCAGGACCAGCTTCTTGGACCCTCTTTTTGGAGATTAGGCTGTAGGCACCAGGAGTTTTGCAGAGGAGGCTGCATCCACGCCTCAAACAACTAACCACAAAAGAACCGAGGGGCTTAACAAAGGCTTCCCTTTGTTGGGGCTGGGTGTTAAGAGCGCATGGTGAGCTGCAGCGTGCATCTCTAGCTCCTGTCACACCTTCTTGCATAAAGTCCCCAAGTACCAAGGCACCAGCCAGCCTGGTGGGCGGGAGAAGTGGGAGCCCCGCGTTTATACATCTATTAATTACCTCCAGCATGGAAGAACTGCCTATAAATACAGTGGCACTTTAGATAAAACTTTCATGTAGCTATTTAGATCCTTTAAAATATAAATGATTTCCTCTAAATTTTTTATCATAAATCAGGGCATGGAGCTAGGCGACCAGACGCCGACTTCCCCCCTGATGGGAGAAAAGCCTTTTCTTGTTTTCTCTTTCTCTCCTTTTTCTATGTTTCTTTTATTCTTTTTCTTTCTTTCTTTCTTTCTTGGTTTAATTTAGGAAGAATGCTTAATAGGTCTTTTTACTGAGTCCAGGACTTAAGAGGAAGGGAATGAATCCCACCCTTCCCCAAGCTGACATGGTGGGAGTGTGTGGGGAGGAGAGCTGAGGTGTAGGGCCAAGATCACTCTAAGGTGAGTTCAAATCCCTCCTCAACCACTTATTTCTGTGTGGCCTCGAGGAACACGTTTAACTTGTCTGATCCCAGCCTGTGCCTCCACAAAGGCACTATCAGTGCCTGCTTCAGAGTCAAGTTGAACTGACATAAAGCTGAGCTCTGCCCATGTGGACAAGTGCCTTCATCTCTCTGAGCTTGGAAGAGAAGGGGCAGGTGATGCTGTTTGTTGCTAGGGAGCATCCTAAAAGCCGAATTGATAGCAGCAGGGCTCTAAGCTTTGTAACTGCTGGTGCTGGGCACAGAGGTAGTGTCAGTATGCAAACAAAGGGGCAGAGGAACTGAAGAAACTCCAGATCTCAGATCCCATTTATGCGATAGGCTGGGCCTCTACCATCTTTCTGACCACATGCTTTGAACCTTAACCTACTGGGCAGCCTGTCTCTCTAGGCTCCTAGCAGTGATTATGGATGAACTCTGACCCCACATGTCCAGGGTAATGTAGCCAGCCAGTCATTTATTCACACTGAAGCCCACACTTTCTGGGCCCTGGCATCTACCCCTGACTGCCTCTGCAAGTCCAAGTGCCTGGATACAGGAAATGGCTTAAGTCTTTGGCCATAGAAAAGAAGACCAAGTAGGTCACGAGGAGAAGAATGTTAAGAAATTGTACTCTCTTTCTTTATGTTTTTTGTTTGTTTTTCCAGAGGTTATGAGTTCAATTCCCAGCAACCACATGGTGGCCCACAACCATCTCTAATGTGATCTGTGCCCTCCTCTGGCCTGCAGGTGTACATGTAGGCAGAGCACTGTGTACATAATAATAAATAAATCTTTAAAAAAAAAAAAAGACAGGGTTCCTCTGTGTAGCCTTGGCTGACCCGGAACTCACTTGGTAGAGCAGCCTGGTCTCAAACTCAGCAATCTGCATTGGCCCTGCCTCCTGAGTCCTGGGATTAAAGGCCTGTGTCACCACTTGCCTGCTGGAAATTGAACTCTTTTAAAAGGCCTGTGACCTGGGTGAGGTGACACACACCTGTAATCCCAGCAGTCAGGGAGGCAGAGGCAGGTGGATCGCTGAGTTCGAGGCTAGCCTGGTCTACAAAGTAAGTGCAGGACAGCCAGCGCTACACGGAGAAACCCTGTCTCAAACAAACAAACAAACAAACAAACAAACAAACCCAAAAAAACCAACCCCTCCCCCCAAAAAAACCCCAAACCCAAAAACCTGTGAACTTGAGGAGAGGAAGATGAACCTAGACCCTGTGGGCCAGGGCTGGCTGGCCATGCTGCTCCCAGCGGTCCTCACAGCTTGGAGATGGTAGGATGAAAACAAAACAAAACAAAGCTAGTTACTGGATGCAGGTACAGACTAGAAGTCTGTCAGGCAATATGTACCAGATCCCAACTCCTGACTCCGATTCTCTGAGAAGCGATAAATAGACTGAGCCAGGAAACGTGGGGACAGTTCCTCTAGAACTGTCCACCCCAGGGCTAGTTCCTCTAGAACTGTCCACCCCAGGGCTACGCAGACATCTATACGGTTGCCTGGAAGCAAACCTCAGATCCTAACATTGACCTGCCCAGGCTTCCCATCTTCCCAAAACCTCCCCTTCCAGGACCTACCTTCCAGCCAGCCTCACCTCTCTGTCAGGTTCGCTTAGTCTCAGGCCACAAAGTCCTCTTTGCTTATCAGCCCTCACTCCTGGTGTCCCCTCCTGTCCCCTCGGGTCCTTCAGGAAGCAGTTACTTCTCATAGCATTCATCCCTCAGGCCATACTCAGCTCATAGGCCACCCTTTCTTTTCTGCCTATGTGGTCTCTACACCATCGCTTCAGTTTATTTCTCTGCAGCACTCACTGATCTTTTCAAAAATCTTACATTCTGCACTAGCTAGTGGTGGTCCACACAATGCCAAGCCTCAGGAGGCAGAGGCAGGTGGATCCCCGAGTTCCAGGTCAGCCTGGTCCATACAGAGAAACCCTGTCTCAAAACACACACACACACACACACACACACACACACACACACACACACTACTGTCTTTGGGAGCCTCTGTTTTACAGGGCTTGGAGGTTTATGCAGGCGAAGGGCTGTCTTGTCTGCAGATAAGGTCTTACCTACATTTGTAGTGACACTGATAGTGAGTACTCAAGAGTGGGTTTTCTGTTAACTGAGAAGTGCTCCTGAAAGACCCCTTGGCTCAGTTCACTCACACTCCTTTCTCCCTCTGTTTTTTTGTTTTTGTTTTGTTTTGAAACATCAGTCTATGTGGCCCCAGCTAGCAAACTCATGACTCCCTTGCTCCTGGCTTCTGGGGGGGAGGGTGGATCACGGAGGGGGGGCGGGGGGGGAGGCGGATTGCAAGCTTTTTGGGATCATGGGCCTTCCCACCTCTCTGTGGTGTAAAGTTGGAAATTAAGGCCTCCCACCGGGTCAGGTAAACTCTATCACTGAGCGCCTACTGGCTTTGCAAATGGAGAAACTGAGACTGATCCAAAGCATACAAGGAGCCTGTTCACAGCATGGGAGTGGTGGTGGCGGAAAGCGCCTCGTGGCGCGTGTCTCGCTCGCAGTTGGGATGCTTGGCCTCTGGCTCCCGCGGTCCCTCTGGGCATCTCAGATCCTCCGGGCCAGGCGGACAATGAGAGGCAACGGCCGACAGGCGAGTCCCGCAGCAGCTGCGCAGGCGGTTGGTACACGTGAGAAGTTTGTGAAAGAAGCTGAGAGAAAGAAAAAGGAAGGCAAGGCAGGCGGCTGCAGACACCTGGCTCGGGTGGCCTTACCAGCTGCCAGCCTGCGATGGCATCTTGAGTTCGGGCTAGTCCTATCGAAGCCATCATGCCTGGCATCCTCCCTGCCCCCTCCTCTCCAGCGTGCTGAGGTGAAGCAGGGCTGGGATTAGCTGTGTCTCCAACCAATTGCCCCGTGCCAGAAGAGGAAGGCAGTTTATTTCAGAGCCTAGCAACCAAACATTTTGTAGGGGGACCTTGTTGCCATCTTCACATTGGGCATCCCTCTGGACAGAGTCCTGGAGAGGACTTACTCATACATCTATTCATTCAACACAAATTACATAAACTTCTTATAGGCTATTTGGTCTGGAGACATGGGGCACAGAGAAGACTCCGTCTTTGAAAACTCTGTTTGAATGTCACTTTCCTTTTAAGAGATAAGAGAGTAGGGATAGAGTGCTCAGTGCTTAAGAGCACTTCCAGAGAACCTAGTTAGACTCCCAGTTATCCCAGTTCCAGGAGACCTGATGCCATCTTCTGGCCAGTGACCACACCAGACACAAATATGGTACACATAGATATATGCAGGCAAAACAACCATACACATACATTTTTTTTTAAAAAAAAAGTGTGTGTGTGTGTGTGTGTGTGTGTGTGTGTGTGTGTGTGTGTGTTGTACACCATGTGAAAACCAAGAGCCTGCAGAGGCCAGAAGAGGATGTTGGGTCCCGTGGATCTCTTAGAGACGTTGTGAGCTGCCATGTAGGTGCTGGAAGTTGTGCCAGGGCTCTATGGAAAGGGCAACGAGTGCTCTTAATAAATGAGCACTGCAGCTCCTCATATACATTTTTAAAAGAGGAGTCATTCATTGTACAGGTTGTGGGGGAGGTTGAGGCAGGAAGGTCTCAAGGCCAAGGCCAGGCTTAGTTACAGAGAACTTGTCTCAAAATAAGAGTGGAGGGGATAGAGAGATGGCTCAGAGGTTAAGAGCACTGCTTGCTCTTCCAAAGGTCCTGAGTTCAAATCCCAGCAACCACATGGTGGCTCACAGCCATCTATGATGAGATCTGGTGCCCTCTTCTGGAGTGCAGATATACATGTAGGCAAAACACTGTATAATAAATAAATTAATTAATTAAAAAAAAAAAAAGAGTGGAGAGCCAGGTGCGGTAGTGGCACACACCTGTAGTCCCAGCACTCGGAGGTAGAGGCAGGCAGATCTCTGTGAGTTCAAAGCCAGCATGGGCTACAAAGTGAGTCCAGGATAGCCAAGGCTACACAGAGAAACCCTGTCTCAGAAAAACAAAAATCAAAACAAACAAACAAACAACCCCTCTCCCCAAAAAATTCCAAAAAACCAAAATAAGACTGGAGGGGCTGGAGAGATGTTAAGAATACTATTCTTTTTTTTAAAAAAGTATTTACTTATTGTATATGAGTGCTTTATCTGCAGAAGAGGGCATAGATAGTTGTGAGCCACCATGTGGTTCCTGGGAACTGAACTCAGGACCTCTGGAAGAGCAGGAAGTGCTCTTAACCACTGAGCCATCTCTCCAGCCCAAGAGTACTGTTCTTACAGAAGACCTAGGTTTAGTTCTCAGCATCCATATGGAAGCTCACAACAATCTTTAACTCCAATTTCAAAGGATCCAAGACCCTTTTCTGATCCCTGAGGGCAGACACTCACATGATAAACATACATACATACACGCAGGCAAACCACATACAAGTAAGATAATCTGAAAAAGTCAATAAAGGAGTGGAGAGGGAATAAACTCAGTGGTAGAGCACTTGCTGAGTGCTCAGGCCCGAGCCTAGGTTCAGTTCAGCATATGTGGGTGAGTGTATGGAGTTGCTCACATTGTGTCAAACAAGGAGCAGAGAGCAGGGGGCGCCTGGTGCTACCCTGGCCTTCTCCTGTCTTTCATTTTATTCCCTGTGTGTACCAGGCCTTTGGATGGTGATACTTGTATTCAAGATGGATCTTCTCTCCCGAGTCAACCCTTTCTAGAAATATCCAAAGGGCATCTTGTTCTTGTTCTTCTTGTT
>OU015744.1:43265729-43277040 GCA_907169655.1 Acomys percivali | reverse complement strand
GTGTGTGTGTGTGTGTGTGTGTGTGTGTGTGTGTGTGTGTGTGTGTGTATTGGGAGCCTGAGTCTGCGTTTCCATTCAGGCAGTTCGAGCTGGGACAGGACAGAGGTTTAGGACTTCCGTGCAAAGAAGTCCAGGAAGAAGAAGAAAGAATCTGTAAAGTCTAGCAGGCTGGAGCCAGGCGGGGCGGGGCGGACAGGAAGAGGCCCGGCCGGGGCCAGTATAAATGCTGTGGAGGGGGCGGCTGCGTTAGGCTCAGAGAGGCGCGCCTAGACCTGCGGCCCGCCTTGCCTCTTGAGCCGCCCCTGAGAGTCCTGAGCGCGTGTGCACGCCTGCGCGTGCTCGGGCCCTTCCTGGCAGGCTGCTTGTAAGATGAGTGAAGAAGCAGGTGGGGGAGAGGGGAGGCAGCAAGCGAGAGGGCGAGGGGAGCGCTGGCGCTGAGAGGCGCTCACTTGGAGCGCGGAGAGCTAGCAAGACGAGCTTGATTCCATGTCCCCCGCTGCCTCCCTGCCAGACTCCCGAAGATGATGGCCATGAACGCCAAGCAGCCTTTCGGCATGCACCCGGTACTGCAAGAACCCAAATTCTCCAGCCTGCACTCCGGCTCTGAGGCCATGCGCCGAGTTTGTCTCCCAGCCCCGCAGGTACGTAGCGGAGCATAATTACCGCTCTAAGGCACATTTTTTGACAGGCACTAGCTTCATGTTTTTTTCATGTCGCCCAGAACAATCGCCGCTGTCTGAACCCCTCGTCTTGTCTCCCCCGCGCTCTCTCGCGGCGCTCTCTCTCTCTCTCATTCATGTCTCTGATCCACACGTCTGTTCCAACAGAGAGGCTGCCTCCGTATTAATTTTTATGACCTGGGCTTTGAGGAGAGGCATCTCGGTTGCTTGAAAATGTGTTTTAATCCTGAGTTGACAGTATTCCCCACTGACCGTGCTGTGTGCCTTCTTGCTTGCAGCTGCAGGGTAATATATTTGGAAGCTTTGATGAGAGCCTGCTGGCACGCGCAGAAGCTCTGGCGGCGGTGGATATCGTCTCCCACGGCAAGAATCATCCGTTCAAGCCCGACGCCACCTACCATACCATGAGCAGCGTGCCCTGCACGTCCACTTCGCCCACGGTGCCTATCTCCCACCCGGCTGCACTCACCACGCACCCGCACCACGCGGTGCACCAGGGCCTCGAGGGCGACTTACTGGAGCACATCTCGCCCACACTGAGCGTGAGCGGCCTGGGGGCCCCGGAGCACTCGGTGATGCCTGCTCAGATCCACCCGCATCATCTAGGCGCCATGGGCCACTTGCACCAGGCCATGGGCATGAGTCACCCGCATGCAGTAGCGCCTCACAGTACCATGCCTGCGTGTCTCAGCGATGTGGAGTCAGACCCTCGAGAGCTGGAAGCCTTCGCTGAGCGCTTCAAGCAGAGGCGCATCAAGTTGGGGGTGACCCAGGCGGACGTGGGCGCGGCTCTAGCCAATCTCAAGATCCCCGGCGTGGGCTCGCTCAGCCAGAGCACCATCTGCAGGTTCGAGTCTCTTACTTTGTCACACAACAATATGATAGCGCTCAAGCCGGTCCTCCAGGCCTGGCTGGAGGAGGCGGAGGCTGCCTACCGAGAGAAGAACAGCAAGCCGGAGCTCTTCAATGGCAGCGAGCGTAAGCGCAAACGCACGTCCATCGCCGCACCAGAGAAGCGCTCACTCGAAGCTTATTTCGCCATCCAGCCACGTCCTTCATCCGAGAAGATCGCGGCCATCGCTGAGAAACTGGACCTTAAAAAGAATGTGGTGAGGGTCTGGTTCTGTAACCAAAGACAGAAACAGAAACGAATGAAGTACTCAGCTGTTCACTGACTGCGGCGGGTGCGGTGTCTGGAGGATCCCGGAGAGCCTAGTGGCGTCGCCCTTTTTCGATGGGAGGGGACGTCACGGGACACTCCAGGGTGTTTCCTGGCAGGTCAGGCTCTCTCCCCCGAATCACAGACTTCCCCCCTTTTCCCGCTTAATTGCCTTTTGGCCGTCCTTTCTTCCCTTTCCTTTCTATTCTCACCAAAAAGAAAAAAGAAAAAAGTTCTGGCGCTAGGAAAAAAAAAATCCCCCAAAAGGAAAGCCTGGAGGGACTTTGTGCTGTCCGAGGTGCTGAAACTTGCTCGTGAGACTGCAGGACCCCAGGCCTGTAGCCGGGAGGCAGAGGAGCTAGTGAATTCACCTGGCCGTCTGACTCCAAGGTGAAAATAACACTTTTTTACTAGGCGCCATTAGGCAAGGGCAAAGGTAAGGAAAAGAGAGCAGATAATAATAATAATATAAAGTCTACAATATTTAAGCGGGACATAAACATGGAGATTAATAAATTTATTAGAGTATATAAAACATGTATGTTTCCAAAGGATAGCCTTATAATTCCCTTCTGCGCCTAAATTCTACCCACAGTACCCGTTGGTTTACCGTACATTCTCATTAAGTAGCATGGGTTAAGTTCAGGCATAGTGTGTGGGAGATCCGCGTTCTGGGTTGTTGGTGGTCAGTAGGATTCCAGGCAAGGTGAGCCCAACTCAGAGACTGAAAATACTTGGGATGCCTTGGCTGTTGGTGAGCAGAAGCCAGCTTTCTTCCTCGACCTCCTTTTGGAGGGGTGGGGTTGGTGGTTCTAGATGAAACCAGCTGAAGAAGACTCCCAATCTCCTCTCACTGCTTTTTGTCAGACTGCTGGCCCAGCATTCCAAAGTGACTGTAATTTCTGGAATCATATGCAATTCCTTCCAACACATCTAACCTAACTGTTGCACTTTTATTACTGTGGCTGCTGGCATCACTAGTTCTTGTTATTTATTTAACTCTATTTCCCCTACCCTGTTTTATGTGTCTCTCTGTGGAAGTTCACTTACAGTTTCCAAGCAAGCAGAAGAGCAGGACCACAGAACTGGACCCTTCTCACTGAAGCCACAGCTGCCTCATATTTTATTTTATTTATTTTTTTTTTTGTTGTTGCTTCATGTAGTTTGTGTGTTGCTGTGTGACCTTTGGTTTCATTTCTGGAATAGATACAAATAAAACATTGCATTTTTTCTCTTTATCCCTTATATTAACTTCTAAAATAAATGCTTTATTTTTCGACCTGAAATGCAGTAGTTTTCCTTCCCTGGTGCTAAAGATAACGAGGCTTGGAAAGGATTTAAAAATGAAAACTTATCTCTCTCCCTCACTCCCTCCCCCAAGCAGTCTCACACTCTTACTTTCAACACCAAGCAGCCTGGCTTTGTCTCTCTGGATCGCAAACATTTTCAAAGGCAATTTCCGCTTTTTTTTTGTTTGTTTTTTGTTTTGCTTGTTTGTTTTGTTTCTGTTTTTCCGAGGCGGGGTTTCTCTGTATACCCTTAGCTGTCCTGGAACTCACTCTGTAGACCAGGCTGGCCTCGAACTCAGAGATCCGCCTGCCTCTGCCTCTTGAGTGCTGGGATTAAAGGGGTGCGCCACTGCACCGGGCCAATTCTTCCAAGCTTCCTGTTAGGTTATTCTCTTAACTTGGAAACTTGGAAGCCTGGCTGATTGGGAGTTCAAACTTTAATCTTGTCGCTCAAAAACTAAATCCCCTGGAGCTAATTTTCTCATTTTCCTATGTCTCCTGGTCAAGATCCTTGGCCTACAGAATGAATACCTATTACCCAATTCACACTATTATGGTCAAGACTGGGTAAGACTATTTATTGGAGGTGTCTGGGTAGGTGGTGCTTGGCACTTTATAAGAAACAAAATACTATTTTAAATGATTCGAACAGCTGCAAATATGGGGGTGATAGAGGCAAAGGGGGAGAAAAACAATTGCTCAGACAGAATATTGGAACATCTTCCAAATTTCATCATTTGAAATTATCGTCAGAAGATTATCACAGGATAGGTGTATGTTGGCGGAGGGATTGAGCAGCCTGTTGCAAAATACGGCAACAAATGACAGGATCCTTCTTTCTTTTCACCCGAAACGAGCGGAAACTTTTCGAGTGCATGTGTGCCTTAGAAACACGTTTGCGGTTTAAAAATTAATGCTACAGCATCAGGAGTCGTCTGCGCATTTCTCCGGGGCGTCTTCAAAGAGCTCTGGGTGCTTTACCCGAAATTCAGAGCAAAGCAGGCTTCAGATCCACGTCGTTCTCCCGCGCAGCCACATCCTCACCCCACCCCCACACCTCTGTAAAAGCAAACTTGTGAATAGCCCCCAGTTCCGCAGGCTTCAGCCCCTCGTACCCGCCGCCTTGCGCAGCCACCCTAGCAATTCCTCCACCTCCCTCTCTCCATCGGTGTCCTTTAATAATAAATGCCCTTATGCCATTACATTATATTGTGGGTTTTGAAAATTTAAAATACGGCTGATGCAATATTAATTGCCTATAGTGGTATAAAACACAGGGCCGGAGCCCAGCCGGGCTGTAGACGAAGCGGCCGAGAACGTCCCGCGCCGAAGCGAAGCGCTCCAGAAGGGCGCGCCTTTGCCGGCTGCTGGGTTTCCTGCAGGTAAGAGCCTTCAGATTTTTTTCACCCTCAAGAAAGACCCAGATATTTATCTGTATCAACTTTTCGAAAGTTCCCTGCTGTCATTTAATTCATTTAAAAAAGATTAACAACCACAAAAGTTTGCAAGGTTTTTGGAGAGGCAGAGAGAGGCTGCCTGTCTGCAACGCACTGGGTTAAGAGTTCGAACTGTGTTTCTGTTCCTCCTGGAGACGCGGCCCTAGGCTTGGTGGAAGTATTTCGACCAGCTTCTGCCTGCGGGCAGGAGTTGAGGCCCTGTCTACAAAGCGCCCCACCCTCTCTCTCTCCCTGAACGCGCCGGGTAGGCGCCATTGCCTCTCTCCCTTGGCTTGCCCAGGAAGCCAAGGGAGTGTGGTTTCCCCAAGATAGTGCAGTGGCCTCTGACACTGTCCGTTGGAGAAACAGAAACAGACCTTGCAGGGAGAGGGGTGACAGCTTATTCAGGCTTCCCACTGGCCTAATTTGCCTCAGTGGGCCAATTCCTAACACTGTGACCCTGGGCAAGTCACACCACCTCAGCTTTTGCTGATGATGACTTCTAATTTGAAAAAGAATAGAAGTGTGCATTTCAAGAGTGTCTGGAGCAGATTTTTCTGTTTTAAATTCCACCAGCTCCTAACAGTCACTATTCAAGCCCTAGTTGGAGTCCTTTAGTCCTTATCAAGAGAAAGTGAGGCCAATGTGCTGGGCTGTTTGTGTAGAAGGCTGCTGTGAGCCTCTGCATGTGGCCGGCTTTGAGCATCTTTTCCGACCAGGCAAAAAAAAAAAAAAAAAAAAAAAAAAAAGAATATAAGACCTTGCCGGTCTTGATGAGGGGCTTCAAGTAGATTAAGTCAGGTGAAACCTCACTGACTGGCAGAACTGGAAAGCAGGCATCCTGGGTTCCTTAGCTGTGTAGTCTCTGGCTAGTGGCTTTCTCTCCGAGGGCCTGGGAGTGTCTGTTTTGCTCAGTATGTCTTACCTAATGCCCAGCTCTGATTATAACCTCAAGCAGACATCTGTTGAATGAATGAAAACTTGACTTCATAAAGTGAAAACATCTCAGGTTAAAACAGTCGACAGGAAACAGATTCATAGGCAGGGCAGCTGGTCAAAGTAAAAGTGGGTTGTACTGTGTCCAGTCAAAAGAGTCCAGGTTCCTTTCTCCTGATGTGGAAGTGGCTGTGCCTTACTAGTGGTGACCATGACTTCAACGGGGTGTGCCTATGACATAAGAGCCCTGGACTGGTGATGGAGTCACAGAGGAGGACAGGAGAGTGAACATGTCCCATATGCCTGGCAGTCCCTTGGCTTGTATTTGAGGGTTCCTGATTGCCTGCAGGGAAGGAAATGGCTCTTGCTCTAAGCAATCGAGGACAGAGTTCCTTTTCCTAAAGTGGTCTCAGTTCTCAAAGTGTCTGTGTCTTTATCTTACCAACTGAAAGACAGAACATAAGAAAAAGTGTATCCCAGGATGGCTGGGATGATTAAATGGGACTGCATTATACAAAACAAGGTCTTGGGTCTTGGCAGGCATTGAGGAATATTCTTTCTTCAAAATAGAAAAGTAAGACTGTTGTGGGGTAAGTTCAAGGCTTGACCCCAAATGAGAAAGACCTACCCAACATTTCTCCTTTGAGAGCCATAGTCTGGTCTGGTATAAATATGAAAGTGGTTTTGCCTCTGAACTCTCTGTGTGGCCACATGGAAGCTGCAGCAGAGCATGACTTTACTCTCTGGGAATCTCCTGAGAATATGTCTAGGCCCCACAGAAGGAACCTGGTCCCAGTCTCTTGAAAACCAGACTTCCATCAGGTGTCGATAGTCCAGGCTTGAACTTTACGGAAAAGGAAGATGAGAAATGAAGTTTCAGAGTCATTCACTCCTCCCACTGCTGCCATACTTTGCTCCCAGAATTCAGGAGCCTCAGGTGCACCTGCTCAAAGCCACTCTTTATCCTCATTTTTAATTTTGAGGGACTTAGCTAGGTCCCTTCTCTTCTTCCCTCCCTCCCTCCCTCCCTCCCTCCCTCCCTCCCTCCTTCCCTCCCTCCCTCCCTCCCTCCTTCCCTCCCTCCCTCCCTAGTTTTTTCCATCCCTAGCTTACTCTTGAACTAGTCTGCTCCTCCACTTCTGCCTCCTGTAGCTCCTGATACTCCAAGATAGCACCTTGTTTATTTACGCGCAGTAAAGGCGCTAGGTGAAAGCAAGCCTATCCACGGGTTTTTGCCTCTGCTTCCCAGAATGCTTCTATAAGGGTCTCCACACAACGAAGCTCTCCCACAGGGAAGCTCTCACACAGTGATTCACTGAACAATAATTATATCTGAATTGTATAGAGGGTTTCCTGTATACCTGGTCTGTTTATGCACTTTACCAGCACTAATTTTCTAATTACTACAAACCGTAAGGAGAATGATAGGTGTTTGATGGATGGATGGATGGATGGATGGATGGGCAGACAGACTGACTGATGTTGGGGATGGAGCCCTGGTGCCTTCTTAGGCAAGCGCTCCTCCCCTTTGAAGGCTGGGTCTCACTTTAGCCCTGGGAGATTTGAAACTGGCGAAGTAGACCAGACTGGCTTCGAACTCTCCTCCTCTTTCAGCCTCCCGAATGTCAGATGATAAGTGTAGTGGTCGGTATAATTTTATACATTCCATTTTACAGATAAAAACACAGAGGGTGCTCATAAAGTAAATAGGCGGAGAGATCTAGCTAAATTTCTTCGCTCTTTCCGCCTCCAGTGAGGGCTAGAGCAGGCGCGGGGAAGGAGGGCGGACTAGAATGAAGACAGCACAGAAAGGTGGTGTGGAGAGAGACTGCAGCGGTCGGTGGTCGTGGCTTCGCCACGCCAACCCTACACCGCCATCTCTCATTTCCAACAGACTGTCAGGTGGTCCCTAAGCAGTCGTTCTTCCTCAACGTTGTTCTTCCTCCGCCACCCTGCAGTCAGACTGCCTGCAGGAAACTGCCCAGGGCTAGATCCCCGGGGCGCCGCGGAGCACCGGCCCCCACAGCAGTCAGAGCCCGCAAGGGCCCCGAGGGCGAATTAGCCTCCGGTTCAATCGCTATTTTCCGATCAGGTCAGGTTTCCCTCCGCCCTGGACTCTGCTTCCCCGGCAGCCCGGCTCCAGGGACTCCCCATCTTCCCGCCGCCCCCCCTCCCGGGGTCGAGGGTCGCGAGTTCCTCCGGAGGGGCTTCCCTTCAGCCTCGCGGAGCCACTGGGCTGCGGACTCCCGGAGGCCTTCCTTAGTCCTCCCACTAAGACACCCGCAGCCGCTGGGTTCGGGAAGCAGTCCCCGGCCTCAGCCCAGCTGCCTTTTGATCTGTGTTAGAGAAATTAGACACACCTCGCTGACTCTCGTTTTGTCTTCTTTCTCCCCGCTATCACTCTCAATATTGCAAAGATTTTTTGATCTCTAGAATTTCAAACACAAGAATCCCAGCCGTTCACTACGGGGCAACCCAACTTTCTGTTGGTTTTCTTTGGGCCTTAAGGATGTTTTGTTTTGAATTACTAGCAGGAGGCACCGCCCCTCCATAGCTTCACCGTCTGGTGGAATCCCACCCGGAATCTCACCTTCTAGCCCCCTTCCTCCTCACTGTAGGATGCACATCAGTCAGTCGGGCTCCAATCCCTTTCTCCCCATGCCTGAGGCTTTGCCAGGCGGCCAGCTCTCGGCAGATCGAGGTGGTGTCCAGCTCTCATAAATCAGGACCATAAAAAGCTTACTTTCGTATGCACTCAATTTCTACCAAACCTAAACTAATTGCATAAATTCCTTTAGGCCACTCAGAGCTGCTCTCTGGGCTGGGATCTGATCAATTAGTCATTAGGTACTCCATTAGCTGGGGTTTAAGCTGCCTCATATAAATGTCTCCTGTCAATTTGCTTGTAATTGAATGAATAAAAAAGGATACAATTATTAGCACAGAAGATCAGAGTGAGGAGAGGTCAGTTTTATTCAAATACGTTAAAAATGTCTCCATATAACAACAACATCAGCAATAATAATACAATAGTAATTAGTAGACATTTAAATAGAAGTCACTTCCAAGACTTCCTGTCTCCTCAAGGAAAAGCCCTGGCCTGAGACCTACAGCAGCAACCTTAGTTTCTACAGTGGGGAGCTCTCTGAGTTTCCTCACCTGTAAAATGAGATAGATAGAAGTGATTCCTCTTCCCCACACCCCCCTTTCTTCACTCTCCACCGCCATCCCATGGCCCAGTAGCCCAGGCCTCTAACTTGATAAGTAGCTGCAGTTGACCTTGAATTTCTGATCTTCCTACCACCACTTCCCAAATGCTGGAACTACAGGTCTGGATCACATGTGGCAGAATTAAAACTTATTAACTTTCCTTTACAATAAATCTTTATTGGTTTACCCCCTCCAAGTGAGCCCATTTCTTCTTGAGGTATAGGGCTATCTGCTTCCAGGGAGAAAGGTAGGTCTCAAACTCTGGACGAGCCCGCTGAGGTGCCTGCTTACCACATCAAAGCGGACCTGGCCTCCAGGTTCTCCCAGCATCCCTCAGTCCCTACCTGTTACAAGGTAAGGCTGGCATACCCTAAACCCTACCCTAAACTTCTCCAGTTCAGGGGCTGGGCTGGGCTTCCTCCACCTGCCCTTCCTTAAATAGCCCAGCCATTTTGGATACCTGGTCTTTTTTCCTCTCCCCTTTACCCTTCTGGCCTCTGGGTCCGCCTATGTGGTCTGTCCTGTTATCCTCCTCCCCCTCCTTACATGGTCCAGCTCACTCTGGAACCTTCCAGATGCCCCTGCCTCTGGCTATCAATGATCTTCCTTTTATCTTCTCCACCATACCTAGGAACAGCTACGTCCTTTCCTTTTTTATTTCTCTTTTTCATTCATCATGTTAGAAACTTAGGCTGAGTAAGTTATATTCACTCTTATGTGACTATCTAAACACCCTAAACGCTGAAATCAGTTCAGTATACTGGGAAGAAGCCCATAGAAGGCTGAAGGAGGGCCCACTAGAGCAGAGATTTCAGAGTTGGGACCGTCCTTGCTCCGAGTCTCTCATTGTTGGTAAAGCCAGAGGGCGATGTGGTGGCAGGGTGGTCTCTGGAGAAGCCAGCACTCCATTGTGTTCTGTGCCTGTGGTTTGGAATATTTGTTTTTTGACATGTATTTTGGCTTCTTTTCTTTTTTTCCCCTTGGAGCATAGCAGTACAGCACAATCAAGCTGGAGGCCTTTAGCCTGCTCCTTGAGAAGGTGCGGTAGAAGGATTGGTTCAGCCCAAGAATTGGTTCCTATCTTTAAAAAAAAATTTTTTTTTAATTTTTAAAGATGTGTTTAAAAAATTTTTTTTTTGTTTTTTTGTTTTTTTTGTTTTTTTGTTTTTCAAGACAGGTTTCTCTGCATAGCCTTGGTTGTCCTGGACTCGCTTTGTAGAACAGGCTGGCCTCTAACTCACAGAGATCTGCCTGCCTCTGCCTCCAAAGTGCTGGGATTAAAGGCATGTGCCACCACACCCAGCTAAAAATATTTTATTTTATTTTATTAATTTATTCATATTACATCTCAATGGTTATCCCCTCCCTTGTAGCCTCCCGTTTCTCCCTCCCTCTCCTAAAAATATTTTAAAGTGTGTGTGTGTGTGTGTGTGTGTGTGTGTGTGCAGACATGTTGGCTCCTTTTGGATCTGGAGTTACAGGCAGTTGTGAACTCCCTGATGTGAGTGAAACAAGTACTCTTAGGAACTGAGCCACCTCTGTAGCCCCTAAACCACATTCTTTTTTCTTTTTATTGAAAGTATTTTTTCTTACATAATATGTCCTGATTATGGTTTCCCCTCCCTCTCTACGCCTCCCAGCTCCTCCCCAACTCCCCCTCTCATCTGGATCCACTGTCTTTCTGTCTTTCTTTAGAAAACAAACAAGCTTCTATGAGATAATAATAAAATAAAATATAATGTAATAAAATATTACAAGATAAGCCTGGCGGTGGTGGCACACGCCTTTAATCCCAGCACTCGGGAGGCAGAGGCAGGCAGATCACTGTGAGTTCAAGGCCAGCCTGGTCTACAAAAGCGAGTCCAGGACTGCCAAGATAACATAGAGAAACCCTGTCTTGAAAAAAAAAATTAAAAAAAAAAGTGAACTGGAAGCCATAATATATACTCAAAGGACCTGTAGGGTAAAAAGAGAGAAGAAAAAAAAATACACAAGAAAACTTTTTTTTTTTTTGGCTTTTTGAGACAGGGTTTCTCTGTGTAGCCTTGGCTATCCTAGACTTGTTTTGTAGACCAGGCTGGCCTTGAACTCACAGCGATCCGTCTGCCTCTGCCTCCCAAGTGCTGGAATTAAAGTCGTGTGCCACCACGCCCAGCTTACAAGTAAACTTTTTAACAGATAAATTTAACGAAAAATAAACAAAAGGAAAATCCCTGACATGACATTGTGAGACAAGTGACCTCCAAAGAAGCTGAGGGCTTCTTTCTGTTGGCATCTCCTGCTAGGCACGCAGGCCACCCTTAAGAGTAATTTGTTTCCCCAGTGAGACTCCCTTAAAGGAAACTACATTTTAATTTCCAAGTGGTCAAACCAGTCTTATAAAAGAAAGCAGATCTGAAAGAAAGGGCTACCAAGTGTGCCATGTCCTGTGTTTCTAGTTTTCAGCCTTCTGGGGCCATATGGTAGAAACATGACCAACCCATCCCTTTCCCCTTTTTTTCCTTCCTCCCTTCCTCTCCTCCTCCTTCTTTCTTCTTCTTCTTCTTCTTCTTCTTCTTCTTCTTCTTCTTCTTCTTCTTCTTCTTCTTCTTCTTCTTCTTC
>OU015744.1:43235002-43258122 GCA_907169655.1 Acomys percivali | reverse complement strand
TGTGTGTGTGTGTGTGTGTGTGTGTGTGTGTGTGTGTGTGTGTGTGTTCAGGGATGGTTTTGTGCACTGTGTATTGAGATGCTAATTTCTGTGCCCAGAGATCTGGTTGCAATCCAGATTGCATTGTCATTACTAGTGGGGAATCCCCTGTCTCAATGTTGTGTAAAATTGTTCTCCATCATCTCTGATTGGTTAATAAAGAGCTGAACAGCCAATAGCTGGGCAGGAGAGAAGAGAAGGGGGTTGTGGTGTGACTTCTGATGCCAGTTAGGGCGTCCCAGGTGGAGGAGAGAGAGAGAGAGAAGAAGAAGAAGAAGAAGAAGAAGAAGAAGAAGAAGAAGAAGAAGAAAAAGAAGAAGAGGAAGAGGAAGAGGAAGAGGAAGAAGAAGAAGAAGAAGAAGAAGAAGAAGAAGAAGAAGAAGGAGAAGGAGAAGGAGAAGGAGAAGGAGAAGGAGAAGGAGAAGGAGAAGAAAGGAGAGAGAGAAAGAGCGCCAAAGAGAAGGCACCCTGAGGAGGTGGCCACGGGGAGGAAGTCACTATGAAGGAGTCACCAAACTGGACAAACATGGAGCAGGAGCAGCCAGGGCAAGACTAGACGGCAGATAACAGCGCATGTGGCTGGAAAAAGTCCAGACCAGCCTAGAAAGGTTGGAGTAGATGAGCATCTGCCTAGCAATAGTGCTTTGAAGCTTATTAATAAATGTAATATATCTCCGTGTCATTATTTGGGAACTAGAGCAGGTTTAGGAAAAAAAAACATACTATAATTTTACGTGTGTGTGTGTGTGTGTGTGTGTGTGTGTGTGTGTGTGTAGGGGTTAGTGTGTAGTAGATTCTAATGACATGAAATAAAGAAAGAGTGCTGGCTTCAGTCCTCCTAGCTGCACTCAGAATTTTCTGAGAGAGCTTTAAAAAAAAAAAATAACATGGACTAGAAAGGGAGGAGCAACAATGTTAAACAGATTTAAAGGATTCTAAAAGGGTCTAGTGTTGTCACATAAAATAGTCTGAGATTAGAGAAATGTCCTATAGTTTCCCCAGAGAGGTCTCAGTGTGTAGCCCAGGCTGGCCCAGAATTTCAATCCTCCTGTCTCAGCATCCCAGAGTGCTGCGATCACAGAAGAAATGTCCCTCATTGTCACTGTTCTAACATGATACTCACATCCACACGTGGCTTTTGAGTGCTTACAATATGGCCAGCACAGCCACGAAACTAATTTAAATTTAAAAGCCACAACGGCAGGTAGCTACCACATCGGACAGTGTGTAGTATGTCTCCTCACCCTATCCCCTGGCAGGTGTGCGATAATGAAGTGAAGACATAAAAAAACTCATCTACTGTGTAGCTGGGTCCTGAAGGCTATACTCAGACATGTGTACATGTTTTCTCTGATTTCTCTGAGGTTGTCTGCTTGAGAGTGAATGTATTTGCTTCTTTGTTCCTTTAGGGAAAGTCTGCTGTGCCCAGGCTGGCCTTGAACTCACTATGTGACTAAGACTGACCTTGAAAGTTTGGTCCTTCTGCCCGCACATCTCAAGAGCTGGGATTATAGTTGTATGTTACTGTAGCTGGCTGAGAACAAGTTTTCAAAGGGTGTGAGTTTAAAGAAACATGCTTACCAAACACATTCAATAAATAATATGTGGATGGTATATGCATACAGCAAACAAAATGGTCACAAATGACTGTCATTTTGGGACAATCAGCTACTTTGGGACTATCAGCTATATAGAGAGTTAACATATTACAGCCACCACACCACTGGTGGCTCGGCTATCAGTGTGC
The DNA here is from genome assembly GCA_907169655.1 of Acomys percivali. NCBI lineage: Eukaryota > Metazoa > Chordata > Mammalia > Rodentia > Muridae > Acomys > Acomys percivali. The sequence continues at coordinate 43,256,336 of OU015744.1, read as the reverse complement.
AACAGGCAGATGGGATAAGGTCAAAAACTTTCAGGGCAGTTGCCATTTGTTTTGATTCCGAAACTTGGAACTTTATAGTCTTTTACAAATTCGAATGAGAAAAAAATAAAGTAACGAGTAACCATCTTTAGACCCAGGTAACCAAAGCATGACACTTTCTCTTAGTGACCACCATTGTTTTGAGGAACCTAGTGTTTCTCAGAGTCCAGTAGGGCATAGTTCAGTGCATAGCACTTACCTGTGATGAGACCTGTCCATAGTGGCTGCAGGCAGAGCACAGACACCAGGATACAGTGTGCCTGTCATCCCCATCCTGTGAAAGTGGGCAGCTGGAGGTCTTGGGCCCACGGCCAGTTTGCTGACCCATGGTATAGATATTTTCCCATGAGTCATCCACATCGTTTTTGTGGATCTTTTAGAATTCAGATCTCTCTGCCTTAGGTGGTTCGTGGCTCTTCTGAGGCTTCCCAGGGGGCTGTCTGCCCACTGCTCTCTCAAAGCAGGGTTTGCACACATGGGTGATTTGGGGGCAGAACCTTAGCTCTGGTCAATGATGATATCAATTTTCTTTCTTATTTTTCTGTATCTTCATTTTAAAGAAGAACACTGGCAACATCCCTATCCCCTCACGTGGGACAAAGTAGAGAAACCAAAAGAAGAACCTCCAAACAGCAATAAAACCATGGCACAGAGCCTGCCTCTTGCAAGCTGCAAGCCGCTGCTACTGACTGTAGGGAGCACCCCTCCCCCACCCCCCAAAGCACCGTATTTTCATTTTACACAGAAGACTGGGGCAGAATCTGGCAAAGTTCTGGGTGATGGAGAAATCAGTCAACCTGGCGTGCGAAAAGCTGAAAAACTGCCAGGCGTGGTAGAGAGCACTTTGGTTAGAAAGGTTCAGGTTGTCTGTGGAAGCAATACTTCAAGTGGACATTTGCAGGGTTAAAAGACCCAGCACACAGGAACCTGTACTGAGTCCTTATGAGCAAGCCATGCACCTTCCATTAATTGCAGGACCTCATTTGAGGCCAGCACTAATGTTATAGGGCTGTGCCAGAGAGGTTAAGTGTCTTACCCAAGGACACACAGGTTAGGAAGGGTCAAGTAGGCACCTTAGCCAGGAGGGGAAAAAAAAAAAAATATATATATATATATACACACACACACACACACACACACACACACACTTATATGTGTGTGTATGCTATTATTTCTGTTAGATTTTATTTATTTAATTTCTATTAGATTTTTTAAATGTATGAGTGCTCTATCTGCATGCACATCTACATGCCATAAGAGGGCATGAGATCACATTAAAGGATGGTTGAGAGCTGCCACATGGTTGCTGGGAATTGAACTCAGAACCTCTGGAAGAGCAGCCAGTTCTCTTAATCACTGAGCCATCTCTCCAGCCCCTTCTATTAGTTTTTATTGTTGCGTGATTTTTATCTTAGGGCTGTGTGCTGTTGGTGGGAGTCAGAGGACTGCTTTGTGGAGTCGGTGACCTCCTTCCACCTTTCTGTGGGTTTATGGCTCAAATCTGTGCCAAGTGCTTTACTGATGCTGGGCCATCTCTGTAGCGCGCTCTGGCTTCTTCCTTATCACCCTGCTTACTACCTCACAAGCTGTACAGAACCTTAAATAAGAATCCCTGACCCCACACACAACAGGAACTTAGTAAGAACAAGCTTTGCTATCAGTCCTGCTCCCCAATACTTGGTTGCCTATTCCCAAATGACTTCCCTAAAGGCCCCAGAGTAAGACCCTAGAGAGCTCCCCCAGGATCCTGGATCCTCCAGATAAGGCGCAACAAAATACCGGTTGAAAACACTCTTCAGCGATGACCCCACCCCTTCCTCCACTACAGGCAGCAAGTGGGCGTGGAAATATGGGTCGGCTGTGGATTAGAGGACATTAACCACTGCCTGGACTCCCAGGAGAGCTCAGCAAGGAGCAAAAGCCACCCTAGCAGCAACACCGACGTCTCCTTGGCAGGTGTTTGACCCAGCAGGCCCCTTTACCACTCCTTCTCTTTCTGGCGTGCTCCCCGGGATCCTGCCCTGCTTCTCCCAAGAACCGGTTCCTTGGAGATGAAAGCCAAGAAAAACGCAACAAGCCATCGGCGGCGGCGGCGGCGGCGCTCATTCGATTGATTTTTACACAAAATTTGCCTTCATGCACGAAGGATGGAAAAATGATCACATAAATAATGGATAACAAAAACAAATGCAGGGAAGAAATCAATAGTCACACACTTGATACTGCAGGGAGATGGGGGTGGAAAATAAGGAGCGTGTTCCACCCGAACGGCACCTCAGGGAACCCCTTGTAGCACTTCCTTCTGGAGAGGGAGATGCCCGGGCTTGCCCAGGGGACATCTGGAGCCAGAGTGGGAGGTCCCTGGGGATGACGAGGGTAGGGTGTGTGAGGGGAGACAGAGAGTTGAATTCCACAGAAATTTGGCGTCCCAGGGTATTAGGGGAGCTCTTTTTTTTTTTTTTTTTTTTTTTTAATTCTTGGTTAGCTTTAGGCAAATGGAACCATCTGCCCCCTGATTCCAGTCCACGTTCCTTTTCTGAGCTGTCTGTGCCTCACCAGCTCCGGCTTTCCAGAGCTTCCAAAATAACTTCCACACTTTTCTGCGGCTCTCTTTCTACGGAAACTCAGCAGGCTGCCCCGCACTCACTCTGTGCAGCAGCCAGTGTGGCACCGAGACAGGAGCCTGAGTCCCGGTTCTCCATTACAGACAAAAGCTTAGCCTTCTCGGAAGAGTTAGATGACGTGGTGTGTATAAAACGCTGGGCGTATAATATGGCAAACAGTCCAAACAAAGTAGGTAAAATCACCCACAAATGACGCCAGAAACCACACCTCCTGTGCCTGCCTTCACTTCCGGACTCAGGGTGACTCCACTTGGAGACAGGGCACATGAAGTTGCCTCCTCCTTGGTCTTCTTGTGACTCTTCTCTCATCATGCTTGTTGTTTACTGGAAAACATATCTAATTATGTTCCGTGCAACCAATGACACGCATCCGGAGCCCCTCCTGTTCCTCCACCAGCTCAAACACCCTCCTGAAGACATTTTGTTAAAATAAGCCTGTATGTGGTGCAGACATCAATGCATGTATGTCTTCATGTGCCCCTCTCTAGATGGTAGTGAACTGCACACTTTTCTATACTTTTCTTATCATAATACGTCTTGATATTTATTCCCTGTCAGCATGTCAATTTTCTTTGTTTTATTTTTGTTGTTGTTGTTTGTTTTGTTTTTTTCTTTCCAGACTGGGTTTCTTTGCATTGCCTTGGCTGTCCTGGGACTAGTTCTATAGACCAGGCTGGCCTTGAAGTCACAGAGATCCATCTTCCTCTACCTCCCAAGTGCTGGAGTTAAAGACGTGTGCCACACCACCAGGAAATATTTTTTGTTTTAAATAGCTTCCCATTTTATTCCATTCTATGAAAGCACCACAATTTGTCTAGCCAATCCCCATCGATGATGTTGAAATTTTATTCTAGTCTTTTTTTCTCTTTGTGAAATGAATTACTTAATTAATTCACTTCATATCCCAATTGTAGCCACCTCCCTTCTCTCCTCTTGGTCCTGCCCTCCCTCCCTCTTCCCCCAGCCCCTCTTGCCTTTGAAGGTGATGTTGTGGTAAGGAGCCTAATTAATGCATTAGACTATTTTTCAGCACATCAACACAATAAGTTTGTACATGCCTAGTTGCCAGGATAGAGGGGATACACACTTTTCTTTTTGATAAATGTCACCAGTTTGTGCTTCATAAAGAGTGTCCCTACCCATGTGGGAGAGTGTCTGCTCCCTTCCACTCTTGAAACACACTTAGGGCGCCTTCAGTTTGCCTCTCACACCAGCGTCATTCCTCTCCTTGGCAGGAGCCCTCTGCTCCAAATACTGATGAATGTTATCATTTCTCTATTCTTCCATCTTGCCTGTTCTTCCTCTGCCTATAGGAATTATATCCTTCAGAAGGCCCTGGCTCAAATGCCACCATGTTTGTGTCACTTCCCAGTGCGTTCTAGGCAGACACAGGCTATAGGTTCCCCCCACCCCCAGTACTGTGTACCAAGTGTTGCTATAGTATTGCTTGCCACATTGTCACAGTGTTTACATGCTTACACTCTACTCAGTGTATCCTCAGAGAGAATTGTAAGCAGTGAGTTAATATCTATTCTACAGATGAGCAAGGTTCTATTCTAAACATTGTTGGGAGAAAGATACTGTAAAAGGCTGCCTTCCATGCCTCAAAGAACTTACAGAACCTTGTGGAACTCTGCCTCTTTACATCTGTAGCTGTCATCTGAAGCTGGATACACATGGTACACAGAAGTGGGAGAATGGTTTATTTATCAAGCCCCTCCCCATGTGTGTGTGTGTGGGGGGGGGTGAAGCCAGGCTGGTATCCAGAAAGCCCTATACACTCTGCAGATTCTAAATCTCTCAGTGCTGGGGTGTCTCTGTGTGATGCTACACTTATTTTGTTGTTGTTGTTGTTGTTTTGTTTTTGTTTTTTTTTCTTTTTGTTTGTTGGTTTTTTTTGAGATAGTTGTGTGTGTGTGTGTGTGTGTGTGTGTGTGTGTGTGTGTGTGTAGCCCTGGCTGTCCCGGAAGTCACTCTGTAGACCAGGCTGGCCTCTAACTCAAAGAGATCCACCTGCCTCTGCCTCCCCAGTACTGGGATTAAAGTGTGCTCCACCACCTAGTTTTTTAAATGGAGCTGCTAGGATCTGCGCTTAGGTTCTCCTGCTTGCATACTGAGTACCGTCTCTCTAGCTCCCACCTTACCCCATTCTCTTCTTAAGCACTGTTTTTTTTGTGATGCTGGGGGTTAAATCCATGGTCTTAGACACACTGAATAGTAATCTACCTTGTATGCCAAACCTATCCTCCCCTTCCTTCCTTCAGTCTCTCCTTTTCTCCCACTCTTCCTTCCTTTCTTTTTGGAACAGGTGTGGATAATTGACTTTGCTAGAGAAAGCAGGAAACACAACTATGCCGTGCATGACAAGAATGTGTGTAGCTCTGCTTCTCGGGGGACACAAAGTATCAGGAATCTGAATCAGATGGTCAGAGGCCACAAAAGAGTGGTGACAAGTGCAGGTTACAGTTCCAGCTGTCACGCCAGGTAAAGCTATAGAAAGCAGAAGAGGTTAACCGAAGAAGCAAATGCTTAAAAGTTAAGTGTGCTCAGCAGGACCAATCACTTAACTGAAGAAGGCGTCAGTTTCCCAGTCTCTCGACAACCTGATTTGAAACCCCAAACCTATCAGAAAGCTTGATCCTTAATGTGGATTATTGTTTTATAAATTATTAAGGAGCGCAATATCTCTCCATCTACTGAATGTCATAACAAAAGAGATAGGAGGGAAACCAAGACATTGTCTACCCAAAGAGCCCAGCATTTGGACAGTGTAAAGTCACTAAATAATTCACCAGCTATTTGAAAGTATAGTGTTTTGTAATTTCGACAGAACCATCTTTGTCTGGCTCTCTGTAGTGCAGAATTTTAAAAAGATGCTCGCCTCCATAAAGACCTGTTTCTAGGAGAAATGGGAGTTGGTAGAAAAGCTGGTCAGGAGGAAGAGGCCTGTCTAATTAGAGAGCTTTGTGTTTACTCGGATTTTAAATTTTCATGAGACTGCGAGGCCTTACCATTTTCAAGTAATATCTTTGATTTCTTTCTCCATGCCCACACGTCCATTATCTGAGAATACCTACCCACGATTTCTTTCCTTATACCTCCGTCAGTGAACACCCATGGAAGGCGAGCCATACACGTGAGATGATTCTAGCATACCAACCAGGATGAGATGTTAAATGCAGCCACTGCAAACTGTTGTGGTGAAGTGATCATGTCCTGCCCTGGCTTACGCCACAAAGTCAGAAGCATCTGAGGCAGATGCATGAGGCAGAACACAGGAGGGCTGACCTGAAAGGAAGCCATAATTCATCGTTTTTGGTTTGCTTATTTCTAGCTGATCTTACTAGAGAGGATTTATGCAGCTGACCACAGTACATAAAACTAAAATAAAACACCCTGAGTATTACTGGAAACCAGCAGAGCAGTGGTTCTCAACCTTCCTAATGCTGCTACCCTTTAATACAGTTCCTCATGTGGTGACGCCCAACCATAAAATTATTTTGTTGCTACTTAATAACAGTAAATTTACTACTGTTATGAATTATAACAGAAATATCTGTGTTTTCTGACCCTGTGAAAGGGTCATTCGACCTCCAAAGGGGTCCTAACCCACAGGTTAAGAACTACAGCAGTGGGCTCTATAGACAGGAGAACACGTTGAATTGTATCTATCTGGGCCTTACCAGGCACTGCTATGTGAATTGGGGCAGATAACTTAATCTGTATGCTTCAGTGTCCTGATCTTCAAGGTGATAATTGCGCTTACCTACAGAGTTGTCACAAGGATTACACCAGAAGACAAGGCAAAATGACAGAACACTGCCTGGCACATTCTCGACACGTGTCAACTTCTTCTACGTCCCCCCCACTCCCCCCACCCCGCCCCAGATCCTTTGAGCTCAAGACTCAGGGTAGGTAGGTAGCTAATTCCAGAGATCAGAGCTCTGTATTTAATGTGGCTATTGAGTGAGAGCCTTCTGCAAGCAGTTATTGGCAAGACCAACTCCTGTGGATGAGTTATGCTCGTGGCATCCCAGAGGTCCCGGCATGGATACAAACCAATTAAGTTAAGCACTTACCGCAATCACAAGTGCAACTCATGGGCTTAAAAGTGGGAAGAGAGTACTGTGAATTTGGCTTTGCTCTGTCAAATGTATTAAAAATGTACTTCATTAATTCTTCCCTGTAGCTCTTCTAAGCTATGGAGCACTTTTTGACTAACGAAGCACAGGATTCCAAGTGTACATCTTATTCGCTGTATAATTTTATTTAGGCCCTTTACGACCCTCATTTATTCATTTGTAAAAAAGAAAATAGTTTGAGTGCTAGAAGCAGAAGTCACTCTAGTAATTTTGACACACAAGGGGTTAGGAGTTAGGTACTCACAAAATTATTGGAGAGGTTGAAGTGTGGGCTGCAGGTTAGGCATTTGGAATAATTCACAAAGTACTGTGAAATGTCAGAAAAGCAACTGCCTTTGCTAAGGTAGACATGGCGAAGGAGCAGCAACTTGTCTCTGGGCCAGCTGAGGAACGTATCATTTTGCCTACCATTTCTACTTCAGGATGCCTCCATTGCTTCTTTTTTGTTTGTTTGTTTGGTTTGGTTTTTCAAGACAGGGTTTCTTTGTGTAGCTTTGGCTGTCCTGGCTGGCCTCGAACTCACAAAGATCTACCTGCCTCTGCCTCCATTGCTTCTTAAGCCATCTGGTTACCAGACAACTGAGGCTCAAAGCTACGAGCAGTAGAACTGCTTTGGGAAGCTGCCAATGAAACACTAGTCTCTCTACAATTATTCTTGTCAGTTGAAAATAGAAAAACTACACTTTCATTCCTTTCTGCCTTCAAGATTTGCCAAGGTATTTCTACTTCATAGAACTTACCAATTGCACATGTAGACTTTAGCTGCAAGGGAGTCCTGGAATGAATTACCTTTCTCACCTCTGGAAAATACAAAGGTTCCCAAAAGAAAGTACCAACTTAGTATATCCATTGCAAAAAGTGGAGACCATAGTTATTTTATATAGTTCTTTTAAGAGTTAAATAAAATAATGAACTTATTTGAACACTAGCAAAAAGTGTGAAAACAATAAATTCGCTATGTCTGTCACTATAAGTACAATGTGATTCAATGTTTCAGTTTCTAGGAATATCTACAGATAATAATTCTTCGGGTGGCAGATGATTCTGCTGCTAAATGTGGGAGAATTCCCTGCCTGCCTCAGTGTCCCTCAGGGCCTCAGTGGTTCCTGTCTTTACCCAAGATAATGCCAGAGGTACCTATCTAAAAACTTTTAGTCTGTGTGCCAGGGTCCCAGGGAACCCTTGTAGGCCATCGGCTTCCTTTCTACATGAATCCTCCTGCCCTTTATCTCAGACTCTATCATTCTCATCCTGTTGCTTTGGGTCAAGTGTCTGAGTCCCTACTCCTCTTCAGAGTGGCACTTGAGTAGAACTGAATTGCTTGCCTTGGCCCCAGTTTCATATCTATGCTGTTCCTACCTGGCATGGGGGCTCTACCCCAGAAGTGGAGGCTAAGATTCATAGGATAGGAACTCAGCAAGGGATCTATTACTAATTAGAAGCTGAAAGAAAAGACTGAGAATTAACGGCTCACATTAGTCAGAGGTGAGCACATAAGAATATGTACCACCTCCCTCTCTCCTCAGACGCTCCAAGGATGTTCCTTGCTATTTCCTACTTAGCTCTGATGGTTGTTGTATTTGCTTGTTTATTTGAGACAGGATCTCATGCAACCTCCTCTAGCATCAAACTTAGATGTCTGAGAGTGACCTTCAGTTTCTTCTCCTCCTGTTTCCTCTCCCTTGTGCTGGAGTGACAAGAGTTTGCCACCATGGCTAGTTACCCATTTATATATTAAATTTCAGAATTGCCTTTTTATTCCAGAGCTCAACAGACATTCACAGCTAAGTTTACTTATTCTCAAGGCTGCCTGGGCCTCAGCTCAGCTCAGTAAAATTGACCCAGCATTTTAAGATCACAGCTGAAGTCAAGGCAGCAGAGAGTTGAAGATGCTGTCCATAAATAATAGTAATAGCTGCTACTAGTACTGAGAAGGGTGGGGTGACCGAACCCGACCATGTGGCAAGGGCCACCAAGTCAACAAGCAAATGCCTTAAGGAACTGCGCTGCTAGGATGGGTAGTTCTCTCTTTCACAGGGACTATGTGGACTTGATGCATAACTCAAAAAAGTGAAGGCCTGACGTCATCCTTCTCAAGGCCTCAAAGTAGGGAACAGCAATTGGTAAAGCCTTAACATCAGGATAATATGCTAATATCCCACAGGTTATATCAAGCAAATGTCTTTCCTGCTTATTCAAAGAACCAGTCCTGGGAGTTAACATTTAATCCATCTTTTCTTCCTCCCTCCCTCCCTCCCTCCCTTCCATTTTTTCTTTTTAAACAAACCAACCCTCAGGATCTCATGTAGCCCAGGCTAACTTTAAATTCAGTATGTAACTGAGGACAGCTTTTAACCTCTATTCCTCCTGTCTCTACCTTCTAAATGCTGGGATTATATTAGTGTGAACTATACCTGATCCTGGGGAACCACCCCAGGTCTTTGTGCGTGCTAGGCAAGCACTCCAACCAAATGAGCTATCATCCCAACACCTTAATATTTAATTCCTAGTAAAAACAGTTTAATCTATTAAATGAGATTGTATTTTATTCTCTATTTTATGTAATTCTGGGCAAATTACTGAACTTCTCACAGTTCCCATTTCTTTATTTAATAAGAAAAATAATAATAAATTATAAATAACATAAATATTCTTATTTCTTATAAATAATAAAAACACATAATAAACAAAAATAAATGAATAAACGTGAATTTTTAAAAATTTATTAATAGTGTAGCTGGTCTCGATGATGCATGCCTGTAAAACCAGCACTCGGGGAGGCAGAGGCAGGTGGATGTCTGTGAGTTCCAGGCCAGTCTGGTCCAAAAGCAAGTCTAGGACAGCCAAGGCTATACAGAGAAACCATGTCTTGAAAAACAAAAACAAAAACAAAAACAAAAACAAACTAACAAAAAAGAAAAATAATAGTAGTTATCTTACAGAATTACACCATGAAAATTGCATGTATTTTTTTTTTACATTCAAAACAAAAAATAACCTTGTTATCGAGTTATCGTGAATTCATTGGCATGAAATTTAGAAGCAGGTTGGAAATAAGGTGAATACGGTAAATAAATGAGATGTTCTAGAGTCTGTGATCAGAAGAAGGAATAAAAGTGTAGCCTTTAGCTGGACATGGTGGTGTACACTTTTAATCGCAGATCTTGGGAGGCACACAGATCTCTGAGTTTGAGGCCAACCTGGTCTACAGATGGAGTTCCAGGACTACACAGAGAAACTTGTCTTGAAAAAAAAGAAGGAGTAAACTTGAAGAAACTATCCGGCAAAGGCAGCAAGTTGACCCTATGTTGTTTGTAATTTGCCCAGTCAATGGAGCAAGTGACATGTCTGGATTTCTTTGCCCCCACCTTGTTTCACCTGAAACAGATGCCAAGGTTTATTACATGCCTGACAGCGACGGAGATGAAGGGGAACCTTAGATGTCTTAAACACTCAAGGTTCACCAAATGACAATCTTAAACTTCTAGAAACAGGTCACAAGTAGCCATATGAAAATGCCACATAAATTATGGTGAGCTTGGTTACTGATGTAACCAGTCATGGTTAACATGAAATAGGCTTTACTGGTGCTAGGAGGACAAAGGCATGGACTCTGGCCTCAAGCCAACAGGGACCCTAGGAAGACTGACAGATAAAGATAATTAATAAACAATACTGTTTTGAAATGTGTTTATTTTTATTTTATGTACATTGGCATTTCTGCCTACCTGAGTGAGAGAGTCAGATCCCCTGGAGCAGGAGTTAAAGACAGTTGTGAGCTGCCATGTGGGTGCTGGGAATTGATCCTGGGGCCTTTGGAAGAGCAGCTAGTGTTCTTAACCACTGAGCCATCTCTCCAGCTCCAATAAGCAATACTATTGAAAATACTGTTCATATAATTTTATAACATTGAAGGGATAAGGAGACACTGAGTGCTATACAGTATGCCTCTCTTAACATTAGGATATGGCCAAGAGAGGCTGGAGAGACTGCTCAACAGTTAAGAGCATATTGTGCTTGCAGACCTGGGTTTGATTCTCAGTACCACATGGCACCTCACAACCATCCATGATTTCAGTCTTAGGAGATCCAGTGCCCACTTCTAACCTATTTGGGCACAAGACACGCACATAGCTCACAGACATATATACAAGTAAAACACTCATATATATATATATAATAAAATTTAAAAATCTAAAAAAATATGTTCAAGTAAAAAATTGAAATATAGTATATAAAATGCTATCCAATATCTTTATTAAAGTGGTAGGGTTATAATTACGTCTCTCTTCAGCTATCTATATCCCAAGTTTTCTCTAATTCTTTGTTTTTGTTTTTTGAGATAGGGTTTCCCTGTGTAACCCTGGCTGCCCTGAAACTCACTCTGTAGACCAGACTGGTCTCAAACTCAGAGGTCCGCTTGACTCTGCCTCCTGAATGCTGGGATTAAAGGCATGAGCCACCATTACCTGGCTGCTTTCTCTATATTCTATATTTTATCTTCCAGCAAGAACTTAAGTGTGGTGTAGTTTTAAAAGCAACACTTACCTATAAAGATGCTGTGAAATCAAATCAGAAGTTATTTTCCTATCTCCTTGCTGTCTGCAGTTTGAGTGAGTGAGACATGGACTTGTGTGCAGATATTTTCCTTGAGATCTAACACTACAGAGCCTACTTGGAAGAATGATCAAGGTGAGGAAGAGCCACTGGGGGTGCATGCGGAGCATCCTTGAGCAGTCATCACAGATGTTGCTGGTATTTAGTGGTCCCCCCTGGGGAGAGGAACCTCTCTGGAGACTTTTCCTTGGGAAGTTGGGTGTTTATCCATGGACTTCTGTGTCCATAGGCCAATGGCAGCTGTTGGAAGCTTTAGCTCTTACCTGGTTTTCAGACTGTGCTGTGTTTATGTTTTTTTTAAATATTTTTATTTAATTTATGTGCATTGGTGTGAGGGTGTCAGATCTTGGAGTTACAGACAGTTGTGAGCTGCCATGTGGGTGTGGGAATTGAACCCGGGCCCTTTGGAAGAGCAGGCAGTGCTCTTAACCACTGAGCCATCTCTCCAGCCCAGTGTGCTGTGTTCATGAAAAAAAAAAAAAAGGCAGAAGAGGTGAGCAGATGTGGGGCTGGAAGCTCTAGAGTGGAGTGTTGACCTTGAACACAGAGCTGGCAGAGGTGGGACAGAAGGTTTGGACAAGGCACTCAAAGTCCCAGCAGCAGCCAGCCAGCATCCTGCTGGTTAAAGGCTCTGCCCCCGTATCTCCTGCTCAGTGTTTGTCAACAATTCAGAAGACTGAAAGGCAGACTTCTCAAGTGTAGGAACAGGATAGAATTGGGAATGAAAATAAATTCAAAGGGTACAAACTTCTGATAGAGGCTGGAATGATGGACCACATTCAAGGTGGGTTTAAATAAAAAGGAATGCAAATTAAGCATTTATACATAGTTCTTCGCAATTGCAACTAGCTTACAGAAAGAAAATATTATGCAGCAAAATATATATGTGGGGATGAATATCTATTTCCAACAGAAATTTTGGCCAGTCTTACATTGCAATTTCTGCATCAGATAAGAGGGCTAAAAGCACATTTAATAAGTGCAAAGAATGACAACTAAGAACTTATAAAGAAGAGGGATTTTTCAGAAAAAGAAAAGAAATTCAAGTTGGTCTCTATGACCATAGTTTTTAAGCCAAGCCTATAAGCTAATGATCTAAGTTTAATCTACAGAGTGTCTCTGGTACCCTCAAAGTGGTCCAGAATTGATATAGGCTGCCATTGGGAGAGCGACATCTGTGACACTGCCCACTGTCAGATGGCCTTTGGCTGAACCCTTGGAGGAGATGGCTCAAGAGTGCTCTCAGCATCCTACACTGGGGTATTCAGTCTGCCTTTGCTCTGACCCTTGTGCTCATCCTAGAGTCATCAGTGGTGAGGTTTCCATGGGAACCATGAAGGGTTCAGAACTCTATGTCTAAACCCTGAATCCCAGAGGAAAGAGATGAGCACTGAGGCAGCCTCCCCTGTAATGGTACGCATTTTAAAATGTCTAATTAAATATTAACCCCGGAGACAGAGCATTAATGGGCCTCCTATGTAAACTTTGAGTGTCTCATAAACACCTAGACAGGGATGAGGTAGAAAACACCAAGGATATTAAGTCTATATGTACATCTTTCTGCTCTGTGCCGTCACTGAGCACAGATAGCTGCTCAGAGGTCACTGCCCTCATTGTAGCTCCTTTGCTGTCCAGAATGGCCTTTCCCACTGGTGTTTGCGGTGCAAGTGGGCAGGATTGTTACAAAGGGGGACCCGAGACAAATGACATCTTCTGTCCTTTCATGTTCTTTTCAAGTCTTTCCCCCCACCCCTGCCCCCCCACCATTTCTGGAATCCCAAAGTACTGGTGCTTTGCAGGGGATGTCAGCAAAAGACAGAAGAAATAGTGAGGTAATTCAAAGTTTGAGAATACACAGGGCACCTACTGGAAGAACTGGGATTCAGAAAACATGTGCTTTTGCGTTAGTTGTGTAATTTTAGATGTATCCACTGATGTCTATGGGCCCAGCTTTATCTTCTGAAAGAAGAAAAGGAGAATGTTAACTACAGTTCTTTGATTTCTTAAAAATGTTAAGGATCTCCTGGCCAGGATGCAGGGGTGAACAAAGGCAGGTTCCTGCTCCCTGGAGACCCTGAGGATCTTTTTTTTTTTTTTTTGAGACAAGGTTTCTCTGTGTAGCCTTGGCTGTCCTAGACTCACTTTGTAGACCAGGCTGACCTCGAACTCACAGCAATCTGCCTGCCTCTGCCTCCCGAGTGTTGGGATTAAAGGCGTCCGCCACCACACCTGGCTGACCCTGAGGATCTTAATCTAGGCTCCATATATCTCTCAGGAGCCAAGAAGTGTCCTTCCTGGAATGCATGAAGCCATTGTAACTTTGGAGGAGAAAAATCCTCTACTTTCATTAAGATCTTAGAAGTAAAGTCCCAAGACTCCAACAATGAAGGTCTCTGTTTCCCTTGTATTTCTTTCCAATCCCATGTCACTTGCGCCTTCCTTTATCTGTGTCACTGGTGCAGAAGTTAAGTATACTTTTCTCTTTAAAACAGAGTTTGATGCGTGATCATAGCTACTTTCAACTTTTCTTATACATGAAATTATGGATTTGGTAATATATAATACAGATACATAATGTATGCTTTAAAGTAATTCAGGCCCTATTTGGTTTGTTTGTTTTTAAATAAGCAAGGGCTGGGGTGGGGATATTGCTCAGTTGATAGAGTGTTTCTTTAGCATGCATGATGCCCCAAGCTTGATCTCCAGCATGGCATAAGCTGGTTGTGGATACATCTGTAATGCCCCTACTGGGGAGGTAGAAGCAGAAAGATGGTAAGTTCAAGGTCATCCTCGGCTATAGGACTAATTTGAGGGCAGCCTGAGATACATAATATCTTGTCTCAAAAAGATAAATAAACAAGCAAATGTTTTCTCACGAATATATAACAGCCAATATTCTCCATCCCTACCCAAACCACATACCTCACCAGTGCACAGTTTGGGAAACTTGTCTCGTGGTTCTTAAAATCCATGCCAGTTACAGGGACATAGAGGAAATTTCTGCCCACTATCCACCTATTCTGTCCTCCAGTTCTCTATCGCTAGTCTTAAGGGCAGGTATTACCGTGCGGCCTTTTTGCATCTTTTGACTTTGTGATCAAACATTGTGTGAGGCAGCTGTCATACCCTAGCACTGTCCCCCTACCTAGGCTGGCAGCAGAGGACCGTTTCCAGTGTTTGCACCTTGAGCATCCCCTCCCTGCTGTTGGAAGCCTGCGCTGCTAGCCTTTCCTCCGCCTGGCAGACTTTCGCATGAATGACAGGGGCTGGCAGAAGGTTGGCAGTGAGTGGAAGCAGTCCTGACACTCGAGCTGTGTGCCGCGCGCTAATTACACTGATGTGGGGTCTGGGCCGCATGGTCCTTTGCTCAGAGGAAGGATGCAAGGCAGGCACGGGGAGCAAGAGGCACTACAGAGGAAACGCGGGAACAGCCGCACCTACGCGCATCCATAATTTATAAAATGCCAGCAGCAACAAAGGCAAACAGGGACTAGAAGCAGGAGAACAGAATGGCATAAAGCTTTTTAATGGTCGTTTTCTATTAATGTCAGATGGGCGACCGTTTTTTTTTTTCCAAGTGGGTGGAAGAGTTCCAAGGCTCCCGTGGTTCAGTCACAAAAGCTAAATGCTGCCATTTACCCCTCCTCCCAGAGCTTTGGGGGAAGAGCTTAGCTGTCCTACAAGCCAAAAGTAATCTTTGAGGTACAAGTGGGCATTTGATCCTTCTAGCTGTTTGCTCTTTTAAAGGGGTCTCTAGCGGTGGAGCTGAAGCCACTCAGTTCTTTTGTGATGACAGTATCACAGCAGTTTACTATGTGGCGTAGATTTTAAGATTACTGGCTCTGCAGCCAGGCAGAGTGAGAACTTGGTCGCAGACTAAACAGTACTGTTTCCTCTTGGTAATGGCAGTAATAGACGACCCACATTTTGATAGTATTTTGAACCTTTGGTGATAATGTCCACAGACTTTTCTAACAGTGTTCAGTCCAACTAGAACATTAGACCATGCTTAGAAAATGTACGCCTTTACATCCATCCATCTCAGAGCCCTTTGCACTATCCGGGCTTCCTGAGTCACTCCTACATTTTCTGTTATTTGTCACCCCTAGAAGTTAAATATTCCTGCGTATTTTATCCATGTACAATATGTGAATCTTGTCACATAAATTCATGCTTTTGAGATTTGTGCGTGCTACTGCATGCAGCTTCGGCTCATTGATGAGCTTGGTTGCGCAGAGTCCTGTGCCTGACCTTTCTACTTTCCGATTGCTGTTCAAAGTGAGCGATGACGAGGCTTTCCTGAGTCAGTCCTTTTACTCGTGTTCCACTCTCTTTGTTTCCCCTCTACCCTTTCCCTGGTGGATTTTTCCACTTGGTTTTCAGGTATGGAGGTTACGTAATGGCCCAGAAGTATCTTCTCAGAGGATCAAGGTATTAGGTGTTTGAAGCAGGAAAAGGAGTCCTTGGCCACTGTTTTCCCCTATCATACTTTCTGCTAGTGAGTTTTCTCCACTGGTGGCTGCTTGAATGCAGAGGCACCTTGGAATCAGAGATATCACTTAGGGAATATGTCACTCATACTTTTCTCCCCAAAAGCAAGCACCCCTAAAGTGGAAAAATCATCTCCCACATCAAGGTGTGGAGGTGACTGTGGTAAGTTGTACTGAAGAATAGTGAGTCTCAAATGGACTTTAAATGTTTTAAGATGAAAAAAGAAAAGTGAGGGCTCAGTACATAGAATTAAGGAGAAAACAAGGAACCAAGAAATCAAATAAGCAACACATAAAAAGAAGTTATTCAACGTGACAAGCATGGGTGAAATGCTGTCAAACATATTTGAGTTGTGATAACCACTGACTTCATTCATTTGGATGCCAAGAGGACTCACTGCAATGCATGTTAACTAGTTTGCTGGGGCTGCTATAGCAATGTGCTAGAGTGGGCAGCACTAACAACAGAGGCTGACTGTTTCATAGTCTGACATCATGGAGTCAGTAGCATTGGTTACTTCTGAAGGAAAATCTGCCACAGATCTCTCTCTGGAGTCTCGATGGTCTCCTGCAAATGTGGCATTCCTCAGTTTGGAGTGCACCATGCCAGTTTGTGCTCTTAACCTCTGCACGTTCCCGGTATGGACAACTTTGTGTCCACCTTTCTCCTTTTAATAAGGACACAATTCTTTTAACCTGATCATTTGCAACACTCTTATTTACAACTGGGGTCACATACATACACAAGTGATAAAATTAGGGCCATCTTCTTCAGAGACATGACACAGTGTGGAGTATGGCTTGGAAAACTACCTTCCACAATGACCAATCCGAATTCTTCACCAGTCTCTGGTAGAGGCTAGATGACCCTTCCAGTCAAGGACTTGACCGTCAAAGTGACATTGGCACAGCTAGCTGTGCCTTAAGTAAGAAATTCTGATTTCCAAATTGTTGCCTACGTCAACAAAACCCAAGAAGCAGCCTACCGTTCAGCAGAAGGAAAATGGATAAAATATGTTACATGATCTCTAAATGAATAAGTGCATCTGAGCGAGGCGCAACAAGCAAGTCTCTTAGAACACTAGTTTAAAGTCGCTCATGTAACAGAAATAACTTCTTAATTTGCGTTAAGTGGTTACTTTAGATGTTTGGAAGGAAATGGGACTATAGACCATGTCACTACAACATTTTGGTCGGGATAGGGCAACTATCTTAAAATAGTGATTTTTAAACTTTGTTTGGTTTATTATATTGATGTGCTTTTTACTTTACTTGAAATATGTTAATAAATTTACACTGTTTTATGGAAAACACATTTTAAAAAGTTTTTACCTTTTAAAAGGATTCAACACGACACGAAAGTAGGCTCTGCCAAAACATACATCCAATAAGCCGGATGAATAAATACATTGTATTATACACACAAATCAGAATATCATTCATCTATAAAGAGGAATGGAGCATAGTGTAGTCTATAATGTAGACAAACATGAGAAACACCAACATGCTAAAGGCAATAAGACAGACACAAAAGACCACATATCATATGCTTTTATTTATCTGGGCTGTGCATAATAAACACGTTCACACAGGCAGACAGTAGATTAGTGCTGCCGAGCTGTGGAGAGTAAGGAATGAAGAGTGGTCACTCATGAGTGTGGCATTTGTTTTGGGGATGATGAAACTGTTCTTGAAACAGATAGTGGTGATTTTTAAAAATTAACTAATTAGTTAACTTTATATCCCAACTGCAGTTTCCCCTCCTTCCTCTCCTTCTAGCCCCCTCTTCCCCTCTCTCATCTCTTACTAGTCCCCCCTCCCCACCCATCCACTCCTTCTCCCTTTTTCTGCAGAAAAGGGGAGGCCTCCCATGGACACAAACCTGCCCTGGCATTTGAGAGTGGTGAATAACATTGTGACATTGTCAGTCCTTTCTAGCCAAAGGTTCTGAATCCATGTCTAACTAGCTGCAGAAGCAATACCTTTCAGAATTCAGCTATCCTATATGCATGTGGACATTTTGCTGATTATTTATTCTCTAAGCAAATTAGTATCAATGCTGTTAACATTGTATACCTATTGTATTGAGGCACTGTATTGTAAGATCAAACAAGACTGTGCCCTCGATTTGAAATGACTTGACTCTAGATTTTTTTTCAACTTTATGATAGTCTGATGAATTACATACATTCAGCAGAAACTACACATGGAATTTCATTCTTTCTCCAGGCTAGTCATACTTGATGTGATTTTCTCTTGTGGTGCTTGGTAACAGCAGGGACTTGGACAGCAGTCAGCTACAGGACCAGGGGAATAGCAGTTTCTGCTGGGCTTGAAACGGTTCATTTTGAAGGGAAACATCTTAAGACACAGACAATAAGAAAGGAGGTGAAATAACAGGCTGTTCTTAGCGGAGGTGAAACGTTTTGTGTTCATGGAAGCTTGTTAAAGTCTGGAAGTTAACAACTCAAGGATTTCAGGAAGTTCCTGAAATGGACTGGATTCACTAGGTCTCTCCCTTGTTAAAGCCTCATCAAAGGAAAATTGAGATGAGCTAGAACACCTGCATAATGACTGCTGAAGACACTCTCAGACAAGCAGCATGTCCTAGAATATTCTCAGACCAGAGAAACAGTATGGAAGAAACAGAGATTGGCCCAATACCTAAAAGAAACCAAGACTAACTAAGCTGCCTAAAAGAGGCTTGGACCAATGGAGCCACCTGCAAAGGACCTGTTCGAGCTGCCTTCAGCTGTACAATGTATGCTCCAGGTTTCCAGCCTCTGTGAGCTGTCACTCATGCTGGGGTGAGCTTTGGTGATGCAGCTTTCTGCGAGTCATTTCTCCCCTTGCCCATATTCCTGTAAGTAGCTCCCACAGAAACTCATTGGTTCACCAAGTTGGACTTTAGTGGTATCTGTACCTTCGTCTGCCTTCAGTTACCTGCTGGAGGTAAATAGATGTCTGTTCATGTCCTTGCAGGAATATTGTCACAAGAGCCTCACAGTATGCTGGGATGCTAAGGCCTGGTGTTTAGCAGGTGAGGATAGAGAAGCATTTTAGGATTATGATGTTTATGATATACCATAGATTTATTGATATGTTGCCTCACAAGAAATTCATATAATGGTTTGAATTGCAATGTCTGCAGCAGGCTCATGTTTTGAATGCCTGATCCTGAGCTTATGGCACAACATTGAAGGCCATGGAGCTTTTAGTCAGTAAGGCCTAGCTGACAGAAGTAGATCACTAAGGCAACCTCTAGTTCTGGCCTGTTCTGTCCCATGTGAGGAGGGCTCATTACATATCCCTGTTGCCACTGATGAGGCTGTGCCACCATGCTTTCTTTACTATGAAGGACTGTGCCCCTCTGAAACTGTGAGTGTTTTACTTTAGTTTCATGTGTGTGAGTGTTTTCTATGTAAGTATGTACATGTCCCATGGGTGTCCGATGCCCAAGGAGGGCAGAAAAGGGTGTCATATCCCCTGGAACTGGGTTTATAGATGGTTGTGAGCCACCATGTGGGTTCTGGGGAACTGAAGCCAGGTCCTATGTAAGAGCATTAGGTGCTCTTAATCACTGAGCCACCTCTCCAGTCTCCTATCATAATAATTTTTAAAGAATGGTTTTCAAGTTACTAATTCTCTAACATAGATGGAGGGTACAGAAATTTAAAGATTTAGGAGTAATAACAGCTACCAATGTTTATTGAGTGTTTCGCTTTTGCAACGCCTGCTGCTTGCTAAGACATAAACCACCTTTTACAAAGATGGAAAATGGGTTCCTGAAACACTAGGCAATGTGTGCAAGGGAGTAAAGTTAATAAAATGTGGAGCTGGATGTGAATCAGGCTGGCTGCTTGAGAGGTCAGAGGACTTTACTGATGCACTAGTATACTTGCAAGGACCAAAGCTTCTGCAGGACCGATGGCATTCTTCACATCTGAGCCCATGGCAAAGTGGCTACAGCAACAACAAAAATATCTCTAAATCATTTGCCTGTGTCTTTCCATAAACACCTGTTTTGCAAAGCAAGACATGCCTGTTTAAAAAGACTCTCATTTACCTATACATTTTCCAAAGGCTTCTCCATAATTGAGTTAAAAAGAGAAGGGTCTTGATCTTTCTTTCTTTCTTTCTCTCTTTCTTTCTTTCTTTTCATACAATTTAATGTTGGCTGAGATGCAGAAGGGACCAGCCTAGTCTGAGAAGCTTGTGAAGTTTGTGAAGCTATTTAACTGTAAAGACCTTACAGCTCTCAGCTGCCTGCACATGCCCAGTGCAAAGAAGAGTGGGTATTTGATGGCTGTCCAGTTCCTCTGTCTGGGGATCCGGCCAAATGGAACCGTTAGCTTCAGCACATCCTCAGGGGTCTGAGTTTTCCATTCCAGCTGTCTGTTATAGTCAAACGAGGCAGGTAAGAGAGGTGCCCGCTGTAGATGCTTCATCCATCAACGTCCCAGGGTGAATTCTGGAGCTTGAACTTTAATTCAGAGCGAGGAGAAAGATCAGCCAGAGAAATGACAACCGAGTGCTCGTCCCTGATGTGAAGATCTACCTCATGTTTAAGCCCAGGAAAGAGATGGAGGGTAAAGATGCATATTAAAATAAGCCATGAAAGGAAGGTCAGCAGCAGAGAAAGTACACAGGAGGAAAACTGAGTTTCCTCTGGTCAGGGCTCAGCATGAGGACTTGCAAATATTTAGCTCTCGAATTCTAGTTCTTAAGCTTGAATCTCCTATGGGCTCTGGTGAATGTCCAGCTTCTGTTTCCCCTGTTAGGCTTCCGGTTTATGCCTTTGTGGAAATCTGCTCCACGGGTCATGGTATTGCCAATTAAGGCACCCTGAGTTGTCCTGGCCAAAGGCTAGCTTGTGGCCACCAGCAGTCTATACTCTAGTAGCTATACCCTCAAGATATTGTTTTTACCATTTCTTGCCACAAATATGCCCAAACGGTTCTGGTTTCTGTCCTTTCTGCCCTCTTGTGTTTTTGTTTGTCAGTGCTCCCCTCCCCCACCCCACCTCACTCCCTGCATAGCTTTTGGATGCAGTTTTTTTTTTTTTGGGGGGGGGAGTGAGTTATTTCTTTGTTTAGCAAGCCAGCTTCTGTCACTTAGTTGATGAATCCGTGCTGTATTTGGTGTTGCTGGATTTCTGTTTCCTGATGCTTCAGTGGTTAAAGAGAAACTCAAAGAAACTGGGAACCGTTCTGAGTCAGTCATAAAAATAACTAGAGGGTGATATATTCACAAAGCCTCATTAAAGAGAGATACGTTTGTTTCAAGAAAGGAGATTTGAGATGAGCTAAATAGAACACCTGCCATTGGCTGAGCCCATGGTCTCATACAAGGCAGAGAGGTGAAATCATTGTCTTGAAACTGCATGTGAAAACAGACCAGTGTGCCACTTGGGATATTAATT
>OU015744.1:43207829-43223524 GCA_907169655.1 Acomys percivali | reverse complement strand
GTGTGTGTGTGTGTGTGTGTGTGTGTGTGTGTGTGTGTGTGTGTGTGAATCCACATCAAATAGTCTTGAGGACCCAAAATTTACCTTTCTTCATTGAATTATTTTTCACGGATCATATGTATTACTTTTATAAATGGAAAAGAGTATGTATATAAAACTTGAAATTAAAAAAAGGTAGCCGGGTGTTCGTGGTGCATGCCTTTAGTCCCAGCACTTGGGAGACAGAGGCAGGCAGATCTCTGAGTTTGAGGCCAGCCTGGTCTACAGAGTGAGTTCCAGAATAGCCTTGGTTATACAGAGAAACCCTGACTTGAAAAACATACTAATATTAATGAAATAAAAAAGGTAAGAAAGCTGGCCTTCTATTCCTTCAATACCCACTAATCCTACAACAGAAATCAAGCCCTGAGCTGCTCAGGAAGGTCAGCTTAGGGATCAGACCTCAATCCAGCTGTGGTTCACCTAGCAACAAATTCAACCCCAAATGGACATCATCTCAACAGCTCATAACGTCCAGATGAATAACCTCCCAGTTTACCACTGTGTTCATCATCTCTGACCTCCACAGCATCTCTGGAAAGCATCTCTGGAAACTGAAATAGCAGCCTTGGGAGGCAACCTTCTCTTTAACCTTGAAGTCCACATGGAGGCATGTGTCTGTGTGTGCCTAACGAGGGGTAATCTCATGAATCCCTGGCAAACACTGCTTATGTAGGGTATGGGGGAAAGTTTTCTCCAGAACCAGGAACATATATTCAGAAATTACTTGTGGCTAACTGCCCCTCACTCACAGTTGCACTGCTGAGTAAAGTGGTCCCTGCTCGCTGAGTTGTGCTGTGCCACTTGCCTTCCAACCAAGATTTTGTGGGATCTTAAAAGGGCTGTCTGTTGTTTACCCACTTACCTCTGGATCCTAGTGTGGGACCCAATGCAATGGGATTCCATTTTTATAGTAAGTGAATGAGAGCTCAGGTTGGAGTTGTCAGAGGAAGAAGGGTCTTCTTTCTCTTTGAGTGCCTAGTCTGAGTCTCCCTGTGACTCACTCCCAAACTCTCATCATCATCATCTTCTTCTTCTTCTTTTTTCCAAGATAGGGTTTCTCTGTGTAACTTTAGATATCCTGGAACTCTCTTTGTAGACCAGGCTGGCCTCAAATTCACGGAGATCCACCTGCTTCTGCACTGGGATTTAAGGCGTGAGCCACCACCGGCTGGCCAGCCCTCCCTTTCTTATCTCCCACCAGACTGACAACTTGTCTCATCTGCTGGTCAGAACTCTGACCCGGAAACGAATGGGATGGAGAGTAGGGAGAGCAGAAAAGAGACACGGTAAGAAGCCTGTGGTGGGTAGTAAAATCTGAGAGGTTAAAAGTACCCCTTCACTCCCCCATCCCCCAGAAAAGGAATACACTTTGCCCCCAATCCTAGTGGCTCTGAGAACTACTAGCTATAAAAATAAAAAACGAGAAACAGCGTCGGTTGCTGTCATTTCAAATACAAATGGGCAAGTACACCCAGCCTTTATGGCTAGGGAACTTCCCCTTACAGTGCTCACTATTTATTGGTCTTGACTTATTGATAGAACATTCTGGGGCCTGATGTCCTCCTTCCCACAGAGCTTAGACACCATCAGCAACTGCTCTCTCCTCTCAACCATGAATAATAACGTGGATGATGATGACGGTGTTATTATTATCATTTGGTATTTCGCCAACGTCTTTCCCCGAAGTACTGAAAGCACTTTATAGGCATTGTCTTATGATCCCTCACAATACTTCCCCAGAGAGAGGGAGGGCCAGAACAGAGATCTGATTTTTCAGTTCCCTGGGAGGAGATGCTGAGACCCAAAGCAATGAAAGGGCTATTTCAAGGTCACCTGGAGAAACTGGGCTGAGATCAGGACAAGAACCAAGAGCTGCTAATGGCTGTTTAAGGGCGCCTTCCCACTGGCCACAAGGGGGGATGAGTCATTAGCTCATTCATTGAGTTCTGAGTATAACAGGACTTTAAAAGGGGAATTTTGGCAGACACATGCTCTAAAGGGAGGCACTAGAGTAAAATGCAAACACTCTTAGAGTAGACGGCTGAGAAACCCCTCACTTACCTCTAGTGTTTTGTAAGAGCCATGAGTTGGAAATCTGAGGATTTTTGAAGAGGGTTTCTTCACACCAAAGGGAAGTATGAAGGCCCCAGTTCATCTCAAGCCCGAGGAAAATGACTTCAAGGAGATCCCTCAAGCTTAAAAAACGAGTGTGTTGGTGTAAGTGGCACACCAAGGACAGTGTGGGCTATTTCTGGACAGCCATGTAGTGAGAGCCTAGCAAGAGAGGCTGCTGGTGCCCTGGACAGGAGCTAGTATTCTAGCAGTGCCCTCCATCCTTGAGTTTAACACAACAAACATTATGGGAGAGTGTCTCATGGCTAAATGTGGTCCACGTGCAAGAGCAAGCCAATGTGCGCTGTGAGATGTTGCCCTAGAGGACCATCCTAAAGCAACAGGACCTAGCAGAAGGAAAGTGGAGGTGGAATCTAAGATGCTTGGGGAGCAGGAGGTTGATGTTGTGGGCAGAGTCAAGAGCAGTGAGCTAGAATCAGAATTCGCCTACCTGTGACAGGGAAACTGAAGCCTGCATCCTATGCTGTGAATATCCCCGAGGGACTCAGGAGAGCCAAAGAAAAAGAACCAACGTTGTGTTTCTGCCTAGTTTAGAGTGCGGAGGGGAGTAAGAACATCACTGCCGCCTCTGAGGCCTGCCTTGCCTCTAAAGAATTACAGATTTGGCTGAAGAATGAACAGTATTTAAGGTAGGGTAGACATCCCACTCTTCAATTCCAGGTTCAAAGGCAGAGGAGAAAAGATGAACTTTTTGTTACAAGGCCCCAGACCTCAATAGGACCCTAGACCTTAGCACAACTGACACCATGATGGAAGTACCACCCAGGCCTAGGAACCTAACACATAGGTAGCAACACCTCCCAAACGAGAACAAGGAGACCTCATCCATCAAAGTCCATAGTACTAACCTTGCTTTTTTTTTTTTTTTTCTCAGTAGTTCAGCTTCTGGCTAACTGTTCTTATTAACAGAGGTGTGTCAACCCAGGCTGTGGGTTTTGTGCTTAAAGGCTTACCCCGAGAAAAGCTCAGGTTGACACAGGGATCCTGAACACCCAGGGTAGTCACCGGCATTCTAATACAGATTTTCTACTGGCTTGGACCCGTGTCTGAATATTCATCTCTGGTAGATACTCCACAAGATTTCAAATAATAGCAGATACATTTCTTCTTATATGGTGATTGGGCGTCTTCATTCCCAAACTGAAGTGATGCTGTATGAGTTAAAAATGAATAAAAATGACATTAATCACAGAAATCATTCAGCCTATATTCCTCCTGTATCAGGAGAATGCTTCCTACAGTAAAAGGGAGTGGAGATATCGTGGACTGGGAATGTAGCTCAGTTGGTAAAGCCTTACCCTGTGTTCAGTCTCCAGCACCATGTAAACCACAAGAGCAAGTTAGTGCCTGTCTGTGATTCTGAGGCAGTCTGAGCTACATGAGACCCTGTCTCCAAAACAACGGGCAGAAGAGGTGGGAATTAAACTGTGCATTTCCTAAGACAAGATGTACTTATTCAGCAAAATGATTGATAATTTTTTCCGGGGGGGCCAGGATTAAGAGTTATGCAAAACAGCATGGATGTGCCTGTTGCCCAGCATGTAGCCCCAACTGTATGTGTATCATAACAGGAGCTATGTTTGTCACTAAATTTATTTTATTTCCTTAATAGAGAAGTATTTTATTGACATAGTCATTCCTTGTTAAACTGACAGCGTAAAACATTGACTATTTACAAAGAGGAAAAGCCAGACTCTTCCAAACTGGTTTTACTGTAGTGGTTGAGGTCAGGGCCAGCAAACAAGGGCTGCTTAGTTTGTTTTAAGCTGTACCATCAAGAAACAATCCGTAAAACCAGTATAGCTCTTCCAACTAATTAGGCATGTTCTTTCACATCAGTTGAAATGCACAAAAAGTAAAACTCTGACTTAAAAAAAAAAAAAAAAAAAACATTAGCCAAGGGCAAGGCAAAAGAAGGCTTTCAACTTACCAGCAGGGATAGTCATAAGCCATGGGAGGGTGATTTTCTCCAGAGGGCTGTACCCAGCTATTAGAATCGGCCATAGACCCAGAGAGCTACTAGGAGGCTGGAGAGATGGCTTTGTGGTTAAAGGCACTTACTGCTCTTCCAGAGGACCCAAGTTTGGCTCCCAGCACTCCCATAGGGTGGCTCACAATTGCCTGTAACTTCAGCTCTGGAGGATCCACTGCCTCTGTCTTCTCTGGCCTCCTGTGCTCACATGTACACACCACCCCCACATGGACATAATAAAAACAATAAAAAGTAAATTCTGAGAAAGCTTCTGGCTTTGAGGTACAGCCGAGAGGCTCAGAGCCTGCCCTTATCAGGGACTTGATGTTCTATTTATGCATTCTTACAACTGGATCCTCTCTTTTCTCTTTACTGAAAGCAGTGTCTTAAAAGTCATCTGTCCAGGGTAACCTGGAATAGGTGCCTCTTCCCTTGTCAGCCACCCTGCATTACAGCACTCGCCTTCCTTCAGAGCAGTGATCAGAAGCTGGAATTATTTTATTTTCATTCATTTTCACGCCTACCCCTGACTCTTCTCCTAGACTCTAAGCTCTATGATGACCAGTTTAATAATGAATATCTATTAAAAGAATAGGAGAAGAAAGGAGACAGGGAGGCTCATTACGGGATCTCTCTTGCCTGTGCAGAACTGCCTAAGCACTCCCTCACAAAGTATGACTTGAGTACCCAGCCCCAGCAGCTGCCAGTGTCAGGTGCTTAGTGGCTTTCACATATTGCTCCTTTCTTCTTTTACTTTTCTATGTTCTTCATTATTTTTCTTCATCTTTTTAAAAACATTGCTTCTTTCTTTGAAGGGATTTGTCTTTGGTTGCAGAAAGCTTCTTGCTAAATGATGCCTGGGAAGGCATCCCATGAACAATAAGGGACATCAGCTTGGTGGCAGAGCATATAACCCCAGCCCCAGTACCAGGCTGGACAACCCCAGAGGTGCAGAATGCCTGCAGATCTCCCAGTAGGTGACTAAGTGGCACTTGGCCCAAACCCCGCCTTTGCCGAGGTTCACTCCCTGCAGTATTCTATTTCTTTCTCTGACTCCATCTCCAACCATCCATTCAGGTCTCCTCAGAGGTCTTTCCGATGCCCAGGAATCCATATCTTAGCCTCTGAGACTAGAAAACCAAGCCTTGTGGTGAAAACCCAAGGTGTTTGGAGTCAGAGGAGGACGGACAGAGAGGGAACATGGATTCAAGCTGCTAGAGGACACAGCAATGCCATTTCTTTTTGTGCCATTTTCCCCTTCCTGATTCCATGGTTCAGATGCCTGAACTGCAGCATGCAGAATTCATCAATGATTGAAGAGACTCCCCCAAAAGAAAAAAAGGAATATGAATAAAGATGAAAGAACCCAATGGAAGACAGGCAGGTTCTACAGCTTGGGGAGGACCTGAGTTCTCATGTCTGGGGAAAGCTTTTTTTTTTTTGCTGGAGGCTTATGAAGCTGCTCTGGCAAAGACAGAAAGTGGTGGGCTGGGCTGGTGCTCTGTCTCATTACCCTGCTTTTGCTGTCAGAGGCAGGTGCTAGGAGTCTGGCAGCATCAACAGAGATGACAGCCACTCTCCCCTGGTAGTGATGGTGGGGTGTGTGTGTGTGTGTGTGTGTGTGTGTGTGTGGTGTGTGGTGTGGTGTACACGTGCTTTTCATGTTCCTAGGTATATATACATGTGCATGCTTGCATGTGAAGGCCAGGGGTCACACTGAATAGCTTCCTCAATTTCTCTCACTTTGGCGTTTGAGACAGCCCCTCCTTGAACCTGGAGCTCATTCGTTTGTCTAGCCTGGCTAGCCAGAAAGCTTTAGGAATTCACCTGTTTCTGCTGGGATGATAGACATGCTGCCTTTCCTGGCTTTCCACACGGGTGCTGGGGATCTGAACTCGGGTCCTCACACTTGTGGAACAAGCACTCTACTAACTGAGCCATCTCCCTAGTGTCTCTGCCCAGCTTTTGCTTATTTATTTTCTGTAGCCCAGGCTGGCCTCGAACCCACAATCTTGCTGCTTCTTGAAGCTGAGATTACAGGAGTACCACTGTGTCTGGCTTCTAAAACAGGAAAGACTCTAGCTGGGGCTGCCACAGCCTGACTTCCTGACTGGCAACCTTTACGAAGTGCGGGCAGGTGATGATGGGTCTCCATCTAGTCCTTGGCCTAACGTTAGAAGGGTTGGGGGGAGAAATGTTGTGTGCAGTGTGAAATGGCAAGGCCTCCCGAACCATCTTCATAATCATATCTGCCACTCTGTGAATAAAGAAGAGCAAATTCAAGTCATACCTGAAACTTTTTTTTTTTTTTTTTTTTGGCCTGGTACTAGGAATCAAACTCAGGGCCTTGCACATGCTAAGCAAGCACTCTTCCACTGAAGTAAATCCCCAGCCCACTTCTTCCTATTTCATTTTGAGACAGGGTCACTAAGTTACACAGGCAGGCCTTGATGTCAGAGCCAGGCTTTGAACTTTTGATTCTTCTACCTCAACCTCCCACATAACTGGAATTATAGTCAGCTGGGCTAAGCCAGGTTCTACTAGAAAACTATTTTGTCTGTCTGTCTGTATGTATGTATGTTTTTATGAATATGTGTATATAATGTGTAAGTACACATGTGCCACAGCACTCATGTGGAGGTCAGAAAAAAAAACTTCTGACTGTTCTTTCTATTGATTGTGAGTTCTAGAACTAAAATTTAGGATGCCAGGATTGTTTGGCAAGCTCTTTACACTCAGAGCCATCTCCTTGCCCCTGAGGTATTGTCCATTTGAAGCAACGTCACTTTTTCCTTTTGGGGGGGGGGGCGCCTAAATGAAAAACAAAACACAAACAATAATAATTGACAAGTGTTCCTGCCTCACAAACATGTCTGTCAGATATATTGGGCCGGAAGGCTGAAGATGGTGCTCCAACATAATAGAGAGTGTTGGGTAAGTGTTCAGGTAGCAAATTGTCTCTGTCATCTTCTCACTTGGAAAGCTGCTAAGCTGCACTCCCTGGATACTCAGGTAATCAAGTTTATTTCTTCTCAAGTCTCTGATGTGGTTGAAGACCAGATAGTTAAGTTTAGTTGTTTAGTGGTTAAGATGTTTTTAGGTCTAGATAGATGTTTTAAGTTGAAAATGATGAGATATGATAGATATTGATTTACATTCAGAGTTTTAGATGCACCAAGATAGGAAATATGTTTTCTTCAAGGCTGCCAAAAACACATAGCCAAACACTAAGAATGTAATTTGTATATAATTCCTGATTGTGTCATGATTCTTCTTGCTATAGGTAGTTTATTGTATATATGTGTAATAACATAAATGCATATGTAAAAAATAAAAAATGTTTAATAAAAAATAAGCAACAAGTATTTATTAGGAATTTAAAATGATCCAGCTACTATTCTAGTCAATGAAATAAAGCTCATCCTAGAGCCAAGAACTGCTCAGCTGCCCAGCACTCAGGAAACAGAGGCAGGTGGATTTCTATGAGTTGGAGGCCAGCCTGGTCTATAAAGCTAGTTCCAGGACAGCCAGGGCTACAAAGAAAAACCCTGCCTTGAAAAACAAGAAGAAGAAGAACTGTGACCAATAGTTTCAAACTAGCAGGGGGATCCAGGCACACACACACACCCACAGCCTCCCATGTCAATCACTGAGAGTCCAAGTTTGTAACTTAAGGCTGGTGGGGAGGCTGAGAAGGCGGCAAGCTTCCCGGAAGCAGGGGCTTTGCCTGCCTGCTGCTCCATCTCTCGAGTGTTTGGAGTGGTGTCTGTGCCCTAGAAGGGGCTTAGTGCGTATTTGTGGGTTGGAGGAAGGTTAAATGTGTTTAAGGCTAACCTGGCATTTTCCTAACAACAGAGCTTCTTTTCCTTTTTATCAAGGGCTCCTGGACTTTCTGAATTTGTTTCCTCTTCTGTGAACTGAGAGGACAATGACACATGTCTTCTCTGTCAGGAGTCTGTACACCGGGCAGTACACACATGGCAAATGATGCCCGCTGTCGGTGGTCCTTCTCAATTTCTTATGGCAAACAATAAATATAGAATTTTACCACACTAAAAATCGAATTCCAAGATTGTTTAATAAATAAAATCAAACATAAATAAAATGAAACCCCAAATTTCCTGATGAAAGATCAAAGAACAATCAAGAAAGAAAAACAAAGCCACTTTTGGTTGTTAAGAAATCTAAGAGAGTCATTGTGAAATGGAGCAGGCAGTGATGTGCTGCGAAATCCAACATGTCTGTCCTTATATGTTTCAAAAGACTCAAAATTAAACAGTCATAAAAAGATCTGTGATAAATACCACTAAGGGGAGAAAGCAAGTTATCTAATTATGTATTTGTGAATTTTATCTAATTGGAATACAAATGTATCATAAATATATTCATTTATAATAAAAACTGAATGATGATTTAAAAGCATCTCATTCAGCTTTGATTTGAGAGGGAACCGCTTAGGCAGGCACACAGATTGGATGTGATGTATCTAAGAGAACCTATGAATATTCATAGCCGTCATACAAACCACATGTCCACATCTATATAATACACTTCTTATTCAAGCTGAAGGAGGCACCCTTTCTCCTCTGGAAAGGAAATCATTAGGGTGTGGTTGGAAAACGTAAAATTCAGAAACACTCCCTTAAATAAAAGTCACCGTGTCCAGAGGGGCTGGGAGTCTAACAGATTGTTTGTTTAACTTGCCTGCGTTGATGAGGCTGACAAGCCAACAGGAAGCTTAAAGGGAAACCTGCAGAGGTGGCCAGTGTGCCTGGGGCGTAGGCTGCCTCGGGTGCCTCCATCAGCAATGATGAAAGTCTCAGAAGCCCCGTGAGCTCTGCTGGAAGCAAAGACAAAAATCCGCTGACCAATGTCAGTCAGAGAGCTTGCCAGGCCTCTTTCAAGCACAGGCAGCCCTGATCTTGGGGCTCAGGAGAGTCTTCTAGACTTCATCCTGCATCTGCCTGTGCCATCTCTCAAAGAATTGCCCTACGGAGATAACCCTGAGTAGAGTGTAGGTTTCCGAGCAAGTGTGTGTGCTCACAGGTACACTTTGGTGTAGTTTTTAGTCTCTGTCTCTGTCTCTGTCTCTCTCTCCCTCCCTCCCTCCCTCCCTTCCTCTATCCCTCCCTCCTTCCCCTACTCCCCCTCTCTCTATCTCATTTGTATTTGAGTGTGTGTGTGTGTGTGTGTGTGTGTGTGTGTGTGTGTGTGTGTGTGTCTGTCTGCTGGTATTATGGAGGCCAGAGGTCGGTGTTGGTTGGGTGTCTTCCTCAACTGTTCTTCGTTTTATTTTTGAGACAGGGTCTCTTACTGAACTTGGAGTTGACTGATTCTACTCTGGCCAGCCAGCCTAAACAAGGGGTTCCCCTGTCTCTGCCTTCCCATCCCTGAGATTGTAGGTGCCCAGATTTTTCTGTGAATTCTGGGATTTGAACTCAGGTCCTCAGGCTTGTCAGCAAACAGTTTACCAACTGAACCATCTCCCCAGCCCCAGCTGTGGTTTTCAAAGTATTTTCCAAGTTGACTACTATTTCTCAACCCAGGAGAACATGAAAGGGGCTCGATAACAAATCCTTGTAAAACAAGAAATGCTTGGGATGCTATTTTTTTTTTCTTCAACAACTATACAGTAGATCCTAGTATAGTGACAGCCAGCACTCAGCAAACACCAGAGAGTGGCTTAGCAATGAAGCACATTCTTCTTACATATGAGTTTGTATCCTACCACTAGTCGAACAGTCTTGCAAAGCCTCTTACTAGAAGAATCTTCCTCTCAACAATGGGAGGGATAACATTTTCCCTGGCAAGGAGCAGAGGGCATGAAATAAGCCTGGCTTAATAATGCAAGAAGTGCTGGCACAGTGGCGCATGCCTTTAATTCCAGCACTCAGGAGGCAGAGGCAGGCGGATCTCTGGGAGTTCGGGGGCAGCCTGGTCTACAAAGTCCAGGACAGCCAAGGCTACACAGTGAGACCCTGTCGTGAAAAACTATCCCTGCCCCCAAAAACAATGCAAGAAGCACTTCCTAGGTGCCACCACTCGGTGTGGCTGATGCTTCTGAATGCTTGAGACATTGAGACACTCCCCATGGAACCTGCTGAGTCAAGGTGACTAACACCAGACTGAAGAGTATGGAGACCCTCCAGCCTTGAGCGCTCTTCCCTGCTCCATCACCTCTGCTTGAACCTTCTCTGTCCCCTGCTTCTTTGTCTTCCCACACAAACGGAAGGGACTTATTGGATGTGGTATTGCTCAGGTCCAGCCAGGTGTCTGCTATACTCTGTGAAGCTGATATAGTTCCAACTGTAGCTTCAGACATATCCAAGTGTGCCTTTAGACGTGCAGAGAAGGGAAGAGGAGGAGACTCTGTATGTTAAAATTCTTTACTTGAAAATACAGCAAGTCCAACTGTATGGGCTTGCACACAGTTTAGAGCCAGGAGCAGGGCTGGCTGAGCCGACTCTTGTACCCTGCTCTTTTCCTCGTGTCTATTAAAGTCCTCTCTGATTACGCCGTCTCAAACAAGCTCTTTGCCTTTAGCTAGCAAAGTTATCACATCAGTTCAGACCCAGTGCCTTCCCACTTTCCATTTCAGAGATTTTTCTTAAAATGCCGGAAATGTCCATGTTCTTACTTCCCAACTCCACATACAATATTTCTGCTAAAGTTACTGCTATCTACTCTGCAGCTAGCATGGGAAATTGAGGTTTTGGTTTTTTCTTTCTTCTCTCTCTCTCTCTCTCTCTCTCTCTCTCTCTCTCTCTCTCTCTGTCTTTCTCTCTCCTCTCCTCCTCCTCCTCCTCCTCCTCCTCCTCCTCCTCCTCCTCCTCCTCCTCCTCTTCTTCTTCTTCTTCTTCTTCTTCTTCTTCTTCTTCTTCTTCTTCTTCTTCTTCTTCTTCTTCTTCTAGTAAAGTGACTTGCCTGAGGGCTTACCATCAGCAAGTCTCAGGCAGAGCTGAAACCAAGGTTGGTTGTTGTCCTCCTTGCTTGCTTCCAAACTGTGGGGACATCACCCTCCCCCCAGGCCAATGACACACAAACACCAAACATGTACTCTGACATGTCAGAAATCCTGTGTTCTTTAAAGTTCCCTAAAACAGTGGTTCTGTCGAGGGTAAAGATTCGCTTATACTTAATCTTATATTTCTCAGCTCTGGGGATTGGACTCAGGACCTTTCCTGTACTAGGCAAGAGTGAGTGCCACCACTAACCTACACTCTCATCCACCAACATTAATCTTTAGTACTTTTCTGTGCTAGTGTCTCTCTTTCTGTTTTAAAAACCAACAAAGCAGAGGTCTCAGGCTCAGGACCCATGGCAGGCATAAGTCAAGGGCTGGGATCCAATATAGTTGCTTTCATTCATTAAGACAAGCATATTGATGGTCCATTTATGTTCCAATATTGTTTCCTTTAAATTAGATTTATTCGTTGAAGTTTAAAAAGTGTTGATTTCTGACAAGTGCTAAGGTGAGGAATATAGTTGAAGGGTGGAACACTGTCTTCTGTATGCAAGGCTATCAGCTTGACCCCTAACCCTGCAACAAAACAAAACCAACAAACAGCACACCCCCACACCTCCACACACACATTGATACTGTAGGTGACATGGGTATGCACAAACTGTGAAAAGGCACCCATACCCACTGCAGCCTGTGAATAACCCGTCAACCAAGTCAGCAGGAATGAAGGCTGGAATGGGACAGGTAGGGATGCTCTCACTTCTTTTTCGTCTAGGGAAGAAGAAAATTGGCTCAGATCCTGTGTGACAATCCTCTAGGATGGTCTTCAAAGCAAACAACAAATGTTTCCCAATCCCGTGTGAGGAGGAAGAATGCAGAGAGTATGCGGGCCTGCCAATCATTCTTCCTTAGGTAAGGCTGTGCCCTATTACACAATCACATTCTCATTCCTTGGTATTTTGTGTGAGTTCATGTATGTGACAGTGCTCCCTCTTCAGCTGCTAGTGGATGGCAGTAGGTGACTATTATTTATTTGGCAAACCGAACAGCCAGCGACCTTGTCTTACCAATGCCCTCTTCTGTGCTTTATTCTATATATCATCGAACCTCTGTTCCAGGAGACTTCAATTGCAGGAAACAGCTCACATTCTATCGCTAGAGGAAAGAGATATTGATAGAGCCCACATTAGAACTGTGGTCACTAACGATGCAAAGCAGCAAGCCATAAATCCTCATGAGCTCAGGCAGTGCTGCTTACCATTAACGGGATCCTTCTTCCTCTCCAGTGTAACTAAATAGATGGGAGATTAGTGAAACCAGATAGCTGTTAAATTAAAGAGGGAAAACCGTTCAAGTTACAGAGAGGTGGTTACGAAAACAAGCACAGCAACCAGCACTGTCAAACTCCTAAAGCAGTGATGTGGGTTTCGGTGACCGTGCAGCCTGCCTTTCTGCAGATGAGGGAGCTGACAGCTCATCAAAATTACAGCTGCTCTGCCCCTCTCAGATTCTATCCATAGAAACAAACACTGGTCTAAGTGATAGTTATAAGGATGCCCATTAGTGTGCAGGAAAGCTAGATATAGCTGAACTGTCCAAAGGATTGGCTATGGGCCTTGTATGTAGCCTTTTAAGAGAGCAAGTCTAACCTGGTGATGGTGGCACATGCCTTTAATCTCAGTACTCAGGAGGCAGAGGCAGCTGGATCTCTGTAAGTTCAAGGCAAGCTTTGCCTACAGAGTAAAAAAATATATTTTTTAAATGGAGGGGAAATTATGTAATTATAATCACAAAGTTTATATTAAAAGAATCAGTGGGATGCACTTCGTTCATTGAGTTTTAGGTTATATGCCAAAATTATTATAAATATCCCATTAAGATGTTGAAAAAAAAACCAAATAAAATATTCTGTATCAGGGCTGGAGAGATGGCTCAGTGGTTAAGAGCACTGGCTGCTTTTCCAGAGCATCTGGGTTCAATTCCCAGCACCCACATGGCAGCTCTCAATTGTGTGTAACTCCAGTTCCAGATGATCTGTCACTCTCCTACCAATACACATGGAACAAAATTAAAATTAAGTATTGAAAATACTCCTTATCTAGAGAAAATGTGTTGTTAGGATCAGCAGGTTGGCTCATTGAATACCCATTTATTTATTAAAGCCATTTAAGCCGTTTATTAAAACCAGTAGGGATTTTTCCAGATGAACCTAAGCAAATTCCAGGCAATCTTTTTTTTTACATGTATAATTATTTTATTTTATTTACATTGGTGTTGTGCCTCCATATAAGTTGTGTGAGGATGTCAGATCCCCTAGAACTAGAATTACAAACAACTGTGAGCTGCCATGTGGGTGCTGGGATTTGAACCTGAGTCCTCTAGAAGAACAGCCAGTGCTTTTAACCACCAAGCTATCTCTCCAGCCTCTCCCAGACAATCTTTAAGCCTCTATTTAGATGTCTCTTTGTCCTGCAAGTGCACCATGCCCCATCTCCATGTGACCCTGATGATCCCTGTCATTCACAGTAGTCCGAGAGAACTGACTTCTGAAAGTTGTTCCTTGACCTAAACAAGCAAGTTGTGGGGCACATATGCACGTGTGTGCAGGTGTGTACACACACACACACACACACACACACACACACACACACACACACACCATAAATACAAGATTTGAGAAGAGAATGTATTGCTGAATGAGAAAAAGCACAGAAAACTTAAAAAGAGAAACAAGTATAGATACTCAACAGAAAATGACTTAATGGTTATTTAAAAGATGGTACACCATACGACTGGTCCTAAGAAGAGAGAGAGTTCAGTTTTCTTCTTTTATTGCAAGGGTGTTTT
Source organism: Acomys percivali (assembly GCA_907169655.1). Classification (NCBI taxonomy): domain Eukaryota; kingdom Metazoa; phylum Chordata; class Mammalia; order Rodentia; family Muridae; genus Acomys; species Acomys percivali. The sequence continues at coordinate 43,209,566 of OU015744.1, read as the reverse complement.
CTAAAATGTCTCTCCTGAAGCATACCTTTTTACTTTAAGGGAAAAGGCGATGTCTTTAAGCTGGCCCCATTTAACCTGTTTAAATGGGCCGACAACCCTACTCATCACCTTAAAAGTGTGTGTTCATGGCCTTGCATTTTGCAGCACTGACGTGCTTCCCCTAGAACCAAAGGGAGACACGAAACCTCTCTGCAAACTCTTTGTAGATTCCCATCTGTGACTTGATAAATATTTGATGACGTGGCCAGTCAACATCCCTGCATTAGTGAAACTTCTGCCCAGGAGCAAAAAACTGCACAGCTCTCAGCAATGAGACCGGAGTAAGTTAAAAAGAGTGGATTCATTAACTACTTCAAAGGCTTTGGGTTTTTTTTTTTTCCTGGCAATTTTTGTGGACAGGATTATCAGTCCTGCTGTCTGTACTGTGAGGAATACACCACTACTGTAAGGAGGAGCTTGCTTTCCCCTGTAGCGGCACATTTTCTTCTTTGTGTTCACAGCCCAGGAGCAATTGCAGCGCGGCATCCTCCCCCAACCCCACCGAGCCACATCTTCCCCTTGGTTAATCAGCTGTGAATATTTATTATAGAGTGAGGCCAGGATGTGCATGGTAAAATGAAGTCTGGTCCCGATAGCTGATGCAGGTTTTAGACAACTGGCTGGACCGTTGTTTCCTCTCTGCCTCTGTGAAGATGGTTGGTCCTGTAAAAGCCAACACACTTGTCCCAAAATACTTAGTTGATGGACAAGTAGAGTGGGTGGGCTAAATACAGCTGAAGTTGTCTTTAATCCTAAATGCAGGGCTTTTTTCCCCCCACACAATCTGTAAGCCTCTACCTAGATGTCAGTTCTTCCTGGAAGCCCACCACGATCCATCCCCACCACGCCAGGCTTGGGGCCTCCCCCCACCTCACCCCTTATGCATCCCCCAAGAGAGTCTTCAAACTATGATAGAATCATCTGTCTGTTTCCATCCACTGAGACTGAGTCTTAAGAAGCATATCCTGTTGGTTACTGCATTATGTAATTTGACTTGTAGGATATTCCGAGAAAGTATTTATTGAACTGAGTACACTATTCTCAAAACCACTGCTACAGAAGACTTAGGAGGTTGTGGGACTATAACGCATTGGCTTTCGAGTGTCCTCGAACCTTAGCTCTCCAAGTAAGCAGTAGCCTGGCTTGGTCTATGGACCAAGTTGCTCTTCCTTTACAATAGTTCAAGACAGACCTTCAAGTAAGTGAGAAAGTTGAGGGAAATCACATATGAACAAGGCAGATACTTGGTGAAGGGGGAAGGAAGTGGGAGGTCCTCCATTTTGTTCTGCTTACTTCCCACCTCCCACTTTCCCTGCTCTTAGCTGAGGGTCACTGGGCAGTGTAAGGCCCCGCCCTTTAAACAAGGAGTCCAGATGCTGGGGCAAGGATGTTGTGCTCCATGAGGAGGATCGAGACTCTGCTGGAGCATAATTTTTTTTAACTTAAACCTAACATTTTCATATAAAGAATGTAGAACATGGAGCAAATTTTTCATGCAATTTTTAGGAGGCACAAAACTTAAACTGATCAGCATCTCTGGCATTAGCCCTCCGGCTCCTGGAGGTTGAGTTTACTCTTGGTCTGATAGGTTACTTCAGAGGTAGAAATGTTGAGAAATATGCTGGCTTAATATTGCCATTTTCTTTTGGCTGTGTGTGTGTGTGTGTGTGTGTGTGTGTGTGTGTGTGTGTGTGTGTG
>OU015744.1:43193584-43207819 GCA_907169655.1 Acomys percivali | reverse complement strand
GTGTGTGTGTGTGTGTGTGTGTGTGTGTGTGTGTGTGTGTGTGTGTGCGCTGAAATGGTCTCTTGCTGTATAGCCTGGGTTGGTGTGGAACTTGCTCTACAGCTCTGGCCCGAGATTCGCCATCCTCCTGCCTCAGCCTCCTGAGTGTTGTGATTAGAGGTGTGAGCCGTCATATTGTATACACCTTTATGTATATTTCTATCTTAATGCTTTGTTTTTTAGAGGCTAAGAGGGCTTATGTGAAATCATGGAACTTGGGAAGACTGGGTTGGAGTGGAGGGATGGGTGTGACCAGAAGACACATCCTGCGTTTAGTCCTTCACACAGGGTCCCCATTCAGAATGAGTCACTGTTCATTTGATGATGCAACACAGACCATGTTTAGGCAAGTGCCTTAATCCTTCTAAGCCTCAGTTTCCCCAGGCACAAGAAAGTATTGATCCCATGGCTGTGCTATGTGAGCTATTGCCAGACGTGTTATCAGCTACAGTCTAAAAACGGCCTGACTCACAGCATGGCCTGCTATTGCCCCTCAAATATTACTCCTTATTAACATCAGTTATAAAATGAGTACACCCAAGTCTGTCTGCCTAGCTCAAATATACAAAGAACTTAATGTCAAAATAATTACGAGTTAGAAACGAGCTAGTAAACTATTAAATGTAATGAAATACATCCCTCTCTTCTACTTGTAAAACAAATGTAAGAACAATTAACTGAGCTTGTTTTTCCTTCTGAAGGCAGGATTCACTAATTAGCCGAAGCTGACCTTGAACTCTGGGTTCTCCTGTGCCAGCCTTCTGAGTGCTAGGATTTCCAGATGGGTGATACCACATGAGCAGAACAGATTTATTTTGATTTATTTATTTATTTATTTATTTATTTTTGAGATGTGGTCTCAGTAGGTAGCCCTGGCTGCTCAGAAACTCACAGAGATCCACCTGTTTCTGGTTCCTAGAGACATATACCCTTATGCCTAGCAATGCAAGCAGCTTTTTACATGACTTAACATTAGCATTTTTTCCTCAGACAGGGTTTCTCTGTGGCTGTCCTGGACTCACTTTGTAGACCAGGCTGGCCTTGAACTCACAGTGATCCGCCTGCCTCCCTAGTGCTGGGATTACAGGCGTGTACCACCCAGCCTGGCTGCAGTATTAGCAAATTTTTAAAAATTCACATTTATTTATTTGTTTGGTGTGCGTGGTGTGGTGTGAGAGGAATGCTTACCATGATCCTATGTGGAGCTCAGAGGACAACTTCCAGATGCTGGTCTTTTTCTTCCACAACATGGGTCTTGAGGGTCAAAGTCAGAACACCATGGCTCAGAGGCAGCCACTGCCAACCCTGGAGGCCGCTCTCGGGCACCCACTAGCAACTTTTTTTAAAATTTTTTTTATTAATTTATTCTTGTTACATCTCAATGGTTATCCCATCCCTTGTATCCTCCCATTCTTCCCTCCCTCCCATTTTCTCCTTATTCCCCTCCCCTATGACTGTTCCTGAGGGGGATTTCCTCCCCCTGTATATGCTCATAGGGTATCAAGTCTCTTCTTGGTAACCTGCTATCCTTCCTCTGAATGCCACCAGGACTCCCCATCCAGGGGACATGTTTGAAAAAAATTTCAAAACTCTGAAAAAGAGATTGAAGATGACATGAGAAGATGGAATGATCTTCCTTGCTCATGGATCGGGAGAATTAACATAGTAAAAATGGCTATCTTACCAAAAGCAATCTACAGATTCAATGCAATCCGTATCAAAATACCTACACAATTTTTTTTAAAGACATTGAAAGTTCAATTCTCAACTTCATATGGAAAAACAAAAAACCCAGAATAGCTAAAACAATCTTCCACTAGCAACTTTTAAAGCAGATTGATCTTCAATGTTTTGCACCCTTACTAGAGTTTTGTAATTTATTTAAGGAATGGCACAGGCATTTAGAATTTTATAAATTGTTATACTACTATACATTTATTTCATTAAAATTACATTTCTTTTCAGTGTTAACAAAACTGCTATTTATGTTTTAAGAATTCTACACAAATAAGATTTCAAGGAAAGAATGCCAAATTAGACATTCTTTCTTGGTCAGTGAACCCTCTTTTCTTTTCTTTTTTGTTTTGCTTGGTTTGTTGGTTTTTGTTTTTATTTATTTATTTATTTGTTGGTTTTTCAAGACAGGATTTCTCTATGTAGCCTTGGCTGTCCTGGACTCATTTTGTAGACCAGGCTGGCCTCAAACTCACAGTGATCCATCTGCCTCTGCCTCCCTCAGTGCTGGGGTTGAAGGTGTGTACCACTATACCTGGCTCCTTATTTTAAAATTAAATTCATCATGGAATAAACCTGATTTCAAGTCAAAAGCAACTGTAGCAGAGTTTACATTCAGAAATCAACCACAGGTATCACAAATCTCATTCAATAGTATGGTGTGGCTGGGCAGAATATTATAAAATACTATTATATAATTTTTTATGATTATATCATACAATCCTTTCTCATTGCAATTTTCATCTTCTCAAGGAGAATATATGTTTCCAATAAAAATTAAGTATTTTTAAAAAATAATCTTCTAGGCTGAATTTTTATAAAAATAAAAAACAGAAAGCTATAAATATGTTTCATATTGATTGAAATACCTCTTTAATGGAGCCTATTCTTTGATCTACAACTGTTGGGTGGAAGAGCAAACTAGTACAGCATGGAATTTCCCCAGAAGATCAATAGTAGAGCAATCATATGACTCCACCATCACACTGCTAGGTATGTGTCCAGAGGAAATGAAACCAGCACACCAGAGATGTCCAGGCTGTTGTAACACTATTCACAGTATCTAAGAAATGGACATAACCGAAGTATCTACAATGGACAGATGGGTAAAGAAGATGTTTGTGTGTACCCACACATACACACACAAGATAGAGCACTATTCTGTCCTAAAAAGAATTAAATCCTATCATTTGTAGCAACCTGGAATAAACTCAGAACATGAAAGGCCTCACAGTGGTGTCCCACACCTTTAAGCCCAGCACCCAGGAAGCAGAGATAGGTGGATCTATGAGTCTGAGGCCAGCCTGGTCTACAGTAATGAGTTCCAGGACAGCCAGAGCTACACAGAGAAACCTTGTCTTTAAAAAAAAAAAATCTAAAAATTGGTCTCATTGAGACTGATAAAAATTTCAGTGTCTTAGTTAGGGCTTTATTGCCATGAAAAGTCAGCATGACCAAGGCAACTCTTGTTTTGTTTTGTTTTTTTGAGACAGGATTTCTCTGTCTAGCCTTGGCTGTCCTGGGGTCACTTTGTAGACCAGCCTGGCCTCGAACAGAGTTCTGCCTGCCTCAGCCTCCAGAGTGCTGGGATTACAGGCGTGCTCCACCACGCCCGTCTCCCGAGGCAGCTCTTATAGTGGAAAACATCTAATTGGGGCTGGCTTACAGTTTCTGTGGTTTAGTCTCCTATCATCATGGTGTGAAGCATGGTACCATGCAGGCAGACTAGGAGCTGGAAGAGGAGCTGAGAGTTCTACATCTTGATCTACAAGCAGAAGAAGGAGACTGTGTCCACACTGAGAGTTGCTTGAGCATATGAGATACCTCAAAGCCCACCCCACTAGGACACACTTCCTCCAACAAGGCCACACCTACTCCAACAAGGCCACACCTACTCCAACAAAGCCACATCTACTCCAACAAGGCCACACCTACTCCAACAAAGCCACACCTACTCCAACAAGGCCACACCTCATAATAGTACCACTCCCTATGGGCCAAGCATTCAAACACATGGGTCTATAGCCATATCTATTATGGTCTATATGGTCTATAGCCATATCTATTCAAACCACCACAGTCAGTTACCAGAGGTGAAGGACAATAGGTAGGGCTGAGTGATAACTAAGATCCCATGAATACTATGTTGAAATTGGATATAAATAAGAAGCTGGGGAGGGGGCATGGAGAGATGGCTCAGTAATTAAGAGCGCTGGCTGCCCCCCCCCCCCCCCCGTTCATTTTCCAGCCCCCATATGGCAACTCACAATCATATGCAACTCCAGTTCCAGGGCCAGTAGTTCCAGGACCTTCTTCGGGTCTCTGCAGACCCCAAGCATGTCTATGCCACACGCACATACATTTGTGGAAACACTCACACATAAAAATTTAAAAAAAAAATTCTTTTTACAAAGTAGCAGCTATGATATGGAGCAACACAGGAGAGTGTGTGTCTAGGTAGTGACCGTGTGCTTGTCTTACTTAGGGCTTCTATTGCTGAAATGAAACACCATGACCAAAGAGCAAGTTGGGGAGCAGAGGGTTTATTCAGTTGACACTTCCATATTGCTGTTCATTATCAATGGAAGTCAGGACAGGAACCTCAAACAGGGCAGGATCCTGGAGCCAGGAACTGACGCAGAAGCTGTGGAGAGTGCTGCTTACTGGCTTGCTTTCCATGGCTTGCTCAGCCTGCTTTCATGCAGAATCTAAGCCCACCTGCCCAGAGATGGGACCACCCACAAGGGGCTCAGCCTCCCCATCAATCACTAATTGAGAAAATGCCTTACAGCTGGATCCTATGGAGGCCTTTCCTCAACTAAGACTCCCTTTTCTCCAATGGATGACTCTAGCTTGTATTGAGTTGACACACAAAACCAGCCAGTAGTCTGCTGTAATCTCAAAAAGCTAGAAGAATGGATTCTGAGTGTTTCCGCCATAAAGGAATGAAGAAGATGTGCGTGTTTAGTCTGTTGACACAAAGCATGCACGTGTGAAATATTTCTTGGTACTTTGCTAATCTACAGTTAATGTTTTATGTCTCCACTATGTAATTTTTATAAGTGTTTCATAAGTAACAAAGTTGTTATCTTTATCAGAAGTACCTGGGTTCAGTTCCTAGCACCCACACCCACATTGGCAGCTCACAACCAGCTGTAATTCCAGCTGCAGGGCACACTCATACATGTACACACATACACACACACACAGACCCATACCTCAGTTTTTATGACTCTCACACGCTTCACCATTTTGGCGTGAAGTTGGCATTGCTTTTTTTTTTTTCTAAGAGACTAGATAATTTTCATTGTCCTCTATGAATATTTTGCTGTTGGTCTCACACAAAGCTGAGCTAAATGCAGACAACCTAATGGTATTTTTATAAGGCTCTCATTGTGAGATGGTGGCGCCCATGAGTGCATTGGTTTCCTTACTGAATGCCTCTCTGATTGTTTGCTATTATTTCAGACTTCTTTTTGGTCCTAGTATTTGTCCCTTTTTAGTGCAACTAACATTTTCTGTTCTTTAATTAAGAACCCAAGTATTTCCAGCTATGAACCCCACCAATGGGGGGAAGTGTTGGTGAAGACAGACGGAGGATTGTGTGACAGTAGCAACAGCATGCTCTGTCTTTCCACTTTAGGCTATAAGGAAGTGTCTACCCTTTCTCCTTTTGAAACTGTTTTACCATGATATGAAATGCTAGCTTTTCTGCCAGGCTATACAGTGAAAAAATGCAATAGTCAATGATTCAAATCAGCTTCTTCTCCCAGAAACATGCTCCTGAGTTCAGAAAGCTTGAGCAACGTGTCTCCAGGTTCTCCTCAGAAGGCTTGAACACTGCTTTTCCAGGCTCTCCTTCTGATGAGAATTTATAAAGATTGAGAGCTTTTCTCTTCCTCCCCCTATTTGCCAATTTTCCTGAGATTTATCTCCAGGTACTGGATCCATCTCGAACCTGCTCCTTCTGAAGTATAAATTAGATAAGAAAAATATCTTTGATTATCTTGTTTGGCACAGGAAGGAAAGCAGTCATTAGTCAAGAATATAAGGTGAGAGGTGATTCATCTGTCCTGTGGATCTGATATTATTTTAACTACTTTGTTCAGTGTCTAAATTTTCATTAAATGAAGTTTGTGAGGCTTTCTTGTGAATTTTATGTAGGCTATGCTGGGTAGAAGGCTGCTTTCTGTCAAAGTCCACAACTTAAAAGTAGGAGAAGAGCTCACTTTCTAAGTATGCTCTGTTTTCTTCTTTTCTGCCTTTATTTTTCTGAGCTCCACCTTCTGGCCTTGTTTATTCTGTTCCAGTCTCTTTTCATTTCCATCCTCAATGATGCAAAGCAAGGGAAGAGGGGCTGGGTAGGGAGCGGAATGGGTGACTCGCTGAGAAAGCAGGAGGTCTTGAGGTCAAATCCCAGCAGAACTGAGGGAGGGACAGAAGAATCCTGGGCTTGCTGCCAAGCTGCAGACCAAGTGAGAGGCCTTGTCTCAAGGAAATAAGGAGAGTGACAGAGCTGGAAACCCACTCTCTTCCTCCTCTGACTTCTGAGCATGCATGGTGTATGCAACCACACACACACACACACACACACACACACACACACACACACACACTTACAATATCACACTTAAAAGGATTCAAATCTGAGTATATACCACCAAAATGCATTTGCAGTAAATATTGAGATATCAGAATTAAGAGTATTTTCAGTCATTAGAACTTCAAGGTTGTTTTTCTTCTAAAACATCTAAAAATATCAATTAGCAATTATACAAGTAGCCAATAATGAAAGTGAACACAAATTAAAATTTTAAATAAAAGTAATTGTTTAGTTCCAAATAAACTTTTATTCAATATTTTTATAAGTATAGATTATTTGCAATTGTTATGCTCAAAACATATCAGTTCCTAATTAAAATAAAAGGTAATGTCATTGTGCTGGGTAGTTTTTTATTTTTGTTTTGTTTTTTGTTTTTGTTTTTGTCAACTTGACACAAGTTAGGGTCATTTGGAAAGAGGGAACCTCAGCAGAGAAAATGCCCACTTCTCATTTTTATACCAGGCACTTTTTATTGTTGTGCTAAGATACCATGACCAACAAAACTTATAGAAGCGTTTATTGGAGGCTCTCGTATCCAGTGGTGAGTCCATGACCATAGTGGTGGGGAAAATGGCAGCAGGTAGCTAGGCATGGCACTGGAGAAGTAGCTGAAAGTTTAACTCTTGAGACACTTCCATGAGGGAGAGAGTGCGAGATAGAGAGAGAAAACACCAACCGGAAATGGTGTGGGCTCTTGAAACCCCATAGCTCATGCCCAAGAGTAACTCACTTCCTCCAAGGCTATACCTCATAATTTTCCCCAAACAGTTCTACCAAGTTTAGAGCAAACGGTCAAATATATGAGCCTATGGGAGCAATTCCCATTCAAATCACCATATGCTCCTAGTAGACTGGCCAGCCAGCAGGCAAGCCTGTAAGGCATTTTCTTGATTTAAAGATTTACATGGAAGAACCCAGCCCAGTGCTGCCCCTGGGCTGCTGGTCCTGGATGCTTAAGAAAGCAGGCTAGGCAAGCCATAAAGAGCAATCCAGTAAGCAGCATTTCTCCATGTCCTCTGCTTCCGTTTCTGCTTTCCGTTTCCTGCCTTGACTTCCCTTCTTCATGAGTTATAAGCTGTGAGCGGAAATGAACTCTGCCCCTGCCCCCAAGTTGCTTTGGTCATGGTGTTTATCACAGCAACAGAATGCAGACTCTGATAGCTATGTTTTATGCTTCCAGCATGCTGTCTATACTGTCTATCAGAACTAAGAGAGGATGCTTAATATTGCAAAATGTACTTGGGCCACCATGTGCAGCTGACACAGACACCGCATTAATCCGTGAGTGCTTATGGGTCCCCAAATTGGAACTTGAAGAAGCAAGAAAGTGGATGGTCATCACCCCTGGGAAACAATACTTTGTTCTGCAGGAATCTATAGCATTCATGTCATCTGAAAGGAAGGAGTTGACAGGTTAATTAATTTGTCTTTTCTCTTGCCGATAATGCTGCCACAGTTCAAATTCTCCTACTTAGGACTGTCCTTCTGTGGTGTTGGCAGCAGCCCAAGCCACAGCCTTCATGACGTTTGTAGAAAGTCACCTCTTGCTTCCGGGACAGAAAGCCAGAAAGAAAAAGGAAGAAGGCAAGAGTAGCATTTGAGGTGGCCTGAATGGCGTGTGCAGAGAGCCACGGCTGTACCATGCAGTGGGCACCACACACTCTTTACTATGCTTGCCTTTCCTTGTGAGTTTGTGATGTTGGTCTCTATGCAGACTTCAGGAGGGAGCCTCTTTTCCAGGTATAAAGGCTGTCCCCAGCTCAGTAAAAAGCCCAAGGCCACTGTCAGGGTAACCCCCATGTCAAGAGTAGGAAGAGGCCCAACCCACATGTACCCAAATGAACTATGATATAAACATTTTGGTGTTTGTTTTTTAAGAAAAATTATACTAACATACACACACTAATATATATATATATATTTCCAAAACAAGGTTTCTCTATGTAGCACCGGCTGCCCTGAAACTTACTTTGGAAACCAGGCTGGCTTCAAATGCAGAGATCTACTAACCTCTGCCTGCTAAGTGCTGGGATTAAAGACATGTGACGGTATGCCCAGCTTTATGTGTGTGTTTTTTCTTAATAGATAAGGAAGATTACACTATAAAATCTTTGATGAGCTTCACTTTCACTTATAACATTTTATAACACTTTCCGTATTGCTACTAAAATTTGTTGACTTTATCTTATTTTAGTAAGATCACAATCACTTCATCTTGATTGGCATTTTTTTCAAGTTTGTCATTATAAAAGTAATATGACAAAAATCCTATTCAAGTGACTTGATTTTCTCTGTGTGCAAGCTCATGGCTGCTTTTGATCAACTTTAAATAATTTATAAATGTTAGGGCATATGTGTTGATTCATTCTTACTCATAGTTTTCAACTTCTGAAGAATTTTCTGAACAATTAAGTTATAGATGAAAACTCTACATTAGGGCAGTCTGTCTGATACCCAAAGCAGGTGAATATATGAAGGTGTGAGTGCTAACTACCACAGTATTTATAAATTCAGATTGATAAGAAATGTCACATGGAAATATACATTGACATACAGAAATATTTCAAGAATGTTGTACATTATGAGACGTAGATAAATATGTCATTATGATACTGTGTGTATGTACTCACATATACAATCCATGTGGACATTGTTGAGATTCCAGATACATACATATATGTGCAACATGTACCTGTTGCTGCTCTCGGCCTTGGGAAACAGAAGCCAGTCCAGGATGAAGATTCAGGTTTGGCTAGCCCCAATGCTGTGTATACCCAATGCCCTTATACCACACAGTCTAGTTGAAACTAGAACTCAGTGAAGCCTCACAGGGCCTTTGACTATAGGAACAACCCTGCAAATACACCAAAAATCAGAGTGGCCCCAGTTAATGGATAGGGGAGGGGGTGGGGCTAAAGAAAAGAGTAACGGGAGTCTTTAACATTTCTGTATGTCTTAACTTATTTAAATACTAAAAACAGACTTATGTTATACTTGTCAAAACTTAAAAATTAATAAAAAATAATCTTTCACATAATTAGTTGGAATATGAAATGCCAAAGCCTCTTGGAAACAGCTTGGTACTTGCTTATGGTGTTAAGTAAACACTTGACACATGACCCAACAAATTATCGTTGTATCCTTATGTAAGAAGAATGAAAACTCCTATCTTCAGAAAATCTGTACATATATAGAGGTTCATTACAAACATAGTCACAATCTCTAAAATCTGGAAGCAATCCATGTCCACTTACATGTGACCACATACGTAAGTTGTGGTACAATCGTGCAGTGAAACCAATACAGTGGTTTACAAAAAAAGAAAAAAAAAGTAACCATTGCTGATATCGTTACAACATGGCTGAGTGGCTTATGCTGGCTGAAAGATATCTGACACAAATGATTACTGGGTTAAATAATTCTGTTTTCAGTGATTCTCAACTTGTGCGTCCAGACCCCCTGGGTTGCATTATAATTCATAACACTAGCAAAATTACAGTTATGATGTAGCAATAAAAATAACTTTATAGTCAGGGGTCACCGCAACCTGAGGAACTGTATTAAAGGGTCACAGCATTAGGATGAATGAGAACCATTGGTTTATATGATACTAAGTAAAAGAGAAATAACAAGGTTAAAAAACAGATTAGTGCTTATTGGAGGTTGGGAGGGACATTGAATAGAAAATGCCACACTTGCCTTTTTGATTCGAATTTTCTACATATTGGTTATGTTGGTGATTATACAGCGGCATATATTTACTCAAACGATTTAATGTTATATATAACAAGACTAACTATAAGCAAAGTCATAAATTGGAGCTTGATCATGGTTATATACAGTCTTTCCCATCTAACAGAATTGATTATACAATGTTTCAGGTTATCATACTGTGTGATAGCATGCAAAACACAGTCTCTCTCTACTAGGGCACACAGAGGCAGTTGGAAGAAGGGTCCTGGGAATGAGTGATCAGTGCAAATGGCACTGTCCTATGAGCCTAAATGACTTAATTACCGAGGCAGCTGGGGCTGAACAGTCAGCTGGACTCTGAAAGTTAATGGCACCAGGATAATCCGAGGAAGCATAAATGCTCCAGTTCAGGGATCTAAATTAGTGTTTAAACAATGAATTAACAAATAAGTCAATGTGAAAACTATAGGATATGGTAACAGTAGCAGCAAGGCTTGTAAATCCTTCCAAATCCCCTTTTCCCATAAAAACAAACAAATGGACAGATTAGGGGATTGGGAGATGGCTCAGTGGTTAAGAGCACTTGTTGTTCCCCGAAGGACCCAGGTTCCATTCCCAACATCCATATGGTTGGTGGCTCACAATCATCTATAACTCCAGTTCCAGGGATTCTAACATACTCCTCTGACTTCTGAGGATACCAGGCATGCATGCAGTGCTCATTCACGCATGCATACATACATACATACATATATACATACATACTCACAGCCACTTACACACACACACACACACACACACACACATTTGGTTTTTTTTTTTTTTTTTTTTTTTTTTTGAGACCGGGTTTCTCTACATATCCTTGGCTGCCTTGGAACTTATTCTGCAGATCAAGCTGGCCTCAAACTCACAGAGGTCTGCCAGCCTCTGCTTCCCAAGTGCTAGGACAAAAGGTGTGTGCCACTATCATTTGGCAAAATATCAGGACAGATTAAACAGCAACATATATGGCCCAGTGTCAACAATTTAAGGTTAACTCAATGAATAAGACAGTCCATGAACCCCAAAATCTGGACAGCCATATGAAAGCCAACAAAGATAATTGATGATGCACATTGTGTCAGGATACACAGAAGAGAGGAATGTGGTGGAGCTGAGACAGAGCAGTGATGGGGCTGGGTCATCACTGAAAAGCAGGGGAGGGCCGTTTGGGAACATGATTGAACACTGCAGTGGATACATGGGTGTGCCGAAGGGAAGGTCTGAAGAAGAGGCAGTCTTGGCACTGTGGCCCCTCAAAACCAAAAAGCTCCTTTATATTAAAAGGCCTCACACTAATGGTAGATTGTGTGTAGAGCCAGTTGTAAGACAGAGACCACCTGGGAGAGTATGAAGGGAAATAGAAGACTCAGGTTAAAGGAGGCGGAGTCTCACACCAGACAGTTCTTGTAAGGACACCAAAAGAGGAAGTGATAGAGTCATGATGCAGGAAAGCTTATTCTGATGCATCTTTCACTGGAAACATTGAAGTTTGCATAAAATTTACCAAAAAAAAAAAAAAAGCCCTCAAATAAGTTGATATAAGAAGAAAAGGACTGGGCAGAACAACATTCCAATAAACCAGAAAGAAATGTTTATAAAGATGGGGGGTCGGGGAGGGGGAATATAACTTACTGTTTTAAAATGATCTAGGAAAATGACATTAGAAAAGAAAGGGCTCCCTGAGTCAGAATTAGAAACCTCCGAAGGTAAGAAGAACTCACAAGTAAAGTTGATTTTAATCATTTTAGAAGTGAAGACTCAAAGAGAAGGAACACAAAAGGGAACAGACGCAGCAGAGAAAGGCTGAACGTAAGTGAAAGCTAAGATAAACAGAAGGTAAAGGAAGGCATCGCAACCATCAGAAGCTGAAAAGGATTCAGGCAGCCTTCCCACCGAGCTGCACTGCCAAGCCCGAGGGCTCTTCTGAGTTCTAACACAAACCATCCTCCCCTTTCCATCTCTTCTTTGGATATCCACCCAGATGGCCACCGAGTGTGCTTGCCCTAATACTCTGGGCTTTCCCCCCACTCTTTCCCCTGAAGACCCTCTCTCCTTCTCTCCACAGCAGCTTGTAGACCTCCATTGCTGCCCCTCGCTCAAAAGGCATGACGGCTTGCTTCATCGTCTCCTGCCTCCTGGAAGCTGCTAAGATTTGTATGATGCCCGTCAAGTTGTTTTCCTACTGAGCTCCGGTAAGTCACCTCTATAGGCTCCTCTGTATACGAGCACGTGTACTCACACGTGTGTAAGTCTGGGTATAGAGGCCAAAGAACAACCTCAGGTTTTATTCTTCAAGAGACCAATCCACTTGCTTTTGAGACAGTGTCTTTCACTGACCTTGAGCTTCCCCATTCAGTTAGCCTGGCTGGGCGCTGAATCCCAGGGATCCATCTCCTCCTCCCCAGGCCTGAGATTACAAGACAGTGTCACCATGCCCGACTCTCATGGGTTCTGAGGATCAAACTTAGGTCCTTGTACTTGCAAGACAGCACAGCACTGTCTGAGTTATCTCCCCAGCTCGAAAATTGTGTTAGATGATAGCATAATTAGTGTTAAATCTATAATAGCAATGATGATCATGATGATGATGATGATGATGATGATTCGGTTCTATAAAAGAATGCCCTTATTTCTTAGGAGATAAGTATAGAAGAACCTCAGACTAAAGCTTCAGTGAGTCTCTAATTTCCTCTATTTACAGACTCGCCAGCTAGAGTCTATCCTAGGACCTAAGCGACCTGACCTGAAAAGATGAGGTGACCTGCATTGGTCAGGATCGTTTGTGCTTCAAGTAACAAGATACCCGCCAGAGTGAAGGCAGCTTAAACTGTAAGGCCACATCATGTAATAAGAAGTCCGAAGGTAAATGGCTCCAGGGGTCACCAGCTCCAGGATACAAAGCCCTCATCTGCCACATTTTCTGTATCTCCCAGCATCACCTGTGTTGCAAGATGCCTACACAACTTTATGTACCATGTCCTCACACAACATAAAAGCAGTCAGGAAGGGCCTGGGTTAGAAGCCTCTTAGTTTGTCCTCTTGTATTGTAAGGCCCTCTCTCTCAGCCAGCCTGGGAACGTGACCCAGACAAGCTTGGGAAAATGACCCAAAAAGAATCAAAAAGAATTGAAGGCCAGCTCATCTTCAGTTTCTGAGATCAAGGTGGCCAACCGAGATAAACAATTTCAACTAAGGTAAACAATTACCATCTGGAAATTCTCTGGAAACTCCCCAACACCCCTCCCTGCAATAGCCAATAACATTTAGATAAGCACCCTTAACGACCACCAGAGCCAATCTCAACATAGGACACACAACCCCTCCTAACCTTTGTGGTTTTAGCCTTTAAAAAGTCTATAACAGTGACTCGGGGTACACCTCCTCCCTCTCTCCCGAGAGAGTGTCAAGGCCCCCTGACGTGCGTCAACAATAAACCTTGTGCCTTTACATCAACATTGTGGTTCTCGAGTGGACTCTCGCAACGACCCCCCACCCGGATGGACTCTAGGGTCCAACAGTATCAAGGATGACATCACTCCCCATAAACTCCACTCCCCGACACAAGAGTTCCCTCATACCTCATGGTTCATACAGCTTAATATCACTCACCACTTGGGACTATTCACCAGAACAAAACCAATGAAGGGTGGCCACTGGGAGAGCAGCCAGCCATGTTTTGTGTATCAGGCTCACCGGCTCAGGAATCTACATGGAGAGCCCTAAGTGGCTGTTGCTGTCAGTGGCTAAGCTGCCTCTGCGTGGATGATAAGAGGCTATGACAAAGTCCAGCCAGGTAAACACCAAGTCTGGGTTCTATCAGCTACCTGTACTCTGATGTTTTCTGCTTACAATTTTAGTTCCAAACCACATAGAATGTTTCAAGTAGGACTCCACATTGGCTAGGGACAGAAAATAGTTTAAAAAACCACTACCCTCTCACAGAAGAGGCAGGAGGAGTTATAAATGCACAGGGATGCCTTAAACCACTATCAGCTGAAATGTGGTTGTGCTTTTTAGAAGGAGTCAGGGGTAGATGGAACTCACGCCAAGTGCCTACTTTGTGCCTCTTGCCTGTTTTTATTATTATTATTATTATTATTATTATTATTATTATTATTATTATT
>OU015744.1:43135162-43181490 GCA_907169655.1 Acomys percivali | reverse complement strand
AGGTCAGTTGTGGCTGTGTCCATGGAGGTCAGTTGTGGCTGTGTCCACGGAGGTCAGTTGTGGCTGTGGTTGGGGCCACAGGAGTTGTGGAGGTAAAGCTGAAGACGAACAGTGGATCCCTGTCTCCAAGCTGGGCCAAGGACATGAAGATCAAGTCCTGGGAGGAGGTCTAGAGATAAATCCGTAATAATTAATTTTTTTCTTGGGAGCATCCCTTAAAGGATGAGACTCTGAAGTCCATGCCAGTGCAGAAGCAGACTTGGCTGGCCAGCAGACCAGGTTCCAGGCTTTTGTCATTATTGGGGACTACAATGGTCATGTTGATCTTAATGTTAAGTGCTCCAAGGAGGTAGCCACTGCTATTGTCTCTGTGTGCAGAGGCTACTGGAGGAACAAGAATGGCCAGCCCCACACTCTTCCATGGAAGGCGACGGGCCACTGAAGGTCTGTTTTGGTGTGTCTCATCTCTCCCCCAAGAGGCACTCGCCTCTGCTCCTGTGCCCAAGAAGCTGCTGCTGATGTCCAGTATTGATGACTGCTACACATCAGCCAGGGGCCACACTGCCACCTTGGGCAACTTTGACAAGACCACCTTTGATACCATCTCCAAAACCTGCAGTTACTTGACCCCCTGTTGACTTTTGCCAGCCTATGCAGATCTGTTTCTGTGAGACCGGGGATCTGAGGACTCACTTTACTTCAGTTTCAGTGGACTTTTATACATGAGGGTAACAAAAAAAAGCAACGATCCAAGGAAGGTTGGTTGAGTTCAGAAAAAGATGATTAAAAAAAAAAAAAAAGTAAATAAACTCAACAGAGCAGCACTTTCCCAGAACTTTCTCAGGACAGAGCAACTGAAACACAATTGCCTGACACATACTACGGGTTATATCTGGGAAAGCACAAAAGCAAGGCAGAAGGCCATGTCCAGATTGAGGCACAGTGAGGACAGCACTCAATGTATCCTTTCACCAGACTGCAGTCTATAGCTATGTCCTGACATCCAACAAGAGTCAACATGTCTTATAAATTGAATATGAATGTTTTTCATAGGAGGCATGAAATCACATCCGAGAACAATCCAGGGAACAAAATGCACCTGAGAGAAGGCCCTCTACTTTTTTTTCCTGGAGCCTCTCTCACAGTTCCCCAAGGCATTGTTCCCCATGGGTCCTTCTCTTGACCATGTTCTGGTACCTTCCAACCTCTGGAAAGAGTCATTGTTTATCAAGTCTACCTATGGGGAGTTCACTGACCGTCTTGTGAAAACACACACTAGAATCCCAGGTCAGAGGAACCAGGACTTACGGCCGCCACATAGGATAGGGGTTTTATACCAGAAAAATAAAGTGACTGTCTGGGAAAAGAAAAAAGAAAGAAAGAAGGTTAAACTCATGGCTCTGGGAGACAGCTCCACTGGCAAAGCACTTACTTGCCTTTCAAGCATGAGGTTGCATATTGAGTTCTTCAAAGCTCACACACCAAAAAAAAAAAAAAAAAAAAAAAAAAAAAAAATGGGTGTGGGGACCTGTGCTTGTAATCCCAGCACTGGGGAGGTGGAGACAGGCGCATCCCCTACCCCATCCATCCCAGGTTTGATGGAGGTGGAGACAGGTGCATCCCCCACCCCACCCACCCCAGGCTTGATGGCCAGTCTGCCTAACTTTCTTGGCAAGTTCCAAGCCAGGGGGAGAGCCTGACTTAAACATGAAGTGGACAACTCTTAAAGGAGGAGTCCTGGGGCTGCCCTATGGTTCCCTCATCTCGGCTACATTCCCCTAGTCTGTTTCCTTATCTGTTGAGCTATGGTGGGCAAGATGGTCCCTGTTAGCGCTTCAACCAAGGGGTTGTCTTTGTTTTTGTTTTTGTTTTTGTTTTTTTGTGTTTTTTTGTTTGTTTGGTTGGTTGGTTGGTTTTT
This sequence comes from Acomys percivali, assembly GCA_907169655.1. Taxonomy (NCBI): domain Eukaryota; kingdom Metazoa; phylum Chordata; class Mammalia; order Rodentia; family Muridae; genus Acomys; species Acomys percivali. The sequence continues at coordinate 43,179,572 of OU015744.1, read as the reverse complement.
TTTGTAACTTTTCAAGGTGATACGTTGGGGAAATTACAGAGGAAAAGTAGTAAATGAGGTAATTGCATTATAGTACGGTCTTAAATATTATCTTTATGTGATGTTTACAAGACTTTGTTGTTCTTAATTTTGGAAAACAAGAACAAACTTTAACAGTGTCATTTTAGAACCAGAATAAAGGATGAAAGGGGCTGCTGTTGGTTACAGGAGAAAGAGAGAGGCCCTGGGTCAGCTTTCGTTCCTCACAACACTCAGTAGAAGAAATAGTACTGACCTTACATGGCAGATTTGATAAACAGTTTATGTTAATAAACTACCAGGCTACAAATATCTTATTCATTAGTCTGGACAAGTTTAAAGTTCCTGAGAGCAAGCTAGCAAAGTGCATGCACAACGGGCTTGAGCGTAGCCATCTATTGTTAATAAGCCAAGAGGTTGTAAATGTGTGGTTAATTATCCCAGGAAAACCACAAACTCTGTTTACAGAACGTGCTCGCCATTTGATTTAGTAAAGTGGAAGCCTAAACAATGATATGGCATCTTACTAGGAAAAACAATTACGGAAACAAACAGAGAGTCATTCTCCAGCGACACAAGCTGTAGCTCACAGATCTCAGGTGACCTACGGATCGTACTGAGAGGCCCCGACACTTCATGGATTCACCAGTCTGTTGGCTGTTTGCTTGAGCCAGCCCACTGTGTCCCGGTCAGCACCAACTTGATTTCTCCATGTCTTGTGACCAATATGTATGGTTTCTTTAGCAATAATGTTTTACCATAAAGTTTTGGTCGGCACCCCTTAGCAACAGCAGCGGCCTCTCTTGCTTTGCAGGGGCGGGGGCAGGGAGGGTCTCTGGGATACCTCTGGCAACACACCGGTTCTAGGAAGAGTCTGATTCCCTGTGTGTGGTAGCTCTAGCTTAAAAATAAATTTGTATATGTTTCTACATGTTTGGTCTTTCATTCTCTCATCCCTCCCATCCTTCGCCCCACTAAATGCCTTTCCTTATTGCTCCCTTCCCTCCTTCACATCACCTGTGCTCTTTACCCAGCCTTGTAAGACCTGCCTTTCTCTTCCCAAGAACCAGGATTCTACAGGTACTCCAAGGTCAACACACAGGTTTAAATATTCTAAATGTTCATAATTTTGGGAGTCAGGGTTATCTCACTCAGTATAATGTTTTTCTGGCTCCATCCATTTACCTGTAGAGTTAATTTATTTCTTTTTCTTTACAGCTGAATAAAATTCCATTATATATAGGTATCACATTCTCACTAGTCAGGCACCAGTCGATGGACATATAGTCTGTTTCCATGTTCTAGTGTCTTAGTCTGTGTTCCATTGCTGTGAAGAAACACCATGACCATGGTAACTCTTATAAAGGAAAGCGTTTAGTTGGGGCTGGCTTACTGTTCCAGAGGTGTAGGTCATTATCCTCATGGCAGGTCGTGTGGCAGCACAAAGGCAGACATGGTAGTTAAGACTTCTACATTCAAGCCGGGCGGTGGTGGCGCACGCCTTTAATCCCAGCACTCGGGAGGCAGAGGCAGGGGGATCGCTGTGAGTTCGAAGCCAGCCTGGTCTACAAAGGGAGTCCAGGACAGGCAAAGGCTACACAGAGGAAACCCTGTCTCAAAACACCAAAAAAAAAAAAAAAAAAAAAAAAAGACTTCTACATTCAGATCCTCAGGAATGAGAATGAGAGAGCTGTTGGGCCTGGCTTCAGATTTTGAAGCCCCAAAGCTCACCTTCAGTGACACATTTCCTCAAACAAAGACTACACCTCCTCATCCCTTTAAATAGTGCCAGTCCCTAAGCATTTAAATAGCTAAACCCATGGGTCTTTTTTTTTTTTTTTTTTTAAAGATTTTATTATGTATACAGTGTTCTGCCTGCATGTACACCTGCAGGCCAGAAGAGGGCATCAGATCACATTATAGATGGTTGTGAGCCACCATGTGGTTGCTGGGAATTGAACTCAGGACCTCTGAAAGAGCAGTCAGTGCTCTTAACCCCTGAGCCATCTCTCCACCCCCTCCTCCCCATGGGTCTTTTTTATTCAGACCACCACACTCAACTACAGTAAATAGAGCAGCTATGAACATGGATGCACATGTATCTCTGTAGTGGGAAGTGGAAGCTTCGGGTATATAGTTGGGTCACGTGGTAGATACATTTCTCGTTTTCTGAGGAACCCTCACACTGATTTCCATAGTGACTGAAGCATTTTTTTTTATTCCCACCTATAGTGCATGAGGGTTTCTGGTTTCCTACATCCCACCAGCTTTTGTTGTCTTTTGCTTTCTTAATCTTAGTCTAACTGCATAAAATGAAATCTCAGAGTAGTTTTAATTTTCAATTCCCTTATGGATAAGCCATGTTGAACAAGCCAGCAAACAGCAGCACCTCTCCATGGACTCTGCATCAGTTCCTGCCTCCAAGTTCCTGCCTGTTTAAGTTCCTGTCCTGATTTCCTTTGGTAATGAACAGAGATAAAGGAGTGTAAGCCAAATAAACCCTTTCTTCCCCAGGTTGTTTTGGTCATGGTGTTTCATCACATCAATAGTAACCCTAATTAAGAATACTTTAAATACTTTAGATACTGTCTTTTCTTTGAAGTATTTTTAATTTTTTTATTTATTGTAATTTATTCACATTGCATCCTGATTATACTCCCCTTATTCTTATCTTCCCATTCCCAACCTCCCTCCCTATTCCCCTATCCTAGACCTCTGACAAAGGGGGTCCCCTTCCCCGACCATCTTACCACCGTCTGTCAGTTCTCATCAGGATAACCTGCATCCCCCTTCCTCTGTGGGCCTTCAAGGGCAGCCCTGCCAAGGGCAAGTGATCAAATCAATGGCATCAGAGTTGTCAGAGGCAGTCCCTGCTCTTTGCCCCCCAACCCCCACCACCCCTGATATATGTGTTTTGTCATCTTAAGGACACAGCGATTCCTTCTCTAATTCGGCTTGTGTTGGGTTAATTTGTACGGTGACTTATCTTTCCTGTATCAGTAGACTAACAATGTTAGCAGATAGACCTTGTGCTGTGTATCAGTTTAGATACTTTTAATCCATCTCCTTGTGCTTTAATGATCCCAGAACATTTTATTTATTGATGGAAAACTTCAAGTACCAAATGGTAGCAAGTATAGTACCATGAACTCTCATCTCCTGGCTTAAGGAATCATTCATTATGGGTTGGTGAAGTGGCTCAGCAGGTAAGGAGGTTGTCTTCTGCTTTCCATACATAGGCCATGGCATGCCCCTTACCTCAGATAAAGAAATTTAAAAGAATGATCACTCACCACAGACAGCTCTACCTTTTGCTTTCTTTCTTTTTTTTGTTTTTCGAGACAGGGTTTCTCTGGGTAGCCTTGACTGTTGTCCTGAACTCACTTTGTAGACCAGGCTGGCCTCGAACTCACAGCGATCCGCCTGCCTCTGCCTCCCGAGTGCTGGGATTAAAGGCATGCACCACCACGCCCGGCTACCTTTTGCTTTCTATATCTTCCTCCTCGCATCTTCCCTCCCCCATCCTTTCTGCTCCCTCCTTGAGCATTTTGAATTTAATCCACACGTTATCATGATATTTCATCTATGTGATTTTTGTGTCAACCAGAAACTATGATTGACTTGCTGGTTGAACTGTTCGTTGCCTTGCTTTGAGCGACATGGCAGGGTGGGGGTGGGGATTTACAAACCATGAAAGTACCCCCCATTCTCTGACTGTGTCCAGCTGGTGGTTGGAGTTATTACCTGAGTGACCTACATTACTGACCTTCTCAGGCACTTAGTTCTCAGTTGCTTAATTTGTCTCTGTCTTAGTTTCATCACGGATAAGTAACGCAGCATGATGCAATATTGCATATGGTTATTATAAAGAGTAATTGGATAATGTGCAGAGATTTGAGCATCAAAATGATTGATTATGGTTGGATAAAACCCATTAATTACTGAAAAACAACTCTGTGTTTATACTACTGCGTAAAGGAAAAGGAAATTACAAAACTAATTTGAGCACAGTTGACATGGTTGTCAAAACATTGTTTCATTTTGAAAATTGACAAATGGGAAGAATTAGATTTTCATTTTCTTTTCAAATAGAAACTGTTTTAGGGCTACTAAATAGCTCCTGTTCTTGAAAGAAACTTTAAATTACAGAAGGCTGCCTGCTAAATAAGTGTAGGTTATGTAAAAATGGAAAATCATGGCTTTGCTGCCCTACGACAGTATCGATTTGCTGAAGTGTGAGATGATTGAGTCATTAGCTCACTGGCTGAGATGGACCATTCTACTGAAAGGTGGTTTAAATACTTCCATTTTCAATGACAGAGCACCTGACAGAAGCAACAGGATTTATTTTGGTTCACACTTTTAGGGGCTATTGTATTGTTTTTTTTGTTTTTTTTTTAAGATTTATTTATGTATTACATATACCTGCCAGAAGAGGGCACCAGATCTCATTTTATAGATAGTTATGAGCCACCATGTGGTTGCTGGGAATTGAACTCAGGACCTCTGGAAGAACAGACAGCACTCTTAACCACTGAGCCATCCCTCCAGCCCCCTAGAGGCTATTGTTTATCATGGCCTGGAAGGCATAGAGGCTTAGCTCTGTGGAGGCAGCAGTATGGGGTGATTTATTCACATCTCAGTGGACCAGGAAGCTGAAAGCCGTCTAGACGCTAAGCCTCAGAGCCCACTGCCATGAGACCGACTTCCTCTGATGAGAGCCCCTCCTCTCAGAGGTTCCACAGCCACCTAAGGCTTCACGTCCACTTCCAACAGCTGGGAGCAAGTGTTCAAACACATGAGCACATGGGAACTATTCATATTCAAAAGCAAAAATATTTTAATGAAGCCAAGGTAATAGTATGTGGGAAGCACATAATTTTTTTTTTTTAACTACATAGAAAACTATGAATTAAAAAAAAAAAAAAAAAAGATTCTTAAGGCCGAGCGTGGTGGTGCATGCCTTTAATCCCAGCACTCAGGAGGCAGAGGCAGGTGGATAGCTGTGAGTTCAAGGCCAGCCTGGTCTACAAAGGGAGTCCAGGACAGCCAAGGCTACACAGAGAAACCCTGTCTCAAACCTCTCCCCCCAACAAAACAGAACAAAAATAGATTCTTCTCTCATAGGATACATTCCGACCAGTTTCCATCCCTCCACTCCTCCTAGCTTCTTCTCACCTCCCCTCTCCCCCAGATCCATGCCCCCTCGGCTTCAGAGAGAAGCAGGTCTCCAAAAGACAACAACCAAATACGACAAAACAAGATACACTAAGACACTAAACAACTCGGCGAGGAAAGAGTTTTTTACTTCCACAGGTTTTGAACAGTTTTATTCATTTCCTTCAACTCTCATTTGTGCTTTGTTTGTTTTCTTTGAGGGGTTTTTCTCTTTCCTCTAATTTTTTGTTTGTGTTTTCCTGGCTTTCTCAGAGGGAGTTATTAATTTCCTTTTTAACGATCTCTACCATCTTCACATAGCTGGTTATAAGGTCTTTTTCTTGTGCTTTAGTTGTGTGGGAATATTTAGGGCCTGTCTCAGCAGGATATCTGGGTTCTGGTGGAAACATACCACCCTGGCATGTACTGTCTTCTTACCCCGGCAGCTAGGCATCTGGATTTGGGGTGATTATAGGGCTAGGTGCTGATTACTGCTTTGCCTTTGTTGGGTATGCGTTTTGTTCCTTGGTTTCTGTAATGGCTATTCTTGGTTGTCAAGCTGACTAAATCTGGAATAGACCACAATCCGGAAATTGAGGGCACATCTGTGGGAGATTTTTCTGCTTGGTTTGAAGTGAGTGAATCCGCTTCTAGTCTGGAGCTTTGGGTAGGAAGACACACCTTCATCCAGATCTTGAAGCAGGAAGACATTTGCCTTTCATCCAGATCTTGAGCTGGGAAGACACGCCTTTGATCTGGGCCACACCGTCTGCTGGAAGCTTATATACAGGCATGGGAAAAGGAAGGTTTTGCTCTCTGCCCTCTTGCCCTAACCTTGCTAACACATCCATCCCATCACGGCCATTGGAGACTACTTTGGGATTTCAGCATCCACAGAAGACCAGTTGAGACACCCAGCCTTACGGGACTGAATGACTACTAGATTCTCGGACTTTGCGTGCACAGCTGGTCATTGTTGGATTATCTGGACTGCAGCCGGTAAGTCATACAATAAATTCTCCAGAAAGGCGGGGATGGGAGGGAGAGAGTGATTTATTCCATGAGTTCTGTGACTCCAGAGAACACTGGCTAGTACAGTTTTGCTTTCTTCTCTGGATTTTCAGAGAGTTTGGCTTTGTGTTGCCTGTTTTATTGGGCTGCTTGGTTGGTGCGTTCCTGGGGAGGACTTGCTGGTGTTGGAGGCTGGGGTGGGGATGGGGGAATGGTCTGTGGGATCCAGGGAGGCATGGGGGTAGGGAAGAAGGTACTCTGCAGCTAGTGTTCTGTTAAGCACTAGGGAAGACACTGTGGATTGGGTCTGGGGGAACCAAGAAAGTGGAGAAGGTCTGCAGGCAGCCTACCTGGTCTTTTGGTGTTTTTGAGACAAGGTTTCTCTGCGTAGCCCTGGCTGTCCTGGAACTCACTCTAGAGACATGGCTGGTCTCAAACTCAAAGATCTGCCTACCACAAAAACAAACAAACCCTATCTCAAAAAACCAAAAGTACATACTGCCACTGCCCAGTGAAAACTATGAGAGGTTTTACAGATTCATATTGAAATATGTAGGAGCTTTCTTACTGAGGCTGTGAAGAAAAACCATGACTAAAAACAACTTGGGGAGGAAAGGGTTTTATACTTCCACTTCCACGTCACTGTTCATCACCAACGGAAGTCAAGTCAGGAACTCAAACAGCATATTAAGAATTTACACTCTCAGCAGGGCGTGGTGGTGCACACCTTTAATTCCAGCACTCGGAAGGCAGAGGCAGGTGGATCACTGTGAGTTCGAGGCCAGCCTGGTGTACAAATTGAGTCCAGGACAGCCAAGGCTACAAGAGAAACCCTGTCCCGAAAACCAAACCAAACCAAACCGAACCAAACAAACAAATAAACGGGGGGGGGGGGGGGTGGATTAAACCTACCTTCCTGCTTATTTAGACTATAGCTTGTTCAGTGTCATTAACCTTTAGTGACGTCTTCATCATCCTTGTCTTCTCTATTTATTTTTTTATGTCCCAACAGAGCTTTAATCAGAGTCATAAAAATTCGAATTTTATATACTTTTCACATATCACAGTATATGTTTTTAATCGAACATATACTGTGTTTTTAATAGAACAATAATGCATACACAATAAAATCTACTATTTAAAGTGTAAAATTTAACAAAATTGTAAAATATTTATAAAACTGTACAACCATACTCATGATTTAATACTACAGTATTTTCAGCATCCAAAAAAAAAAAAAAAAAATTCAGTTCCTCAAATTCACCTCCTCATGACAACTATGATTCTTTTCTCTCTTTTTCCAGACTTGTCTATTCTGAACATTTCATATAAATAGAGCAATATAGCAGTGGCATTTTGTGACTGGTTTCTTTTGCTTAGTATTACAGCTTTCAAGGTCCATGCACTTTTGTAGCTGTTTCCAGGCTGAAAAATATTCCATCGTATGCCTACATACCATTTTAAAGCCATTTACCAGACGAGGGACGCTATCTTTTTCTAGCATTATGAATAATGGGACTATAGCTTTTAGAGCACAAGTTTTTGAGTTGGTAGAATTACTTTGGACCACAGAGGGTCTTTGATGTCACACTGCTTTGAATTTAAGGCCAAGGGCTACCATTTAGTAGCTACATATAGTGGACAAGTAATTTAACATCTATCTCAGTCTCACTTACAAATTATGGCTATACTAGTGAGTTTCAAAGCAACAATACATGGCCATGTTCAGAATGGTGCATAGCATATATAATACATATGAGTAAAATTTATTGAGTTTAGTAATGACAGTGGTCATTTTCACCACGTCACTGAAATCCCTGGGCCTGATTTCTTTTTTAAGTTAAAAATAGAGTATACTTATACTTACTTCTGGTATCCGGGTGTGCTAATTTAGATAGCTCTATTTTGAGATTGAAGGAGAAATGCTAAAGCTGTAAACTGCAGAGGCTTCCCTTCACCAATGTTCTTATTTTTAATGTAGTAAGTTATATAACACTCAGCCTGCAGTTGATTAGGCGAACTGCAAGGTACGCCTGTAATTATTTAAGGACAAGCATATACAGCATAGTGACTTAAGCCTCTTGTTAATTGCAAGGATGAGAAATACCGCTTTCCCTAGCTATCCTGTAATTGGTTTAGGCGCGACCCAGGTCGATTTCCATTGGTTCATAAAACTCAAAGGGTCTGGGACTGAGCTATTAGTGGCCAATATGGCTCCACAGCTGGCTCCTGGCGGCAGCGCGGACACGTGGCTAACACAGGCAGGGCGGAACTTGGGAGGACTTAGTTTTTCTTTCCGCCAGAGGGCGCCACTTGTTCCTCCTTGCCAGAGTCTCATTTCCCATAAAGCCTCCGAGCGGCCAATCAACTGACAGTCTCGATGCCGCTTTCAAAGTCGGCGGGCCCTTTGCCCTATAGGAAAGCAGATGCCGCCCCTAACGTCAAGATCGGTGGCTAGATTCACCAATCATCTCACGGATCTCGGCTGGTTCCACCTTCCGTGTGTGGGATTGACGATCGTTGCGACCAATTGGAAGCATCGGGTCGGCGGGTGGATGAACGCGGCAGTCTGTAATGGCGGAGCGTGGCGGGGACGGAGGGGAAGGCGAGCGGTTCAACCCGGGGGAGCTGAGGTAAAGGGTGCCGCCTCGCCTCACCTCTCGGCGTGCTGGCGCCCCAGGGGCTGGGGCTGGCTTCGGAAACCCGAGGTGGGGGGACGGGGGTGGGGCGGCAGGAGTCGGCGGCGGCCGCCAGGGGCCGGACCGCGTGGGGCTGGCGAGAAAGGGGGGGGGGGGAAGGGAAGGCGGCTTGAATGAGAAGAGCCGGGGCTGCGGCCTCCTGCGCGCGGTGGGGCGCACCCGCGGCCTTCGCGGGGTCCCGCAGCCCCGGTCTGTGCGCCTGAGCCTCAGGCCGCCGCCACTCGGCCGCTCCGGGCCTGCCATGGCGGAGCCTCGGGCGGCTTGGCCGGGCCGCTCCCCCTCCGCTGCCGCCCGCCGCGCCGCGGCCTCCCGCCGCTCCGCCTTCCCCAGCCCTTCTGCACCCTTCGGGGCCCCCTCGTTCCCGGTTCTTTTTCTTTTGTGAAGGTTCGCAGCCCTGACCGTTTATTTTTTTTTTATTTTTTCCGGGCCGCCCAGACGCCTTCTCTCTGAAGGCTCGCTTCCCCGGATCCTCACGACCCGGGTTGGGAGGGAGGGTGCAAGGCTCCTCTCCGAGGCCAGAGGCGGTGCCGGGCCGGTCACTCGTCCAGCCCTGCCACGGTCGTGGCGACTTCTCAGAGGGGTTGAAACGGTATAGAAGGAGCAAAGGCTGGAACTGAGAGCCTAGGAAGTGGCTTGGTGTTATAGCCGGGTCCCCCGAGCCTGCGACTTGGCTCTGTCCTACCCACGCCCCAGTCCCCTACCCAGGCAGTGTGACCTTTCTGCTTCTGGAACCTCCCCCGTTCGCAGTTCGTGATTACAGTTTGAGCTCAGTGACCGGGAATTAGCCTCTCTTTGGAGATGGTTTCCGAGGACGAAAAGAGGCCACTTAATGTTTTATGTATGTACAAATTGGGTGGTGGTTGTTGTTTTTTTTCCCCTGTAAGGGAAAAATACCGTTTCAGATATTCAGTTCCTGTTCTGATTTGTGCCATTTTCAGCGTTATTAAAAGGAAGCAGCAGTGTTGATTTTTTTTTTTTTTTTTTTTTTTTTTGAGGATTCCGGGGTTTTCTAGAGTTCGGGATGAAATTTTCTTAAGGAAATGGAGATCAGTCTTGCTTAGACAGTAATGGCTTTCAGGTTCAAAATGTCACACACAGAAATTCCCTCTTTGGTAGGAACACATTTTTGTCTTATTTCTGAGATGAGTCTTGAACCTTTTCACCTCCCCCCCTACATGTCTGTAATGAATGCATTTTCAGGGCCTTCCAGTATTAGCGATAGAAAGTTTGTTTTTGATTTTGCTCTCAAGAGGTTATTTTAACTAGTCTCAGGGAGTATTTTTGGAGTGTGTCTTCAGCTTTACAGTAAGGAGCCTTGTAGACTTACTACTGAGAGTCTACATTCTAGACATTATTGCAAAAACTGATTCAAAAAAGGCCTCAGTTGGGGGCCTGCTGCAAGCACTTTGTACCTTCGCTTTGGCTTAGAAGTTGCTTGTGGAGTGTGTGTAGTGGCACACACTTTTTTTTTTTTTTTTTTTTTTTTTTTAGACAAGGTTTCTCTGTGTAGCCTTGGCTGTCCTGGGCTCCCTTTGTAGACCTTTGTAGAGGCTGGCCTTGAACTCAGCACGCCTGGCGGCACACACTTTTAATCCGAGCACTCAGGAAGTTGAGGCAGGACGGTGATAAATTTCAGGCCAGCCTCTATTACATGTGACTCTGATGCTGTCTTAATGCTCCGGAGAGCACGTTGTAAGAGGGTTTAGCTTTGCTCATGACTTAGGATAAACTGGCTATTTATATGGCCGCTTTGAGGGCAGAAACTGGGCTTTGTTTTGTGTTTATGACCCACATATGTTTCATAATAGTGTCTATAGTAGAGGCTGAGAAATAAGATGATTAGCAGATATGTGGTCAATAAGCCAATAGTGAGAGACAGTCACTGTATTCATGCATCTGTGACTGTTAACTGGCCTTGGTCCTAGTTATAAAGGAAAAAGCCTTTTGTTCCCAAAGACCTTCCATTTTAATTAAGGTTGGTTCAAATTTGAAACTAACCAACACCATCAAATGAGGAAGTCTGCTTGCAGGTGTGCAGCGCGGTGTAGATGGTTGGTTGGTGGGCTTGGAGAACACCTAGGCCTAGCTGACTCAGTGGTTCCAGCTTGCCTCTTATGTGTAAGTAGGTAGGAGCTTTAGTTTCTTGCCCATTCAACTAAAGGATTTTCTCTGAGGAGTTTGCTTATCTGGATAGATAACTCATACTCATAGAACAATATGTTTGTATTTCCAGGATGTTCTTTTGGGAGAAAAGAAAAGACAATTTCTCTTTATATAAGTAGACTGCTTTTTCTCCAAATTGTTGTAAGTGGTAGGATCTCAAGTTGCTTGCCTTCTGCTGTGAAATTCGGAGATCCAGTGTCACTGATTCCCTCTGGTTGAGGCCATGAAAGTAACTTTCAGAGTGATTTGTATAGATCTCTTACTCTAGGAGGGCCTTTGTTTACTACTAATACATAACAAGGTACTTCAAACCTGGATTTCTTTGCTGGTGAGAGCAGGAATGAGAATACACTGGCATTATTATAGAGTAACTACCTTAACAAGCTATTTTTCCTTTGTAAAAGTAGCATTAAATTCGTATTGGGTTGCTGTAAGAATTCAGAGAGTACAGAAAATGCCCGTGGAACTGCCCTGGTAAATAGAAAGTGTCCGGGGTTCGTGGTCATTATTAAACAATATTGCACAGTATCGGTGTACTAAAAGGAGCTGTGCACTGATGGGTAAGGACGTGTGGTAAAGTGCTTCCTAACATTTTTTGTACTTGTAAACTCAGATTGGGTAATGGCACAGACTGGCCTCTGAGACCCTAGAGGTGGGGAACAGGTTGAAGTGACATTTGAATTGAGTGTGACTAGTTAACAGTAGACAGTCATATACAGGTGTGGAAGAGCATGCCAAACAGAGGGGACTGTGAGCACAGGCTTCAGTGTAATGAAGTTGATGTATGTGATGATCTGATACACTCCTGGAAATGCCTACAACGCCCAGGTAAAATGAGCCCTGATAATAGTTGGACAGTAACAGCTGACATTAATATTAATAACAGTGATTTTAATGCCATGGAACAATGTTAATGTAAAAACAGTACTTAGAAGCTAAGGCTTCACAAAGCATTTCTGTTGCTGTTCCAGGTACCTCCTTATCTGTTTATTTTGTCCTTACTGCAGGTTTTGGTGAAGATCTCAGGACATGTTTTACATATAACTAACATCATAAAATATTAACTTTAGGCTGTGGGAGCAGGAAGTTAGTGGCAGACTTTAAAAAGTAATCTGGAAAATTAACTAAGTGTCTTTTATAGGTAAAGCATTAGGAAGCATTGGAAGTAATTGAGGATGCTAACATGATTTACTGTGTATTGCCTATTCTCTTAAATTATTAGTAGGGATTATCTCATTGAACAGTACTGTGAGATAGCTTTTATTTGAAGTTTACATTCATTTACATAGTAGGAAACTCAAACTTGGAAATTATGTAACTAGCCCAATGAAGAACAGAACTGGTATGGCTTGTGGTTCTACAGGCTAAATGTTTAACCTTAAGTTGGAGCAGGAAGTATGAAATTCTAAAGAGTACAGATTTTTTTTGAAAAAGGAAAGACTGACCACAAGAATATTTAAGATGAAGGTACATTATTTTCTCTTTTTTCCTTGTCAAGACAGGGCTTCCCAAAGCCAGATGTAGTGATGCAGGCCTTTAGTCCCAGCACTTGGGAGGCAGAGGCAGGTGGATCGCTGTGAGTTCGAGGCCAGCCTGGTCTACAAAGCGAGTCCAGGACAGCCAAGGCTACACAGAGAAACCCTGTCTCAAAAAACCAAAAGAAACCAAAAAAAGAAAGAAAAAGGGCCTCAGAAAGAGACCTACCTGCCCCTGTCTCCAGCGTGCTGTCACCTTTAATCTTTTAAAGCCACCACTGCTGGGCTAAGATCACTCTTAATTCAGGGTGAAACAGTTTTTTGTTTGTTTGTTTGTTTTGTTTTGTTTGTTTTTTCTGGCTAACTTTACCTCAGAGGTATTCCAGGATGACACTTGTGACCTGCACCTCCCTTATAGACCCACCCCCAAAAGATACTCTGTGAGTAATCCTGGCTGGCGTACAGTTTGCAGACGGCTCATTCTCCCACTGGCAGTTGCTGCTTTTGACTCATACTCTGACCTTTGGAGCATAGGCTCATTGGTTAAATATTCTTAGTATAGTAGTTTTAAACTTGTTTTTAGCCTCTTATTCTTCTGACAGGCCCTTTAGTTAGTTAATTTGGGATTCTTTTGATGTGGCAGGATTGAACTGTGATGTGAAAACTTTCAAAGCACAAAGGGTAGTTCTAAGAACAGTTGAAAATGTAGGAAAAGTGTACACAATTCTGTGATGAGCAGAAAGTGTAATAGTTATTTTGTGTGTGTGTGAAAGTGCATCTGTGTGTCTGTGTCTGCTTGTTGTCGTAATGTGGAGGCAGAAGACAACCTTAGATGCCATCTGCAGGAAGACAGTACACCTCTTTTCAGATAGGGTCTCACACTGGCCTTGAGCTCACTGGTTAGACTAGACAGGCTACTACTAGGCCAGCAAGTAGTAGGAATCCTGTCTCTGCTATCAAAGCTGGGGTTACAGGCGTACTGCCATGCACCTGTAAGGGGTCTGGGGATCACACTCAGGTGTAAGTAATCTAATAACTGAACCATCCCTCTAGCCCCTGATTATTTTCAGATATACTTAAGAATTTTGTTGTGAATCTAGTTTTTTGAGAATGGAAATGTTGGATTGTGTATAATGTATAGACTTATTTTAGCTTCCCAGAAGATCTGGGTAGGTACTCTAATTGACTTTGGCAAGTTGAAATTTCATAATAGTGGTTTTTTTTTTTTTTTTTTTTTTTTTTTTTTAGAGATGAGGATCTTGGGTTGCCTAGAATGCCTAGTTAGGATCCTCCCCACCCCCCTGCCCCCAAGGGTCTCACTATAGAGCTCTTCTTTTTAGTTTTTCAAGACAAGGCTTCTCTGTGTAGCCCTAGCTGTCTTGGAACTCACTCTGTAGGTCAGGCTGACCTTAAACTCAGAGATCCATCTCCCTCTGCCTCCCAAATGCAGGAATTAAAGTGTACACCACTATGCCCAGCCTGCCTCTATCTTTGAATAGCTAGGATTGCAGCCATTAACCACCATGCCTGACTATAATAATAATTATTGTGCGTATGTGTCTTGTCCTTGTGTGGTAGATTTGGTACAGCATCACCAAAGTATGCATTGGTTCATATGAGTTTTTTGTTTTGTTTTTCAAGAAAGCATCTCACTATGTAGTCCAGGCTGTCCTAGCGTTTACTATGTAGGCTAGGCTAGCCTCAAACTCAAAGAGAACTGCCTGCCTCTGCCTCCTGAGTGTACCACTATACCTGGCCATGGGTATTATTTTTAAATTAATTTTTAAATTTTTATTTGATGTGCGTTGTTTTGTCTGCATATGTGTTGGAAGGTGTCAGATCCTCTAGAAATGGAGTTACAGTCAGTGGTGAGCTACCATGTAGTATGGGAATTGAACCCTGGTCCTCTAAGAGCAGCCAGTGCCCTTAACCACTGAGCCATCAGAGCATTAATGAATGGGCTAACAATCAGTGAACAAAATTCCTCTCTGAAGGGGCTTACAAAACACTATGGCGTTTTAATTCTTCCTTTACTCCTGAACAAGCTGTGAGTCTTTGGACACAGTATTTCCTTCAGTGTACTCTAGTTCCTTACCGGTAAAATGAGATTAAACCTGAGTTTACCTCATAGCCTCATAGAACTGTTAAGGGTCAGCAGTGTTTGACAAGAGGATAATATTCTCCCCGGCACATATTTGCACTTAAAAAAAAATTACTTGGGCAAAGGTAAATATTACTATTATTTATGATAGTTGTTTGCTCAAATGCCATGGAGAGCATATACACTTAGATGTTTGGCCAAAGCTTGTGAGGGGGAGGTGCATTGAAGGAAAGGCTTTTCTTTCAGACGCATAATACATAAAGTTTCTTAGGCTACATCTTCTACTCTCTTTGTTTATTTTATTTTATTTTATTTTTTATTTTTTGGTTTTTCAAGACAGGGTTTCTCTGTGTAGTCTTGGCTGTCCTGGACTCACTTTGTAGACCAGGCTGGCCTTGAACTCTCAGCGATCTGCCTGCCTCTGCCTCCCGAGTGCTGGGATTAAAGGTGTGCGCCACTACGTCCGGCTCTCTACTCTCTTCTAATAAGATACTTTTACGTAATATTTTTGTGTGTGTCACGGTGTATATGTGAAAGTCAGAACAACTTGGAGGAGTTCTACTATTGTGTGGATCCCAGGGATCAAACTCTAGTCATCAGGCTTTTCAGCCAGCCCCTTTACCTACCTGCTGAGCAGTTTCGCCAGCCCTCTATCCTCTTAAAAAATTTGGCAGGGTATGCCTTTAATCCCAGCCCTCAGGAGATGGAGCTAGCTGTGGGGTTTAGGTCATTCTAGTCTACATGGTGAGTTCTAGGACAGCCAGGGCTATGTAGAGACCCCCTGTTTCAAAATACAAAAACAAAAGATATTTCAGACATTAAAAATTATAGAAAGTGGGACACTTAAGAGTTCATTGTTTATTTTATTTGCACGCTCCTTTTAATTCTGAACTGTTTATGCTTAAGCTACTTGGAGGGGGCTTGGTGGTGGTGCATCCTTTTAATTCCAGCATGGGAGGCTGAGGCAGGTGGATCTCTTTGTGAGTTTGAGGCCAGCCTGTTATTTTTTTATTTTTATTTTTTTTTAATTAATTTATTCTTGTTACATCTCTATGGTTATCCCATCCCTTGTATCCTCCCATTCTCCCCTCCCTCCCATTTTCCAGTGGGTCCTAGAAACCTACAAGTAGAACATTGTGATAGGCAGATTTGGGCCCAGGGGTCCCGCTCAAACTAAGGTACCAGCCAAGGACAATACAGTCGGTAAAATTTAAACCCCTACCCAGATCTAGCCCATGGACAGGACAGTCTCCACACTTGAGTGGAGAGAGGGATATGACTTTCTCATGTACTCTGGTGCCTCACATTTGACTATGTCCCCTGGCGGGGGAGACCTGGTGGCACTCAGAGGAAGGACAGCAGGTCACTGAGAAGAGACTTGATACCCTATGAGCATATACAGAGGGAAGTAATCCCTCTGAGGAACAGTCATAGGGGAGGCCAGCCTGTTCTATAGTGCTAGTTCTAGGGTAGCCAAGGCTAAACAGAGAAACCCTGACTGAGGGAGGGAGGGAGGGAAGGAGGGAGGGAGGGAGGGAGAGAGAGAGAGAGAGAGAGAGAGAGAGAGAGAGAGGAAGGTAGTTGGAGTATTTCCCCCCAAATACGTATGTCTGTTTTCTGTGACTCTACAAATAGCCTAAGTATCAACTTATGAAGGTGATCTCACTGACAGTGGATCCTGCTGCCTTTTATATAGTGCTGCTTCTGTTTGTGTATGAAATCCAGTCCAGAGATGGTACTGGGTTGTATTTTTTCAACCTTCTTTAACCTTTTCTAAGTAACACTCGTATTTCTGAGCAGCACCCCTCCAGAACACTCTTTTGTTAAAGTGCGTGCGTGTGTGTATACACATGTACATGTGTATATAAATACCATCATACCATCACACAGATAAGAAGGTCAGAGGGTAACTTGGGCGACTTGGTATTCATTCTCCTTTTACCTTGTGGATCTAGGGAATTAAAACTTAGATCACTAGGCTTGCAGTAAGAGCCTTTACATGTTGAGTCTTCTCACTGACCCAGGAACATTCTATATTTATTATTAGATTGAGGTTTTATAGTGTTGGTTGGACTGTGTAGGGTGTCTTTCTCAGTCATATTTTATCCATCTAGCCTTAAATAGATAACATTAGTTTTGATAATTTGGTATTGCCGAATTTTCTGATTTGTGTGTGTGTGTTTTTCATTCTACCTTGTGACTGTAGGTATTATTGTGGGAAGATATTTTAAAATCATCTAAATATTCTCCCTTATCTTCTTTATCATCTTATTTTTACCAGCTGGTTGCAGTGGCTTTCTAACTGTTGTTTGCATTTGAGCCCCATGAAAATTGGTATATTTCAGTAACTACTTTTGTAATTTTGAGACTTTAATCACTGTTCTTCTACACAGGATGGCTCAACAGCAGGCCTTGAGGTTCCGAGGCCCAGCTCCCCCACCAAATGCAGTGATGCGAGGCCCGCCACCTCTCATGAGACCACCTCCTCCTTTCGGCATGATGAGAGGCCCTCCGCCACCACCCAGGCCACCCTTTGGACGGCCTCCTTTTGATCCTAACATGCCACCAATGCCTCCCCCAGGAGGAATACCTCCACCCATGGGCCCACCACACCTCCAGGTAAAGAATATAGAGGTTGCCATTTTTGGGTTGGTATCGGTATTAATTTTATATACAGGTTTTGCCTTAAAAATCGTGATTCTACTTCTTTGTGTTTAAAGATTTTTCTTTATTATTATTTTTTTTATTTTATGTATTTGAGTTTTGCCTCCATGCATGTATTTGTACTGCATATATGCCAGATACTCATTGAGGCCAGAACAGAGCACCCAGTACCTTGGATCTGGAGGTAAAGATGGTTGTAAACCACCATGTGGGTGCTGGAAACCAAGCCATCTCTCCAGCCCCTACAGACTTTATTTCATGTTTTTAATACTTCATGTTTTAAAGTGTGTGTATGTGTACACATATGTACATACATGTGTAAGTGTGCATAGAGGCTGGAAGAGGACATTACATCCCTTCTGATGCTGGAGTTAACACGCAGTTGTGAATCACTGGGCATAGATACCGTAACCACACTTGGGTTCCCTGGGAGAAGATCAAACATTCTTAACTACTGACTCAGTTCCTGGTTTTTTATTTCTTTTTTGAGACAAGTTCTTGGTCTGTAGCTCTGGCTGGCCTTGAATTTGCTGTGATCCTCCTGCCTTAGCTCTTAAATGCTGAGATTCAAGTTTCAAATGCTCTGACTTTACTAAGGAGATGTCTACATGTATTGCTATTACTCCTTAAGTTACCAATAAGGGGATCAGATCAGGAACTTAATCTACTCACAAAACTCTGCTCTAATAAACCAGTTTGTATTTGCCATTGATAACTGAATTATCTTATGCAACCTGCCTTCTCTATGGGAAAAAGACTTTAAGGTTTTAATGTACTGAGTGGAGAATATTTATTGTTCGTGGTTTATATTGCTAGTAAGTATCTAATAGATGTAGATGAATAATATATATTCTTTAGTAATTATACTCTCTAGTAATGATGTCTAAGGTATAATTTGGAGAATGATAATAAATTTGGATTTGAGTTTCTTTCTTTCCTCCAAATCTTTTGATATTAGAAAAAGATTTATTATGGTATTTTCTAAGTAAAAACTTGTCGTGTTTCTCTTTCTTTTCTCTCTCTTTCTCTCTTTCTTTCTCTCTCTCTTTCTTTCTTTCTTTCTTTCTTTCTTTCTTTCTTTCTTTCTTTCTTTCTAATTTAATGGGGACTTGCTGTTCAGCACAGGCTGGACTTGAACTCACCATGTATTGCAGAGTGGCCTTGAACGTGCAGTAGTTGTACTGCTTCAGCCTCTGGGTGCTAGCATTGTTGCTGCCATACACCACTATACTTGGCTAAACTTACATTTTAACTGCTTATCCGTAAATGACGTGGCATTATATTTACTTGAAGACTAGAAATATCCGGTTTTTTAGCTAGTGACTGGAAATTTACTACATATATATTTAGAGTAGATCTTTTATAAATGGAGTTTGTATTGGTGCCAGAACGACAAGAGCTTACGTAAGGAATAGAAACAAGTTCAACAAAGCAGGTGTGGGATATGGAGTGCTTTTAGGAAAGTGGGACTCAGTTCCTCTGTCCAACTTAAGGTGCTTTTGATAATTCAATTTTTATATTACATACAAATTATGGAAAACATCTTTTTAACCCTTGTTCAAAATGACAGTACCAATAGTCATTATATTTTTATTTCTGAAATTCTTTTTTCTTTGCCCACTTGAGATATTGTTTCTCTGGCTGTCCTGGAACTCATTATGTAGACCAGGCTGGCCTCAAACTCACAGAGATCTGCTGACGTCTGCTTGTTGAGTGCTGGGCCTAAAGACATGCTCCACCTTGCCCAGCTCTGAAACTCAATTCTTGAAGAATCCCTCCGTATGCTAACGTAAGCAGGCATAGGTATGGGAAGCAGCAGCAGCAGCAGCTTTCCTTCCTTGAGATACATCTTGTTAGTCACTGAAGAATGACCTTGCAGGGATTCTCGGGGTCAAGAGTGATGTCTTGTATGTTTGGTTGATTTCTAAGCTTTCCACTAAAGGCAGGATGAGAGGCTCATGCAAGGGCTGAGATCAGTCCCCAGCACCAAGACCAGAGCAGAACAGATGAAGCCTGAACATAGGGCAGATAGTTGTTTTCTGTGAAACACATTTAAAGTGATGAGCTTTATTACTACTGCATAAAGATTAGGATAGGAAAATACCTTTTTAGTTATATTTTTGCTTGAAGTAAAAATAACGAAGGGTTATTGCTGTGTGGTTTTGTAAAATAGTGTTTACTATTAATACCTACTGTAGTTGAGTTGTAAGTCATTGATAGCTGAATGAAAACATAGGGACTCAGCAATAGAATACATGCCTAGGATGCACAAGGCCCTGGGTTTGATTCCTACCACCATAAAAACAAAGATATCAAAAAATCCTCAGAATATTTTTTCTTTTAAAGTAATCCAGCATATTATTGCAGACTAGTCATTTTGCTCACGTAGTAGCCAAATGTATTTGAACAAACAACTGTTTGCTTTTATAGTTCTTTGCTTGTGTATAGAGGTATAATTTAATATAACTCGAAGGAAATAAGTTAATAATTGACCACAACTGTTCTTGTGCATTCACAGAGACCACCTTTCATGCCTCCACCCATAGGAGCTATGCCGCCTCCTCCGGGTATGATGTTCCCACCAGGAATGCCTCCTGGGAGTGCACCTGGTGCTCCGGCACTGCCTCCTACTGAGGAGATATGGGTAGAAAATAAAACTCCAGATGGGAAGGTAAATTTCAAAACATTTTCAACTTGTTATTTTCATGGTGGCAAAGTAGTGAAACTTGGTAGGTTGAGATTATATATTAAGAATATATTGAGAATTCTCTGTATTAAGAATGAGCCTCAAGGAGCCGGGCATGGTGGTGTAGGCCTTTAATCCTAGCACTTTGGATGCAGAGGCAGGTAGATTGCTGTGAGTTCGAGGCCAGCCTGGTCTACAAAGTGAGTGTAAGACAGCCAAGGTTACACAGAGAAACCCTGTCTTGAAAAAAAAAACGAAAAAAAAAAAAATGAGCCTCAAGCAGCGGCTAGGCTATGACTTCAGGAAGAGCTTGCTGCATTAGATTTTGCTGCAGTTCAAAGGTCACATCAAGGCCTGTATTTTAAATGATGTGTCACAAATTCTCAAGACCATCTCAGGCTTGAGAAAGATTATCAGAGATCAGCATATTGTTGAAGTCGTCATGGCTGGAACTACAGTGAAAGGATACAAAACTAAAAGAGAAGCATATGACATAAAATATGAAAGAAAATAGAGTAAGCTTCCCAAAGTCCTATTAAGGAATAAGATGACATGGTGAAATTCTTTAGAGTGGAATGGTAACCACACATTTATTTTCTACCAGTAAGCTCACATGAGCCTAGGGGTTTTCATTGGAGCTTGGACATGAAGTACTGTCTGTCTTCTATGAAATTCCATATTCCCAGAGCAAAAACAGACTTTGCTCATGAGGGGCACCGTTTGCATATATGTTTAGGCACAGTGTGCCATTCTTACTAGGAAGAGAGTGGTGGTAATCTTCTCAAGTTCAGTTCTTATGTGCTAGCCAAAGGCCAAGTATGTCAGCAAGGCTTTCTCATAAAGGTAGTCTCAGGCATTCTTTGTTAACTACATTGGTTTTTCTTTCCTTTCTTTTTTCTTTCATTTAAAAAAATTTTTTTTGCATATACATTTATATTATTACTCATATATTCAATAAACTACCTACAGCAAGAAGAACCAAGACACAATCAGGAATTATATAAATGTTACATTCTTAGTGTTTTGGCTATTTGTATTTGGCAGCCTTAAAGGAAACATCTTTCCTATCTTGGTGTGTCTAAGCTTCTGAATGTAAATCAATATCTATCACATCTCATCATTATCAACTTAAAACATCTATCTAGACCTAAAAACATCTTAACTCCTAAACAACTGAGCTTAATTGTAAAACTAAACTCTCTGGTCTTCAACCTCATCAGAGACTTGAGAAGGAGTAAACTTGATTACCTGAGTATACCGGGAGAGCAGGTTAGCAGCTTTCCAAATGAGAAGATGACAGAGACAGTTTCCTACCTGAACAGTCACCTATAACTCTCTATTGTGTTGGAGCATCATCTTCAGCTTTCTGGCCCAATATATCTGACAGATGTATTTATGAGGCAGGGACTATTGAGGACTTGCTTACCCTTTCTTGGCAGAGTTTGGCCGTCGACTCTGCCTGCATCCAAGCTTGCCCTTTTTAGGCAGAATTCTGTCTGTGGTAGAAACAAGGACATTTTGCCCAGTGGCTACATTGGTTTTTCTTTTCTGTTTTATAGAAACAGACTCATAATATATGGATATCTTTTTAGCCTTTTCTACAGCTGCTTTCTTGAGACAAAATATAGTAACATTTTTAATAGCAGATTTTGTGATTATCACTTTTTCTTTCTCTGCAGGTTTATTATTATAATGCTCGGACACGTGAATCTGCATGGACCAAGCCAGATGGAGTTAAGGTTATTCAGCAATCAGAACTGACACCTATGCTTGCAGCCCAAGCACAGGTTCAGGCCCAGGCCCAGGCTCAGGCCCAGGCCCAGGCACAAGCGCAGGCCCAGGCCCAGGCCCAGGCCCAGGCTCAGGCACAAGCCCAGGCTCAGGCTCAGGCCCAGGCCCAGGCCCAAGCGCAGGCTCAAGCGCAGGCGCAAGCGCAGGCTCAGGCCCAAGCACAGGCCCAGGCTCAGGCCCAGGCCCAAGTGCAAGCACAAGCAGTAGGCGCGCCCACCCCGACCACCAGTAGCCCAGCACCTGCAGTGTCTACGTCAACACCATCATCTACCCCATCCTCCACCACAGCCACCACCACAACTGCTACTTCAGTTGCACAGACAGTATCAAGTAAGTACCTGCCCAGTGTGTGTTTTTATTTAAGGGTGTAAAACACAAATAAATACAGTATTCTAAAATGGCCCTTATATTTATGGCATTACCCTGATGCTACTTAAAGTATATTTTGACATTAAAATTTCTGAGTTAGAAAAAATACTAGACACCTGTATAAGTAAAAGAAATTATTTGCCCAAGTGTAGTTTATGAAGTTAAGCTGTAGAAGTGCAGTTGTTTTAATTGACCAACACTAGTGACAAATGCTGTGGGAATTACAAAATTGTGTGAGACCCTGTTTTGCAGAGTTTTCTAACTGAGGCTTGAACAAAGGTCAACAAATGAGGACTGATGTCATTTATGGGATTGCTAGGGGAGTTCTGAGGTAGGACGTTTTATACTGCTCAATAAACTGAGTAAGAACAAGTCCAGGGCATGGAAAGTTTTAAAAATCAAGACAGGCCTGGCATGGTGGCAGGCACCTTTAATTCCAGGGCTCAGGAGGCAGAGGCAGAGGCAGGCAGTTCAAGGCCAGCCTGGTCTACCAAGTGAGTCCGGGACAGACAGGGCTATACATGCTGTGGATGTAA
Organism: Acomys percivali; assembly: GCA_907169655.1. Classification (NCBI taxonomy): domain Eukaryota; kingdom Metazoa; phylum Chordata; class Mammalia; order Rodentia; family Muridae; genus Acomys; species Acomys percivali. The sequence goes on along the minus strand of OU015744.1, from coordinate 43,156,902 downwards.
ACAAGCAAACATCAGGCAAATGTTCTGGATTGTTCAGGTGCTGCCTCTGGGTCATATTGAAGTTGGAAGACCTTATTAGGAGTTTTTCTGTAACTTCTTTTAGAGACGGCATGCCCTGGAGTAAATGCAGTAGGGATTGGCTTAAAAACAGTAAGAAAGGAAAGAATTTTCAAGTATATAATCATAGTCCCAAGACTTAGAACTTCAAAAAAACAAATAAAAATGAGACTGTAAATATCAGATGTAAGAGCTGAAGAGAGATTTGTTTTAGATAGCTGCTCTGTGTGTTGGTGGTATTACTCTGCAGACTGAGACTGAGCCCAGAATCATTGAATGATCTGGATGTGATCATTGCTAATGCATTGTGCTGACTGGGTTTCTTTATGGGACGGTCGTTTTTTCTATTGCTTTATTTTCTGGGCCATGGATAAGAAAAACAAACTACACTTTATGCTCAGGAGCTTCTTGGGAATCAGTAGTGTAAGAAATACATACTGAAGAGATGTAATCATCGTGCGTTCAGCTTTGAGTTTACCCTCTTGATAAAAGAAGCCACTGAAGGAGTAAGGTGTGTGTAGTGTATTTGTAGAGATAGGTGTGTGTGTTGTGCTCTTCCCCAGTACTGGCAATTGAGCCCAGGCCTTATGGATTCCAGGCAAGCACTCTACCGTGTGGCGATGAGTCAAGACACACAGTGCTTAGGACTTTTTAGACAACCTGAGGGAAGTATATGAAATAAGAAAACGTGCATGTTTTGCAAGTGTAAGATGTAAATGGAAGGAAGATTTTGCTAACTGGATTGTGATCCTTAGCTTATGGTTTTTATTATACTTAACATGAGTGTCAAGGCTGAAGCCTGCCAGTGATTCATGGAGTACACGGTGGTGGTAGTGGGAACAGGGTATTAAAGGCAGGGTAGCACTGTGTGGAGTGCTGCATTGACATCTGGGAAGGGTAGTACTTCGTGTTTTAAGGAACAGGGTTATGTAGGCATTCCATTTGCCCTGTGTGGGCTCCATTCTCTATTTAACCTCATTAGTGAGTGCTCCTCCCCTTCCTGCTATAATCGTCCTGAAAGGACTTTTAACCCCAAGCATCCAATAACAAAGTCATGCTCTCTTGAGTACCAGTTTTTATGTTGTGTGTCTAAATATTCTGGTACTATGGTTCTAGTCTATCTCTCTGCCTGTTGTACATAGTCACTGGTCATTGTTAGAATCCCACACTGGATTAAATAGTGTGAACTGAGGTGGCGCCTTAGCAGTTCTGTGAGCACACACATCCCACAGGAGAGCTTAGTCACTGTCTTGGTATCACTCTCTCAGGTTCCCCCTTGACTCTTTCATTGCCTTTATCCTTTTCCTCAGAGCCATTATTACCTCTAAGCCAGTTCAGAATACCCTGTTGTGGAAAGTAGGAGTGAGTGACTACTTTCTGCCGTCTCCTTGGCTGTAATCTTTTTTACTTGAAATTTTATGTCCCTATAAACTCATTTTCCTGGTATTGGTGCTTTGGACCAAAATTTTAGTACTGAATACAATTAATATTTTAAAATTTAGTTTTATGAACTACAATATAGATATGTAGGTATGTGGGACTAAACATTCAGGCCATTTATTTTACTTGAAGCTTTTTTTTTTTTTTTTTTTTTTTTTTTTTTTTTTTGGTAAGTTTATGGACACTGATCATGAGGTCAACTTCTCAGGGAAATCGGAAAGAATAAATATATTTTCAGCCAGTATAGTGGTCTACAGTTGCCAACTGGTATATGTGTATGGGACTGGGCAAATGTTGCATGTACTTTGTATTTTTCACATTGTTATAAATTATTAATATGATACTGTACCCTAAGGCTAGGTCTATGCTAGACCAACAATTCATTCCTGGGCCCCTGAAGATACTTGTTTGGCCCTGCTGTCTATTTAGCCAAGGTGAGTTCCTCATTAACAAGTATGAAATTGCTCACATCCTCCCAGCCTAAGTGAGTTATTTATTTTTAGAAGCTAGAAAGTGGTAATGGACAGATTTTTGTTGTCAGCTGGACAATACAAGTGGGTGGTTTGTATTCAACCTTATGCTTTTATTAAGAATTGAAGTTGTTTAAAGATTGGGAAAGCACTGTTAGTAATTTGGCAACTTAATTTTTAGTCTAATACAGGTAGAGTTTGGTACTTTCCCTTTCTTTAAAAAAAAAAAATCCCTAAAAATTAGTGAATTATCCCAGTGGATTTTATTTGGAACAGACTGAGTTATAAATAACATGTTTTATTGATGAAAACTAAAACCTTAAGTGAAGTATAGATTTTATTTATTTTTGATCATTTCTATTTTGAATGTGACTTCTAGAGATGAAGTGTTTTATTTTTGATAATTGAATGTGTATTAGCAGAACCCAAATAACTCTAAAATTTACATTTACCTGTTCACACTATAGTGAGCTCTCAAAATGTTTTCTTAAATTTTTAAATGATTGAAGAAAACCCCAAGATGTTTTCTGTTCCATTCGTTTATATCCAGATTTTAGTTGTTTGCATATTCTTTTCCTCTCTGTTCTTCCTGGATTAGACAGTTCCATTAATGGAACTTATCTGTCTCCTCTCTTCTTCCCATTTAATTCATCACGTGATCCCTTTGTTTACATTTATGAAATGCCAATAATGTGAGAATGCACTGTTATATGCAGTAGCATCTATTTTCCCACTCCGTTTTCTCTGCAGAAGTGCTGCTCTTTTTCTGCCCAGCAAAGAAGTATAGACTTCCTGACCGGTCCTCGAGGCGTTGCTGATGTCTGCCTCATGTCTTAGGAGTTGAGAGCTAGCTCCCTCACTTTCTGAATACTTGCTCTCTGTCCCTTGCCCTTGCTCATACTTCTTTCACCATTGGCTTATTTTCTCTTTGGGCTTCTCTTTGTTTGAAAAATCTTGACTCTTTGAGGTAAAAACTTTTGTGCCCTCCTCATATGTATGAATGGACTGGGTCTTGATTACACTCCTATACATTTATCCCACTTCATTTTGTGCTCAGCTTTGATTTTTTTGTTTTTGTTAAATTCATTTAGCTGACTTTTCAGGCTTCTTGAAGATAGTTTTGTGGCACATTTCTTGCAGTGCATGAGATGATAGGCCTTTCAATACTGAATGACTGAGTGGTGGATGAAAACAGTAAAAAGGTTCATGAAGGAGTGACACATGTTGTTTTCTTTCTTATCAGCACCCACAACACAAGACCAGACCCCAAGTTCCGCTGTTTCAGTTGCCACGCCTACAGTTAGTGTGTCAGCTCCTGCTCCTACAGCCACACCTGTGCAAACTGTACCCCAGCCGCACCCACAGACGTTACCTCCTGCTGTTCCTCACTCAGTACCTCAGCCAGCAGCAGCAATACCTGCTTTCCCACCAGTAATGGTGCCTCCATTTCGTGTTCCCCTTCCTGGCATGCCAATCCCACTTCCAGGTAAACAACAGATTACACTTGTTTCTCTAGCTGTTTTCACATTGTCAGTTTGTTCTCATGTGTCTGTTGCATTAGAAATTTGCCTTGAATCTCATCTGCTTGAATTGTTTTTGAAAGATTCATGGCTAACTGCGATATTTTTTTCTTAAGTTTTGGTAAATGTTCTTTTTTGTTGCTGTTTACATGTCTTAAAATTAGAATCACATTTAAAAGTATACTTATTTTGGATAATAGCCTCAGTGAATAAAATGATTTTATTTGTATATATGTTCTAAATGTAGTTTTTAAAGGGATTGGATGTATGAAGTTGATAAATTATAAGCTTTAACAGCTAAATTAGTTATCTAGTGTCACCTAGCTAAGTGATAGTGTTAGATTTGATCTGGTACCCTCCAGATCTAGGAACCAAGCTCTTAATAATTATGTTGTACTGGCAAGAAAAATGTGAGTCACTTAATTGTGAACAGATTGATGTAAGACAGAAATCAGGTTTCTTGGCAACATTTGTGAAGTAGAGTATAATGTACATTATTTAAAAGTTTGTTATAGCAAATTTGTGTGTCATTATATAGGAAATTATGAAGACTAGAGAAGGAGCTAAAAGATTTGTGGGAAAGTCTGCCATTAGGTATTACATAATAGTAGCATTGGGCATTCTAATTTGAGTGCATTTGCTGTTGTCAAGTGCATTGTTTAATCCTTGATCCATGATTCATTCTTTATGGATTGTAGTTGAAAGTATTGCTACCACAGACAAATTTTACAAGACTAGTTTGTAATAAGGCTTCTGTTTCCAATTTATACACTTTTCCTAAGGTTACTGCCATTTATTGTACAGGGTTCTGTCTAAATGTAGAGGTGTGATATGAGACATTTAAATATTAAACATTTGCAGGTACCAAAAATTCAGGAACTGGTATTTTTTATTTGATTAAAAAAATCTTTCACTCATTACTGATTTAAGTGCTCTATATGTGAAGGTTATACTTTCTAGTCATTTAAAAATAAGAAAAGTTGTGCAGTATTAAGGATTAGAAATTTTTTTTCTTTAGTTATATTTAAGGCAAGCTGAGTACTTGCCTCTGCGTCTTATTTTTGTAGGAAAATAAGTGGGAATAGAAAACAAGTGGGGAATAGTTTGACACTTATCAAAACCTTCTTTTTTTCTTAGAAATAATAATTATTATTTTAATAATAATAATGATAATAGCATAGTGTCTTGCTGTGTATCCCAGCCCATACTAAAATTCATTTGTCTAGTCTTCAAACCTTGAAATGATGATCAGCTTTATGGTTAAGGACAGTGTCAGGGATACACATAGATTTGAGTGTGAAGGTGCTGAGCTGTTTTGTTTTTGGGTTTTTTGTAGAGGACAGACTGAGAGGTAGCATGATGATGCTATAAAGATATTTTGAAAGACCAGTGTCTTCTGAAAAGATGTTTACATGGTCCTATGTGATTTTACTAGGAGCAGAGAAAAAAGGCAGATGGTACATATTAGCAAAGTTTTGTGGAAAGGGGAAGTTTGTCAAATTCTTCATTTTTTTCTTTTTTTAACAATTTATGTATCTATTATGTATACAGTGTTCTGGCCTGCACACCAGAAGAGGGCATCAGATCACATTACAAATGGTTGTGAGCCACCATGTGGTTGCTGGGAGTTGAACTCGGGACCTTTGGAAGAATAATCGGTGCCCTTAACCTCTAAGCCATCTCTCCAGCCCCAAATTCATTTTCATACTTCACTTTCTAAAGCTTTAGAATAGGTGGTGGTGACCACAAAATGAATAAGACATGAAATTTGGCAGTAAAAACAGGTAATAAATGGTAGCCACTAATGCCATCTTGTAGGTTAACCGGGAGAAAGCTTGACACCTTTCTTTTCTCTGCCTGTCTCTGTTTCTGTCTCACTCCGGGGGTGGGGGTGGGGGAGCGGATTGTTTCTGGGGATTGAAGTCAGGGATTTGTTCAGGCTAGGCAAGTATTGTACTCTCAAACTGTACTCCAGCTGGGTAGTGGTTGGGTTGTCCTAGCTACCAAGATTCTTTGGAGGGTGTCTTACAGAAAGTGATGGTGACATTTGCTGAAACTAAGGCATTTCGTATTCGATGTTCATTTGTTTTTCTCATTACCTTTTTCATTAAGTTCTATAAGGTATTTAGCAAAGAGACAAAACCACTTAATTTCTCCTTCCCGGATTTTTGTCTGTTGTTATGGTTATGTACAGTTAGATCCCACCTCTTCTCTTCTTTATGTCAATTCTGCTTTACTTATTTTGCAGCTTGAAATCTTATTTGAAATAGTATTGTGTGGCTGTAATAAGGATGACTAAGAGATAAATAAGATGGAGGGAACTAGGGAAAGAATTAGATGAAATAAGAGAATAAGGTAGAATTTGAGAGTGGTACCAGATTAGGATGAGAGGTATTTGTTTCTAAAACTGAAATCTTACAACTGTAAGAAACTTACTGTCATTGACATCAGAATTATCCAAAATGCTAAGTGGGATTTTCTAATTTTCTAATAGAGCATATTTTGAGAACAGCATAATTTGTAGGAAACTTGGACAAAAGCTGCTTCTTATTTAAAAAGGTTAGGATTTGAGAGAGAGAGAGAGAGAGAGAGAGAGAGAGAGAGAGAGAGAGAGAGAGAGAGAGAGAGAGAGAGAGTGTGTGTGTGTGTGTGTATGTGTGTGTGTGTAAGTATTCCTAATATGCTTGCAGTATCATCAAGGAAAGCCTTAGATTTATCTGTTTTATGTGAGGGCAAGCATATGCCGATCTTCAGGTAGAGAGAAGCAGGTTGCCCAATTGATTTTTATCATTGGCAGTTAGGTTTGAATATGAAGATATTTGATTCATTTTAAGTTACACAGTGAAACACTTTTTTGGAGGCTTGTTTAAGAGAACAGACTTTGGTATAAAGTTTTATTCTGAGAGAAGTGGTGGTCCTGTAGAGGGCAGTGTTTATTAACTTAAATTTACAGCCTGGAACTTCTTTAATGAAGTGAATTCCCCTTCATTTTGTTTCAACATTAGGGAAATAATGCTGTGCATACAGCTTTCTTCACTCAGCATGCTCTTATAATTCAGGGATTTTACTTGGGTTAAAGTTAGTAGAAAGCTTAGCGTTAATATTCTTTATGTACAATGGTAAAGAAATGAAAGACACTTCAAAATTTGGTGCTTTTGTGTGTGTGTGTGAACGTCATTTAAATTGTTTGAAAATTTTTAATTTCACTTTGTGAATCTGGAGAGACTTCTTTTCCCATCTTTCAGTGGGAAAGGTTTTTTGTTTTTGTTTTTGGGTCTTTTTTTTTTTTTTTTAATCACAGTATTTTACATTTTTTAAAATGTGCAGTACCAAACTAAGTTGAGTTTTTTCCAGTTACAAAAAAGTAAAAATTATTGTCCCTATATTCTTCAGACTTTTACTTTTGAAACATTTTAATATTCACATTCAATTTTGAATTTCTTCAGTTTCCCAACTTTTCTTTTCATTCTTTTGCCATCATTCTAATGCATCATGAGTCTTCATCCTTCTCAAAACTGTATGTAATATCTGTTCCTTAATACAAATGCTACTTTAACCAACCTAAGTGATAGAGGTTTCTGCAGCTATCAGCAGACAGTGACTAAGAACATCAAAGGGACAAGGTGTAGTTTCAGCCTGCCATCCCTTGTAGAGGGCACTAAATGGATATTTTGACACTAGTTGAATGGTACGCTCCATCTGTGCTTTTGTATTAACTGTTAATTGCAGTGGAATATCTGAATCCATTTTATGCCTTAATTTCTTAATCTTCATGCCCCTCTGCCCTTCCTTTTTCTTTCTATTTTTTGCATAGTTGTGCCCTGTTCTTCAGCCCCCCGACCCCCATCCCCCCGCGTCAGCATAGCAAAAGTATCTTGTCAGACAGTGCTGCGTGCACTCACTGCCTTTTACTGGCATATAAGCATTCCCTGGGTTTGATGTCTGGTGGGAAAAGGTCCCACAGGAGAAGTTATTAATGTTTAACAAAGGGGTTTTCTTTTGTTGAATTTAAACTTTGAGGCTCCTTCGAACATGAGAGCTGGTAGGTAACTGGTGTTATAGCTTAGAAATAGCATCACTGGATTTGGCACTACTTCCCACAAAATGTCAAATGACATTTTGTCCATTCTTGGTCTTTCTCATTGGAAATAGGTTCTAAATTGTAGTGGTAAATTATTTCCCTGAATCCCAGTGGTAGCCGACATACAATGGCAGCTTTCCAACCAATGCTTGCTTATCCATTTTACAGGTGTAGCAATGATGCAAATAGTCAGCTGCCCGTATGTAAAGACAGTCGCTACCACCAAGACCGGTAATTTTAAAACCATCTTAGTTTGTTTTGTCTGTAAGTTGGCATGGTAGTGAATGTTGTTGTTTATCCTTTTATTTATTTATTTATTTTTGCCCTAGTGAGTGGAGCTTAAAATTTTTTTTTTCTTTTTAATGAGCAGTTGAAATGCAGTTATCATATTTGGCCAACACTTAATTTCCCAATTGCCTATAGTGTTAGCTTCTTTGGTTCACAAAAGCAAATTAGGTCAGATCACTTTATATATCTTAATTTATGTAATAAGTGTAAACAACTTCATTCTCATATTCATAACATTTAATTTTATTTTTGATGTATGTTTTTAAGTTAAATATAAACTGTCATTTCCATGTGTAAAATGATGTGATTACACTTGCATGCAAGTGACTGTGCGTGTGATATTTGTATATAGCATATATTTGCATCTTAAAGTTACCAAAGTAAGACTATCTGGAACCTAGATTCTAGGATTTTTTATTCTTGTATCCTCATTTTAGCAGTATTTTATTTTAAATAATATCAGATTATTTAGCATTATAGAAAACAGAAATGTGACTTGTCTTAAAAATAGATGTCTCTGCCTTTTTTAAGGAAAAGAGTAATCTGATAGTCGACATGATTTATCCTTTGGAGTTGGTAACAGTTGTTTTGTTTTAAAACTAAGAACGTTTGTTCTGACTCTTTAAAGTATTTTAGAAGTAGGAAATAATTTTGTGTTAGAAATTACACTCAGAGAGTGTTATGTTTCTTTATAATTTGAGAACTTAAAAAAGTGTACTTCTGTTCTTAGTAGTGCTTAGTATATCATGGTGTTTAGACATTGTCATAGAGGACACCTGAACTTTTGACTGTTCTTGAGGTATTTTTGGATCCAATTTCCACGTTCAATTGAATTTAGCAATTAGAGTCAAAAGACCAAGGAAATAGAATCAGTAATACTTAAATCATTTTTTATATACTGTTCTTGTTCTGAGTATTTATTAATATTTACTAGGATTATTTAGCTTGTGGTTTTATTTTATATTATAATTTAATACCAGGATCTAACTTTTTATTATTCTTTTTTTAGGTGTATTACCAGGAATGGCCCCTCCTATAGTACCCATGATACATCCCCAGGTTGCTATTGCAGCTTCACCTGCTACCTTAGCTGGAGCAACAGCAGTTTCTGAGTGGACTGAGTATAAGACGGCAGATGGGAAGACCTACTATTATAATAATAGGACGCTAGAATCAACATGGGAAAAGCCCCAAGAACTGAAGGAAAAAGGTATAGTTGTTTTGTGACTCAGGACATAGTATGAACTATAAGTAGAATGCTATTTGAAATTCTTACTTTCTAAGCTAAAACACAATTTTAAAATGTTTGTGTATATTATGCAGTTTACAGTTATTACCCACTGCATAATTACATTGTCTTTATGGAAATTGATAATACCAATCAACAAAATGTAGGTCTCTGAGGTGTTGTGTGAGGCCGACTCAATGCTCTGCGCTCTGTGTCCCTGCTTCTCAACATGATTCAGTGTTATGGATGCCTGCTGCAGATGATACCCGTGACCTGAGAATATGGTCTCTCTCTGCACATTAAAGAGTTTTCTAATTATATTAGGGACAGTACCAAGAAGGACATTTTATATTAGGGTTAACATTTAGAAATAGAACATCTCAACTTTTTCATGCATGTTCTTTAAAAAATGACAGTAAAACTGTTGAATGACATCATCTTAGTTTTTTAACAGAAAAACTAGATGAGAAGATTAAAGAGCCAATTAAGGAGGCATCTGAGGAACCATTGCCAATGGAGACAGAGGAGGAAGATCCTAAGGAAGAGCCGATAAAGGAGATAAAGGAGGTAAAAGGCCAAGGCATGCTAACCTGGGGCCAGCCTGAGTTGCCTGGTAGTGTATACACAGAACTGAACATGTATTTGCCATGTATTAAGTTGTTGTAAATTTGACCTCTGAAAAATTGAAGTTCTTTAAAGTTCCTAATACTTTTTCCTTTGAAAGTTTATTAATTTTTGTTTTAAGACTTTATTTTTTATTTTAAAGTGTGTGTGTGTTTATGTATTTGTGGGTACCCCTGGAGGCCAGAAGTGATTATCAGATCCCATGGAGCTATAGTTATAGGCAGTTATGAATTGCTCGATGTGGAAGCTGGGAACCAAATTTGGGTCTTCAGAAGAACAGTACATACCTCTAACAGCTGAGCTGCTTCTCCAGCCCCTTCCTTTTATACTTAACTCTCCCGGGGGGCGGGGGGGAGGGAGGAGAAGGAAGGAAGAAAGGAAGGGTCTTGATTGGACCTAATCTCCAAACTCTTGAATTGCAGACTGGTTCGTGTTCATGTTAGAACTACAACATATATTTGGGAATGTTGAGTGTATTTCATCTGGTCTCCCCGCTGTATGTCAGCGTGAAATGTTCCCTTTGTAATACTGAGTTCTGAGTTTTGGGAGCTGCTTTTATTCTCTAAGATAACAATGATAGCCATGTTTTAGTACTACAAAAGTTAGTAGAAGTAAGAAACCAGTTACTTAAAAGAAGAAATCTCCTAATTTTCTCTACTTTAATTATTTCTGTTTTAACATGGCTAGCATGTCTGAAATAGGACCAGTTGCTGCTGATTGTTTCTGGTGATGTGTGATTCAGCTCTTAATATAGGGCAAGGATTTTTTAAACATTCCTTTTCAGAATCTCCCCTTGCAGTTCTTACAAGAGATCTTGGGGTCGTTTTTCATTTGAGATGTTTGTTTGTTTGTCTTTTGGTTTTTCAAGACAACATATCTCTGTGTAGCCTTGGCTGTCCTGGACTTACATTGTAGACCAGGCTGGCCTCAAACTCACAGAGATCCATCTGCCTCTTGCCTTCTTGAGTGTTGGGATTACAGATATGCGCCACTGTGCTAGCCACTTGAGGTGTTTGTAATGATAGCACAAGCTATTAAATACAATATTGTTTTCCTTAGGAGCCCAAAGAAGAAGAGATGACTGAAGAAGAAAAGGCTGCCCAGAAGGCAAAGCCCGTAGCGACTACTCCTATTCCTGGTACTCCGTGGTATGTACTTAACTGATTAATTTTATTTTTTTATAAATGACTTTTCTGCAGGAAGAAAAATACCGGTAAAAGTATATGTCAGATGTTTTTTAACTATTGAATATTTTGATTCTTGTTTGTTAAAGTTGGGTTGTTCAGACTTAAAATTCAATTGCCACAAGTGTTTTACATAATTACCACCCAAGTATCTACTTCCCTTCATGGTCCTGTACTGATATTAATTGTTCCTGGTTATGTATTTGAACCACTGTGAGATCTTGAACCCACCTTTTACTAGTATTTTAAATGTATTTATATGTACATATAAGCATGCATATGTAGGCTCTCATGTGAATAGTACAGAACTCTGTAAAATTATAACTTTTTATCCAGTTATGGTGTAATCTATTACTCTTTTCTTCTTGGGCATCTTTTTACCTTTCTTCCTCTGCTCCATTAATCTCTTTTGTTTCTTCTATCGTTTATTTAACCCTTACCCACGGCACATACTACAATGACTAGTTTGTTCTTGGAGCTTTGTACTGTTATATAGAGTCCTTCCCAACTTGTTTTTGCTACTTATGTCCCTGTTCCTCTTCACATACCCCTGCCTCCTGTTGTTTGTCCCTTTTTTTTTTCCTGTAGTGCTCAGCATTTGTGTTTAAAATAAAGAAAGAAAATCCCAATCATTCGATTTTTACCAATGAAGATTCAGGAGCCAGGTGCAGGGGTGAAAACTTGCTAGCTCTTAGAGGCAGAGAAAGCACCCAGCTGACCTTCCTACTCATCTGACAATATCCCAGAAGGAAAAAAGCCCTTCCTACTCCACTCACATCCCAGAAGGTCTCCACACTGTCTTAAATACCCTTCAACTTAGTGTCTCTCTTTGTTACTTCCTGTCTCATACTTCCTTTCACTCTATGGTTTTTCCTTTTCCCATGTTCACTTCCTGTCATTCTTGTTGCTTGCTCCACCTCTTGACCTAGGGTTAATTTTATTTAATCCTGTTTATGGAAAGCTCTTGGATTAAAGGTGTGTGCTAGGGCTGAGTCACACAACAAATACTTGTTTACAATAAACAAAGTTCCTAAGGTGTGTGCCAGGGCTGACCTACACTATAACTAGAAACAGGTTTTTCCAGTTTACAGTCTTGGGGTTCATGATGGGGTCAGATATCCTGCAACAGTCATGTCTGTGAGGTAATGTTGAATAGGATCTTTGTTTCTGGATTTCCCACAAAATAGTAAGGAGATCTTGAGTGTGATCGGATATAATTTCTAAGTTTCATCTTTCGAGTAAAGATAGTTTACTCAAGGCTCCGAGTTGTGTGTAGACGTGACAATAGTAGCTGTTACTGATGATTGCATCAGTTATTTGACATCTTGAACAGTGGTTTTTAATAAGCAGTAATTTTACTCCATCACTGCAGTGTAGAAGACATCTTTTGGTTGTTACAATTTGGAGATTGTATTGTAGTCGATAAATGGCAGGTGTGTTCCTCAACACCCTACCATGCACATCCCCCTACAGAAGTTATGTACTCAGCAGGTGTTGAGTGCAAGGTGGCAAATCTCTAGACTAGATCCTATAAATTATTAAGAGTTAACAGTGGCATGTTCTTATATTAACTCTACTTTATTAACTGAAGTATCTGTGGAGAGATACCCTCCTCAGCAGTGGTGTTGTAAAGGGACATTGTATTAGGAAGGATGTACTGGTTACAGAATGCTTGATTTAAATGTCTTTGTTTCTGTTTGGTGAAGGTACTATCTGTGTTGATGCTCTGTTGTCTCAGCTCCTGATCTTGTTATGATTGTAGACCTTCTACTCTGCTGTGTTTGGTATATTTTGTGGTGTGTGAAGGACATTATAAAACGTATTTTAAAATGTTGGGTTTTTTTTTTTTTTCACTAAATATGTCTCAGAAATAATCAGTTTAAGAATATGTAAGTCTTTTGTGATAGGAAGAGTTATTGTATTACAATGCATAATTTCCCTACAGGTGGATTGTTAAGGTTGCTTTTTTTTTTTTTGTTCTTTTTTTTTGTTTTGATTTGTTCTTCTGGTTTGTTTGCCCCTGGCATGACAAAAGTTACTATTTGACTCTGTTTTTGTTGTATTGATTCTTAGATGTGAAATAGCTGAGTCAAGTGGTAATAGCTATGTAAAATGTTGGTAGACATTGCTAAGTAGAGTTTAGAGGACTTTAAGAGGATCCTGCTAGTTGGCAGCTGTGAGCTCGCCAGCTGTTTATACCAGCATAGTGAAATTATGCTTCTTTTAACTCCCTGCTAATTTGGCAAAGGAATGTTTATTTACTTACTTTCCTTTGTTTGTCTTGTTTTTGAGATAGGGCATCCTCCTGTGTAGCTCAGGTTTGCCTTAAACTCAAGATCTTTCTGTCTTAGTGTCTGGAGTGCTAGGATTGCTGTCATTGTCACTATGGCCAGCTAGGGTATTGTACTCTTAGAATGCTGATGAAGTTGAAATGGTTTCATATTTACTATCTGTATTCCTCTGTGCAATGTTTGCTAATTTGGGGGTGTTTTGCCTGGCTTTAAAATTAATGTCTTCAATGTACATTGCTATTTAACCCTTTGACTTTTACATGTATATAGTTTCTCCAAGTCTGCGTTTTGTTTTGGTAACTTGTATAAATTTATTCTTTAGGGTTAGTGGAGTATCAAGTTGTAGAATACCCACTAGGCAGTGTGTGAGGATCTGGGTTATATCCCAAGCACCATAGAAATCATTAATATTTTATTTTATTTTAAAATGGGTGTTTTGCCTATATGTATGACTACACCATGTGTCTGCCTGGTGTCCACCTGGTGTCTGTCTGGAGGCCAGAATAGGGCATCCCGATCTCTTGGAGCTAGAGTTACAGACAATTGTGAATCCTGTGTGGCTGCTGGAAAGAGCTCAGGTTATCTGGAAGAGCAGTTCAGTGCTCTTAACTGCTGACCAGCCCCAGAAATAATATTTGGATGAAGTCAAGTTAGTTGATTGTTGGCTCTGTTTCTTAACAATTAAACTTTATTATACAACCCAACTAGCTTACACAAGAGGAAAAAAGGTTAAAGGGACAAAAGAGTGAACCTTCCGGTATCCGTTCCACGGGATGAGTCCTTAGGTGTCTCTCTGGCCCGCGTGATAGTCCAGCCTGTTTGCTTTCTCCACACGCTCTCTCCAAAACCCCTGGCTGAATCTGTTGTTTTTCTCTTCCCCACCTGCCTGAGTCACATGGGAAGGGCGGTCTCCTTCTCCCGTTGAGGATCCATTAGGAAAACAATAGCCCAGGTGGGGTTCCCAGGTCTGCTTCCTGAATTCCAGGCCCAGGATAGCTCCACTCAGTCTATCACAAGGTATTCATGGGGTGCCCCAAGGGTAAAGCCCGCCAAAACTGCTTCTGCCTGTGACAAAGCTTAATCTTTCCCACAGTTGATCTTTTTTATTTGTAGAAAGATCAAATTAGAAGCATTGTATTCTCTAGAATCAGTAAACTAGTTTCTGGTTCTAAGAGTTTTAAAAGTTTTCATACACATTTAAAAAAAGATTTATTTAAAATTTTTTTATTTATTATGTTATAATTTATTTGTTTATTGGCCAGAAGAGGGCACCAGATTTCATTGTAGATGATTATGAGCCATTTTGTGGTTGCTGGGAATTGTACAAAGTTTTAGCTTATAGTTATTTTAGTAGTCCTGTGCTGTTGTAGACAGTGATGGCTACCTTTCATTTCCATGCATTATTATTAGTCTGGCTTTTTTTACTTTTTTTTTTTTTAATTTTTTTTGTCTTACCTAGGTAAGTCAGGGTCTTACTAGATCTGGCTGACCTTGAAATTTTTATTTATATAGCAGAGCCACACCCTGAGCCTCCTTCCTGATCTTGTCTTCACTTCTCAGGTATTGCACCACCACTCCTGGTCCTATGTTGGGTTTAACTTAGCAAACACCTTAGTAGATAAAGGCATCTGCCACCAGACTTGATCACCTAGGTTTGATCCCTGGAATTCACATGGTAGGAGAGAACTGACTCCCAGACAGTGTTCTCTGACTTTACAAACATAAATAAAACGTAAATTTAAAAGCTTCTAAGTTTTATCTTTGATTTTTAAAATTTATCCATTATGTATACAGTACTCTGCCTGCATGTACACCTGCATGACATAAGAGGCCATTAGATCACATTACAGATGTGGTTACTGGAATTTAAATTCAGGACCTCTGGAGGAGTAAGCAGCCAGTTCTCTTACCCTCTGAGCCATCTCTCCAGCCCCTGATTTATTTATTTATTTTAATTTACTGAAAATTGCATAGAACTTGTCTGTTTTCTTTTTGTTTCTGTAGTGCTTCCCCCCCACTCCCCACCCCCGGCATTTTGATATGATGAATTTTAAATTTGTAGATATCAAGACTTCTTCAACATTGACTATATACGGTATATGTGACCATTGAAGATTCTGTAGTTCTACCTTGAGTATATATAGTGACGTAGTGACCGCTGAGATAGTTCTATATTGACTATATCCAGTATATGCACAGTGACCACTTAGATGCTGTAGTTCTCACTTTGCTGTATTTGCTGTAACCTGATTGCCCTTCAACCCACTGATTTTTTTTTTAACACATTGAAAGTTACAGATGCCAGTACACCTTGTGCATAGACTTATCATGTCTTAGTAGTATAGAATAATTTTTGTGACAGAAGAAGTCT
The DNA here is from genome assembly GCA_907169655.1 of Acomys percivali. Classification (NCBI taxonomy): domain Eukaryota; kingdom Metazoa; phylum Chordata; class Mammalia; order Rodentia; family Muridae; genus Acomys; species Acomys percivali. The sequence continues at coordinate 43,141,348 of OU015744.1, read as the reverse complement.
TTGTGTTTCTTGGTTAATTCTAAAGCTCCCTGACAGCTTTTCTGTGTTATACATGCATATCTGTGGTCCCTGCCTTGACTGTAAAAGGGTTGGAGAGAGAAGCTTGGTTAATTGCATATAACAGCACACTGGAGGCTAAGGCAAGAGGATCATGAGTTTGAGGCCAGCCTGAGCTACATAGAAGGAAATTTGGAGAGAATTATTATTATTATTATTATTATTTAGTTTTTCAAGACAGGGTTTTGGTGTGTAGTCTTAGCTGTCCTAGACTCGCTGGCCTTGAACTCACAGTGATCTGTCTGCCTCTGCCCGCCTCCACCCCACCTCTCGAGTGCTGGGATTAAAGGGGAGCGAGAATTGGCATCTTAACAATGCCATCTTTTCTGATTCATAAGCATAATTTATGAAAAGATTGCTGATTTAGGCCTTTAATATCAAAACAGTGTTCGTTGTAGAGTTGGACATGATTTGCTAAATCTAGTCCTAGATATTATATTGTTTCCTACTGCACATGTGTCATAGTGTTTGGGGGTCAGAGGACAACTTTGCAGAGTCCTTGTTCTTTCCACCTTGTCTAGACAAGGCCTGTCTTGTTGCTTGCTGTTGACTTGCTAGCTTTTGGCCAGTTCTCTAGTCTCAGCCACTCATCTCCGGGTAGGAGTGCTGGGATTACAGAATGTCACCACATCTGGCTCTGTATGTGGGATCTGGTAATATACTACTCAGGTCACCAGGCCTGCACAGCTAGCACTGTTTTCCCCTCTGAGCCAAGTCCCTATCTACAAATTTGGCTTTTTAGGGGGGAAGATAATTTCCCATTTGGCTGCTTTCTATTAGTATATAAGAATAGAAATAACATCCCACAACTTTGTAAATTTGATAATTAGAATAATTTCTAAAATTATTTGATCCTGTCCTTTGCAACTAAAAATGCTTTTTGTTCTACTCTTTTATGTCTTTCATTAATTTCTCTTTTTATTGGCCCTCTTATAGAAGTAATAGTGGGCTGCCTTGTCTTACTCCCTGTTCCAGTAGCATACAATTCCCTCTTTCCCCCCCTTTTTGAGATAGGCTTTCATTTTGTAGCTCTAGCTATGAAACTCATTATTGTAGACCAACCCAGATGATACTGCTGCCCAACTCCCTAGTGCTGGGATTAAAGGCATGCACCACCACTTCATCCTTCCCTTCCTGCCCTTTTCCCCTGTTTTTCTTCTTTCTTTTAATGCTAACAGGGATATAAATAACTCAGGGCCTTATGCATTGTAGCCAAGCTCTCAACTACTGAGCCACATCTTCAATGACCAGTTTTTTTTATTGTAAGATATAATGCTAGCTGTAGGTTTCTCATAGACTCCTGTATCAGCTTTAAAAGGTTCCCTTGTTTTAGTAATTTAAAAAAAAAAAAAAAAAAAAAATCTGACCCTCCTTCCCCCACACGCAGTTCTTCAAGAGAGAGTTTTTCTGGTTTCTTAGGTTATCCTGGAACTCACTCTGTAGACCAAGCTGGCCTTGAACTCAGAAACCTGCCTGCCTCTGACTCCTAAATGCTGGAATTTAGGGCAAGAGCCATCCACACCCAGTTACTCTTTTGTTTTAAGTTTGTGAGTCATTAATAAAATTCTTCTCTGATGTAAAGTTTTGAAGCCATATGATTCCTTTACAATGTTTGTCCACCATGCCAGCTTTTAATGAGGTTTATTTTTACTTGACTGTCTTTGAGGCCCTGTTGGTAAGCTTATACACATTTTATAATTGTTACGTCTTGTCTTTATTTTTATGAACTGAATTCTTCTACTTATTCTTCATATTCCTTGTCTCAAAACTTGATTTATTTATAATTAAAACCAGTCATTCTTTTTATACTTTGTCTGATAGCATATATTTTTCTGTTTGTTTTTATTTTATTTTTAGGTAGGATCTTTCTACATAGCTCTGGCTGTCCTAGAACTGAGTATGTAGTTCAGGCTGGCCTTGAACTCACAGGGATCCACCTGTCTCTACCTCCTGTGAATGAAAAAGAAAGGAAGGAAGGAAAAAAAAACAAAGAGTAAGGAAAGGACATGACCGCTTCTGGGTCTGGTAGGGGAGAAAGTTTATTATAGATAAAAGGGCGAGCATCATAGCCAGACACAGAGACATCTGGGAAAGTCCAGGGTAGATATAACCCTGAGCCACAGGAGGAAAAGGGAGAAGAAGGGGAGAGCCAGACCAAGAGGACAGGAGGGTTAAGGGTAGATGAAAAGGCCCGGTGTCCAAAATGGTTGGATTATATAGTGAGGGTCAGCCCAGCCTCTGGGCCAGAGAAGCATACTGAGCATTCAGGGAGAACCTGATGCTCAGACTCACTTTGATGTGGTAACAGTTCATGGACGTTTGTCTTTTCTAACCCTTTCTTCTCTTCTCTCTTAATATCAGTTTATTTAATTTCTTTAACATTCTGCTTAATTTATTGGCTTTTTGAGGACATCACTGTCATCAGTTGTTACTTCAGCAATTATATCTAATTCTGTTTCAAATTAATGTTTTATTTGTGTGTATAAACTTGCTGCTGAGTAGGCCCCTTTAAACCTGTACTGTACACACTGACTTATGTCTTATTTTATGTAGCAGTGCTACGTGCACTAAAATTCCAGTAGAAAGTAAGAAAAGAAAGTCTTTTATATTTACCATTTGTCATGTTTTCTTCGTTGTTAAAGATGTGAGTTTTGCTGTCATTTCAGCATGGAGAACATTCTTGTCAGCCTGGTCTTCTGAATTGAAACCTCTTAGCTTCTCTTCATCTGAAAATACTTTTCCCCTTTTTGGTTCTCCAGGATGTTAATTAAGTTCTGGTTGTTTTTTGTCTCTTCTCCCCACCCCCCAAAAGCATTAAAGATGTTCTTCTGTATTTTGTCTGTGGGGCTCTTGCTAAGAATAAAGTTGCCTCATATAAATTTTGTCATTCTTTTCTCCACCCATAGTTGCTGTCATGATATTTGTCCTCTGTTTTTTATTTATGGCTGCTCCTTTTGTGTCTAGGCCAGATTTTCTTAAAGTTATTTTGTATGAGGTTTACTGAGCTGTACCTCATACGGCAGTCTGAGAAGTGTCTCTGTCCATTATCTTGCTTTGGAAGTATTTCTTTTGTGTGTGCAGGTCTTTAGCCTTCAGGTATGCTTATGCACCATGTGTGTGCAGTGCCCAGGGAGTCCGGAAGAAAGCATTGAATCCATTGGAAATGGATTTACAGTGTGAGCTGTTGTGTGGGTGCTGGCATTGAACCAGGTGCCTCTGGAAGAGCACCCAGTACTCTTAATTGCTGAGTCATCTCTTCAACCCCAATATTTTAAGTTTCTATATTTCCTGTTTGTCTTCTAAATTGTTTCTATTTCTTTTCTGAAAACTTGCATCTTTTCATTATTTCAGATGTGTTTTTCTTTATCTCATAAAGCTTAGTTGTTACTTTGGAATCTCGGGTTATTTCAACATGTATCCTTTGCTCATTTCAGTATCTAGGTTACTTTGAGCTTTACTGTGTTGATTAAATTTTGATTGTCTGGGCATAGAAATCTGGTTTCATTTGGACTCTGAACTGTCAGCTGCAGTAGGACCTGCTGTCAGACTAGAACTTGTGAAGGGGCAGAAATGACCATTTACTTCCTTATGATTGCCTCTGTAATTTTACAAATCCTTTTCATACATTTGTTTTTTCTTATGGCTTGAGTTTTCTAGTTGTAAAAGTGAGACTAGTGGACTGCAGTGGTTTACAGGGTTCTGGTGTAGTCCTTACTTTGTTTATATTTTATATCTCCTATACTTAGATCATATTTATTTGATAGGTAGTGTTGGCTCATTAAGTAATACTAAGAACTTATTGGGTACGTAAAGAAACCCTGTGGGGGTGGGGGAGTGGTAGAGTTTTTGTTTTGTTTTGTTTTTTTGTTTTTCCAGACAGAGTTTCTCTGTGTAGCCTTGGCTGTCCTGGACTCACTTTGTAGACCAGGCTGGCCTTGAACTCACAGCGATCCGCCTACCTCTGCCTCCCAAGTGCTGGGATTAAGGCGTGTGCCACTACTCGGCCAAGTTTTTAATAGTGGTTTTGTTGCCTTTGAATTTACCCATTTTTTTTTTTTTTTTTGAACTTACTCTTTATTTTACATTTTAGTGCTGTCAGATTGAGTGTACTGAACTCAGTTCCTAAGCATTTTAAACTCTTGACTACAATTTGATTTGCATCTCTGTAGCCAGTATGAAACCGATTATTAATTAGAACGTTTGCTTTTCTTACTACTTGCCTGACCTTTTACCCTTTTAGAGTTAATATTAAAAGACTTAGCTACCAAGATAATGATATTTTATATTATTTTAGGTGTGTTGTTTGGACTGGTGATGAGCGAGTCTTCTTTTACAATCCCACTACTCGTCTTTCTATGTGGGACCGACCTGATGATTTGATTGGGAGGGCAGATGTTGACAAAATTATTCAAGAGCCCCCTCATAAAAAAGGACTGGAAGACATGAAGAAACTAAGTAAGTTTTAAATTAGGAGTCCATCCTCTGAATTTAACCCCTTTTCACTATTTGCAATAGTATAAAGTCCATTTAGATTAAGTTTTGAAAAACAGATTGCTATTCTGGTTTGAATACAGTAAGAAATGTGAAAAATGTATAGAATTTGGGCATGGTTTTATTTTGTAAAACATTTTTAACTTTGTTGCTAAGATTTTTCAGTTAGTCTGACATGTTGGAACTGTTGCTTTTGCCTTGATGCTTATTAATGCTTCTGAAACACTCCTTAGTTACAGCATTTCATCTCCCTTTGTGATGTACTTTGCAATAATCAAATTGCACAGAATATTTTTGTATTTTATTTACTAAAATTTTATAGTCTACAAAGTGCAAACTTCTATAAAATTATAAAAAAATTAATCCTATGGAGTGTGGTGGCATACACTTTTAACTCCAGCACTTGGGAGGCAGAAGCAGCTGGATCTCTGAGATCCAGGCCAATCTGGTCTACATTGTGAGTTCCAGACCAGCCAGAGTAAGACATAGTAAGACCTGTCAACCAAAAACAAAACAAAACTCTAGATGATAGCTTTCTTCTTGAGTATAGAAATCCTTAATTTGTGAGAAAGTTTTAAATCTGCCTCTTCTGATACTATTTCATAATACTGAATATAAACATTTGTGTATAACTTTGTTATATATTTCTTTTTTTTAAGATTTGTTTATTTATTATTATGTATACAGTGCTCTGCCAGCATGTACACCTGCAGGCCAGAAGAGGGCATATAGATGGTTGTGAGCCACCATGTGGTTCTGGGAATTGAACTCAGGACCTTTGGAAGAGCAGTCAGTGCTCTTAACCTTTGAGCCATCTCTCCAGCTCCCTGTTATATATTTCTTAAAGGTCAATTTTTATTCAGAGTTTTAAAAATTGTGTCTATTCAGTTTGTTTTTATGGAGCTCATATTCATTTATAATGTAGAAAAATGGTAAATAAATCATTTAATACACTAATGTAACAAGTACTGATACGGTTTTTAAAGTGACCGATAACTTTATATGGAGCATATAGATGTGTTTCTGGCATTTTGTGCTTTTAGTCCTTTGCAGATCAGTATAACTGCCTTTCTGGTGCTGGCACCATTTCTTTCAGTTCAGCAATATTTATTTTATAGGTAAGGTGAAGATGCTTTGTAATCAAGTGAGTGGTGCCAAGAAAGTATGAGATTTGCTTTTGGGATTTTTTGAAACATTTTCTCTATATTTGAGTCAGATTTGTTACGTAAGCATGCATCTGAAAAAGGTTCTATGAATTGGGAGTTTTAATTATTTGTAAAGTTAAAACTGGGAGATTTTACTTGCATATATTTAAGTAAGGGCCAGGCAGGAAACAAAGTAAATTGATACTTCCATTTTGAATGGAAGATAAATATAGAATTGTCATACTTAGCTTAGTGTTTGATAAAAGAGTGGCTATTAGGTAGATATTTTTATTCAAATTAATTTTTTAAAAAGCTTGTGAATATGTCAGTGTAACTGTTGATAACAGTGTTTGAAATGTTTTTGCTAGGACACCCGGCTCCGGCAATGCTGTCCATCCAAAAGTGGCAGTTCTCGATGAGTGCAAGTGAGTGAAATGACTGCGGACGGCAACTTCTTCATGCATTAAAACGCTAGCCGTGATTAACACAAGAA
>OU015744.1:43121509-43135152 GCA_907169655.1 Acomys percivali | reverse complement strand
TTATGACATGCTTGTTCTTAGAGACTGGTTGTTACTTGTTGGTTAGGAATGGACTTAGTTAGAAAGTACTGAGAGACAGTGGAAGAGGTTAGAAGGATTGGTGTGGGGAGTCCTCTGCAGCTGGGCAAGGTGTGATGTTGCTTTTATTGGGGAATGAAGTTGGAGTAGAGGGGGCTTGTGAGTGAGATTTTGCAGCAAATAAGAAAGTATTATTAGCGACCGGTTGATAATATAGTTAGTCCCCATTGAAAAGGGACAGATTGACCGCAGCCTGATTGTGGTGAGATGAGTAGAACAACTGTTGTAAAGGATGGTTTTTACATACGTGTTTGTTTATTGGCAACACTGTTCAATTAGGATCTTATTAAAGAAAAATTGCCATTATCTGCAGCTGAGGCAGCTATTCTGATTTTCACATTTGGCCTTTTTATTCCATAATCAAATGTATGCTTACTAGTTGTGGTTGTCTAATTTTAAGTTCTTTGTAAAAATTGTAGATTTAGACTTTTAAAAAAATTATTCTAAGTGATTATATTCATTCTGTTTATGTACCATGATTTGAGATATTTCTGTGATGTTAAACTTTTAGGTTGTTTTTAATTGTTTGTTCTTATAGACATCTCTGTAAGGTTTTTAACTGCTTTTATCAGGAGAATGTCAAAGAAGTCCTTTATGTGGATTGCCCGAGCTTCTCTATTTAGGTACAAAGCTAAAAGCCTATTTTTCCTGGCTTAAGTTTTCCTTTTATTTATTTTATTGAGATAGATAGTGATCGTTTATATTGTGACATGTAGTATAATTCTATAAGGTTGTTTTTAATTATATTTCTTACCTGTCTTTGAACTCCTGTTATTATTTAAGTGGCTCTTCAGTAAAGTAAGAGGTATCTTGCTTGGCAAATTGCTTTACTTGTTTATCTTGTGCATGTCTTAGGCCACAGACTATCTCATTAAGTTCCTGCAGGTCACAGGTTGTGTTTTCTATTTCTTTGGAAGCAAGGCATTCCTTAATCCCCAGTTGCTAATTTCCTCTCATATTACTAGTTAGTCTTGGTTCCATTTGTAGCTCATGGGCTACCTATAGCATGCTTTTAAATTTCCAATAACTTGTGTAGGGAGTATAAATCTGTTTTATAAGCTTATTATATACTGAGTGGGTCATATTTTAGAAGGAAGATCTGTTCAGATACACTTTTTTTTTTAATCGGTTATACAAAATAGGCTTTTTTCATAGTGCATATGTTTTGAGAAGTGACCTGATTTCGTGTTTACAGTCTTCTTGCATACACACAAGTACTAGGCCTGTCCTTAGCTCTAATGTGCATTTTTGGGTAAACAAGAAGTTAAGTCATTGGCGAACCATTCTAATTCTTGTGCCTATGGTACACTCTTGAGACCTGCCCTTCAACTTAAATTTCAGCTATTCACCCAGAAAGTGAGTAATAAAAATACCGGGTAGGTAAAGTGTTTATCTCACATACTATATACTTGGCCAAGTTAGAAGATACTTTTTAATTTTTAAAATTTATTTAATTAGCCGGGTGGTGGTGGCACATGCCTTTAATCCCAGCACTTGGGAGGCAGAGGCAGAGGCAGGTAGATCTCTGTAAGTTTGAGGCCAGCCTGGTCTACAAAGTGAGTCCAGGACAGCCAAGGATACACAGAGAAACACTGTCTCGAAAAACCAAAACTAAACAAACCAAAAAAATTATTTAATTGTATTCTTCAAACAAATAATTGAAATTACTAGGACCATTTTATAATTTTTAATAGATTTTAAAATACTTTATAAATTTATAATAGATATTTTGGGAGATGCTATTTCTATATCATTTCAAGAACTAAAAATATATTCGGTTCTATTTGATTCTAGCGAAGTTTTGTAATGCCAGGAAAGCATGGAGTAAGAGACAGCACGTTAAAGTACATCTATATGTCTATGTATCTATCTATATCTATCTAGCTATCTATGTGTCTGTCTGTCTGTCTGTCTATCTATCTATCAGTTTTTAAACCAGTATAGCCATTGTGGCATTAGAAATGCACCGTAATATTATTATTATTATTATTATTATTATTATTATTATTATTATTATTATTATTATTATTATCATCATTATTATTATATGAACGTTATACTGTGTAATTTGAGATCCTTAGGATGATTTATGTTGTCAAGAATATTCTGCTTAGTATTGCCTTGAAAATGCCACTGATTTAAGAACTTGGTAATATTTGTATTAGTTGTATTAATATCACCTTATGATTTATTTTTCATAGGAGAGATGATAATAAAGACATTGATTCAGAGAAAGAAGCTGCCATGGAAGCTGAAATTAAAGCTGCCCGAGAAAGGGCCATTGTCCCTCTGGAGGCTCGAATGAAGCAGTTCAAGGACATGCTGCTAGAGAGAGGGGTCAGAAAACAATCTTTGGGGGAGATATTTCTGTTTTATATAAGTAATATAAATATGTCTTGCTAAAAGGTCAAATCTAAGGTTAGTGCTCATTAAATGGGGGTGGGAGGATAAGGGGACCTGTTAAATTACTGTACACTTTTTGAAGTAGCCTTTTGATTGGCTTATCATATCATGTTTGACTAAGTGGCATTTTACTGTCCTTTTAAGTACAAATAGCATTTAACATTATTTGGGTCCTATGATTTTGGTAACATGTATGAGTATTAACATTACAGAATTGCGGACTACTTCGGATGGGTAAGGTGTATATGATACTTTATGATATTAAAAGCTTAACTGAGAAGGAAACTTTTTGGTTGTATTCACAAATGTGTTTGAATAAGTAAACTGTTCTATTTTAAATCACAATATTGCAGTTAGTATGTGAAATCAAAATGTAAATCTTCAAGGCCTTTTCTGATGTACTAAGTTTAAAATGTCACACAGTAGTAGTTATTTTTAATGAGCAATGAAGTATGTTATTTCTTTATAACAAAGAAGTGGTCAGAGCCAATTAATGTGGAAATTTGCTGTTGTTAGCCTCCCACTGCTTATCATTTATTAGTGATGGAAACTTCACTATGGTTTTAATGTCTCCTTTATAAACAGATGCCCTGTAGATTTCAAGCAAAATTATGACCTTTCTGGTGTAAAGTATCTTAATTATGAGGCAATGCTTTCTTTTTTATTTTAAAGGTGTCTGCTTTTTCAACATGGGAGAAGGAGTTGCACAAGATAGTATTTGACCCTCGGTACTTACTTCTCAATCCTAAAGAAAGAAAACAGGTAAAAGGAACTATCACAATGAAAACTTACCATTTAAATGAAGTTTAATGTTTAAGTTTTGAGACAGAAGCTCCCAGGCTGGCTAGCCTTGCAGTCCTTCTGCCACTGCTCTTTTGCTGGAGTTGCAGCACATCCCAGCACACCTGGCAATAGCAAACATTCATGCTAGGCCACTGTCTTTTTTCCTTACCAGTACATCATCATCACAGCATACTTCAGTGCTTATTATGGGTCATTGTGGAGGCTTTTCCTCTTCAAAAACAAGATTATTTTTGCTTCTTTCATATGAACATGTCCTTGTGCTTCATTGTTATGTCTGCAGTGGTTTTAAAAGTTATTTCTGATGCATTTATCAATTTGTACAAATGGTACAAATTTGGAGTAGGAAATAGTGAAATATAGTTTTTTTAAAAATTAGAAAAACACTGACATGACTACTATTTTTTGCATTTCTAACCAGCGTATCAGCTTTTCTATGTATGTAAGTGTACAAATACTGTGGACATGTAGTACTTGGTATGTTTGTATTTTATGCCTGCCACATGTCAAGCATGTGTTAAAGTGCCTATCGCATAACTGTAGATTTGGGCTGACAAGGTGGTTCAGCATGTAACAGAAGCTTGATCATGCCTGACTTGAGTTTGGTTCTCAAGATGAAAATGGTGGAAGAAGAAAACCAGTCACTGCAGGTTCTTCTCTGACCTCCATACATGTCTGTGAGATACATGCCCATATACATCCTTATAGATAGATAGACAGACAGACATACACTCAGATAAATAAATGTAAATAAAAATACAGTGTTTATCATGGCACTTCCCTCTCCTGTAGGATGTAAGCTCTGTAAGGACAGTAGTTCTGTTACTTGCTCTGTGTGGTATCTGGCTCAATGCCTGATATAAATACCTAGAAGACTTAATTTTAAGACACTTTTTTTTCCTTTTTGTTGTTGTTGTTTTCGAGGCATGGTTTCTCTGTGTAGCCTTGCCTGTCTTGGACTTACTTTGTAGACCAGGTTGGCCTTGAACTCACAGTGATCTTCCAGCCTCTGCCTCCCAAGTGCTGGGATTAAAGGCCACCACATCTGGCTTTTATGACACATTCTTATGTTACTAAATGTTACATTTTCTGAGTGAAACCTAAGAACTGTACTTAGAACTCAGGTGCTTCGACCTACAGCATTGCAAGTTGGTAGAAGTTGAGCTTCTTCCTAGAGTTCCAATTTTTTCCTAGTACCTTGAAAGAAAAACATAAAGCCAACAGAGGCTGGTGTGAGGGTGTGTGTGTATTACCTTGACACTCATGAGGCAGACAGAGACTTGAGTTTATGTTCCTGCTTCAAGGAAACAGTAGAGAAGGATGATAGCAGGAGAAAGGCTTTCCTGTGACTTAAGGGGTGTTGTCTGTCTCTGGCAGAGTAAGCTAACCCACAAGTTTCAGTATAGTTTTGATGATTTTTCTGGGTACAGACTGGCCTGGGGAGACATTTTAAGGAAGCATCTTCTGTTTATGTCACTCAGACATGCTGGTGTACATTTATTTATTCTGAGGCTGGAGTATAGCCTTACTGTCTTCATTAACTCAGACATTTCCCCCAGGGCTTTCTGAATTCATCAGTGGTCATCTTAAATGATGACAACTCTCACTGTCATCTGGAAGGCCGCCTCCATCTGTTTATAGGGTTGGGAGGTCAACTCTTCACCTCAATGAGGCTTTTGTTTGGTTCTGATTGGGGTAGTACCACAGATGAAGCCCAGGGTGTTGTATGTGCTGAGCTCTGCCCCAAGCTCATCCATGGTGCTTACATTTTGAGATAGGATCTTCCCATGTAGTCTTTAGAGTTGCAGTTCTTTCACTTGCACTGTGCCCACTCAGAGGTTGGGTTTTTGCTTTTGTTCGGTTTTTCTCCTGCTTCATCTCTCTTTTAGTTTACAAGGTAGTACAAGTGTGTATATGGGGGGGGTGTGGTGGTGGTTGTTGATAATCGTTGTACATATTTGAGGAAGCTTTGTTTGTGCCTTTCTTTGGCATTTTGTGGTTGGTTGTTTCTTAAGGATTTTGAAGGTGTTGCTTTGCTTCCAACATTCAGAGATGTTTTTGAAGCTGTAATGTTACTTGTTGTTTTGTCGATTTCCCTCTAGACTCTGCGACTATGTTGAGTGTCTCTTAATCCTTTGTGATCTGATGTTCCAGTGAGATACATTCCAGTAGAAGATTGCATTGTGAAATAATGGAAACTTCTATCTTTCAGTTCAGGGAAATTCTCTTCCATTACTTTTTTGTAGTTGCTCTTGTTATTCTTTGAGAATTTCATACTTAATGAGCCTGCCCTGCCTTGTTTCCCTTGTTAGCTCATGTTCTCTTTTCATAGCCCACTAAGTCCAGGCTTTCTACTTAGCAGTCTTCAGTTGCTAAAAATCTCCATCTTAATGGAGGTAATGTAGTCCTTCCTCATCTGTGCTGGACTTTGCAATGGGTTGATTTTTTTTTTTAATTTTATATAATTTTAATTTATGACCGTTTGTGTGGGAGTGTCAGGTCTTGGAGTTACAGACAGTTGTAAGCTGCCATGTGGGTGCTGGGAATTGAACCCGGGTCCTTTTGGAAGAGCAGGCAGTGCTCTTAACTACTGAGCCATCTCTCCAGCCCCACTGGTTGATCTTATACGGGTCTTTTCAGGCCATCCCAGCTGCTATGGGTCCTGCCCAGCCTCTGCTGTTACGGTAGTTCCACTTCCTCTTCCTTAGTGTTCCCTGTGTCATGTTGGGAGGAGTGTGATATCAGTGTCTTGTTTAGGATTGAGCACTCTCGACCTACTCCTTCTCTGTACTTGCCCAGCTCGAATCTGTTACTGGCCTTCTGCTGCAAAAAGGAGGTTCTGTGCTGAGGGCTGACAGCATGAGGAGACTGTAGGTGTGCAGATGAGTGTTGACACTATACTTGTGTAGCAAAATAATAGTACGAGGTTCCCCTGTGGTGTTGCTTTCCAGCATCAGGTTCTCCAAATACATTCTGTTCTGTTTTGGAGCAGAGAATTTACTTTTCGGAGTTCTGGGTTCATTCTGTCTTTTCCTTACACCTTCTCCCCTTTCCTTCCCTTTTCTGGTAATAGATATTGAATCCCTGGCCTTTTGTGTGTCATGCAGGCCCTCTGCCATTGAATTAAATCCCCAGCCCTCATCCTTAAATTTCTGGGTTTTTTTTTTTTTTCTCTTGATTTAAAACAAATTTTTTTTTAATCCATTTTTCCTTAACATTGTCAGCTTGTTCAGCTCAGCATTTACTTCTCCCTTTGTCAATTTCTAAGATTTTTTTCAGGTTTTCTTTTATAGTTACAGTTTCATAAGTTGCTTATTGTTATTTTTTTCTTTTTGAAGTTTGTTTTCTGGTATAGATTCTGATTTTGCAGTGTAGAACTCTCAGGTGCCCTATAACTCTTGCTGAAGCATCAAAGCAGCTTGATCCCTGCCTGGTAGGGCCCTTGTGATTTGAGACTTGTATGCAGATGCACAGGTCTGGGTTCATACTGATTGTCAGTGTGACAGAGTCACCCGGGAAGACAAGCCTTTGTGAATGCCTGTGAGGGGTTACTTAGATTAGGCTAATTGCGGTTGAAATAACCCTGTGCCCCGTAGATAGAACTGTGCCTTAGTCCTGAGGGTCTTAGTCTGGCATGCTGCATTCAGGGGCATGTTGCCTCAAGGTAGACTTGTTTTACCCTTGAGAACAGGGATCAGCAAAAAGGGTGGGATAATAATTATGTGGAGTTTGGGGGTCCGTATGCTGGGTTGCAACTCTGAATCTGCTATTTTAGGGTAGAAGCTCCATAGACAACATGTAAAGCAGTGAGTTTAACTATTCAAATAAAGTTCTATAGAGCCAGATTTTAAATTTCAGTTAACTTACCATCTTAACTGTACAATACTAAGTAGGTGAAAACAGTGTAGAAAGAAAGATTTAAGTATTGAAGGAGAACTAAATTGTGGGTTCCATGTTGCTGACTTTTCTAGAATGAGTTTGAGAGGACTTGAAATATGTATTATAGCATTGTGAGAAAATTATAGAATACAGAGTTTTTCTTTTTTTTTTTTTTTTTTTTTTTTTTTCTGTTTTGGAAGGGTAAGTGGAAAGCTGTAGACCTTGTGTATTATTTTGGTGAACCTTTAAAATGAGGCTTGCTGGAGTTAATCTACTGTTAGTTATTTATACTGTTATTTATTTAGTATATGGTTCTTATTATAGTTTGAATGGAGACTTCGTTTTGTAATTTTGTACTAGACTCAGTTGTCAAATTATTTTTTGTGTGTATGTGTGATAGGTGTTTGATCAGTATGTCAAGACCAGAGCAGAGGAAGAACGCAGGGAAAAGAAAAACAAAATAATGCAAGCCAAGGAAGATTTCAAAAAAATGATGGAAGAAGCAAAGTTTAATCCAAGGTATGTGCTTAACTACAGTCAGATCTGAGTGTGCATTTCTCCCTCAAAATCAAGAGTGTGTGCACAAAGGACTTAGGTAATCAAATTATACCTATTTTATAGATAAGGAAAGTAACACAAGCAAATTAGGTGATGGCAACAGGCTTTTTATTCAGTCCACTATTGCTCAGAATAGTACAGACAGGAGGAATTGCTCATTGTTATAATTTTTTTCATACAAGATATTCTGATTATGGTTTCCACTATCTGGAAGAGCAGTCAGTGCGCTTAACCTCTGAGCCATATCTCCAGCCCTAGTTTTTATTTTTAACTATGTATCTATGTGTGGGTTTGAGTGTGGAGACCTGCGAAGAGCAGAAAGGGTGCTGGCTCCCCTAGAAGCGGTGTGAGCTACCTGAGGTAGGTGCTGCCAGAGCAGGAAGTTTGTGCTCCTGACTGCTCAGCCATCTCTCCAGCCCTGCTTCTTTACTCGAACCCTGATGACATAGAACATGGCCGTGCCATGCGTTTCAACATTGAGGTTGCATCTGAGGCCCCGGGCTTCTGGGGGATCTTTTCTCTGGGACTTCTTCCTCTGCTCTTTTAGCCACTGTGTTGTACATGAATTTGAGCTCTACACCTTGGGAGGCTGTGTGAAAATGGACAACGGTAGAGCGTACCTCATGAATTCTCTCCTTTCAGGGACCTCGCTGTCATTGCACGTGTAGTCAGTCTGCTTTACATCAGTTGCCCAGTCCTTTGTCCAGTTGTGAAGGGTTAGTCAGATAAGCTATCCTACTGTGTTTGAAGCAAGCCTTATACCCTTGGGTAATAGATGAGTTATTAAGCCCGGATGCACACATTCCTTGTTCCTGGTGTGTCTTTATTAAAAAGTAATTTATTATATTCCCCTAGTCTGGGCTGATGGCATATAACCACTAACCACATTTTCAGTCATTAGCTCTTTCTGTTCCTTCCTGTGGGTTACTTTCCAGATTTGGGGCCTACGTGTCTGGCATATTTTCTTGCTAGGAAAGTGGTGTGTTCCTTTTGTTCTTGTTTTAGAAACAGAAATAGTCAACTAAACTTAGCATGGTGACCACTGTTTTTACAGAGCCACTTTTAGTGAATTTGCTGCCAAGCATGCTAAAGATTCAAGATTCAAAGCAATTGAAAAGATGAAAGATAGAGAAGCATTGTTTAATGAGTTTGTGGCAGCTGCAAGGAAGAAAGAAAAAGAAGATTCGAAGACCAGAGGTGAGAAGGTAAGATGGCTTAGTTCTAGTGGTCTGGTCAGTGAGGTGAGGACCTAATGAATGCACTGTTTCCTAACCTTGTTTGCAGCCATACGCAATTGGATGCTTGTTTTCTTTTAATTTGCATAATTGTTAATATACATATATGATCACTTTGTTTTCATAATGCTTATTTTAGGAACTTCAGTAAACTATTTAGAATTGCTTTTAATTCTGTTAAATACGGTGTCTGGTAAACCTGGAGCTGGGTGTTAGAACTGCAAGCTTTGTTGTAACTAAAATGTATTAAGATTTCAGAAGTCTTTATAGATACTGACATTTGAATTTCAAAGAACTAATTAATCTTTGTATTCTATAAAATATTATTTTAGTAAGTTTCTAATCTTTCAGTAAACGTATCTTACATATAAATTATTGCTTATCAGAATTAAAGGTCAGCTATTAAAGATTAATGCATCTGAAATGTCATTTGATAGCAGTGTCAGGAACAGAGAGCTCACCACTGTGGAGGCAGAACAGTGGGGAGATGGCACCAGTGGTGTGTGAGCCATCAAAACAGTCATTCTCCTGAGTGTTCCGGTGTGCTTTGTAATGGGGAAATAGCCTCTGGAGCCTAATCATTCCTGACATTCAGAATTGCTGCTTACTGTGGGAAGCTAAAATGTTAGAAATTCTATTAAGAAGACTCGTTAGAGAAGTCATCCTAAGTCTCATTGTTAAGAAGACTCTTTCTAGAGGGGAAGGAGGTCCCCTCAGTCGTAGGGGAGGGGAATAGGGTGAAAGTGGGAGGGAGGGACGGGCGGACGGGCGGGAGCATGCAAGGGATGGGATAACAATTGAAATGTAATATGAATAAATTAATAAAAAAACTAAAAAAAGAAAACTCTTTCAATTAGCATAGTAAGAGTATTAGATGAAATAGCTTTCAACAGAAATAGCAGAACTCTGATCATCTGATATATTGGGCTTCAAAATAAAATTTTATAGAATTATTTTACAGATGACTTACTCATTATGCTTCTTAAACATTCAGAAAATCATGTAAACAAAAAATTGCATAAATATTTTATATATTCATTTAGAATCCTATAAGTAAATTACTGCTTTTGACTTTAAATTTTGTAAAGTATATAATATATTTTTAACTTTTATTTTATGTGCATTGGCATTTTGCCTGCATGTATGCCTCTTTGAGGGTGTCAGAAGCCATGGAACTAAACTGAACTGTCATATGAATGCTGAGAATTGAACCCTGGTCCTCTGGAAGAGAAGCTAGTGTTCTTAACTGCTGAACCATCTTTCCAGCCCTACTTTTGACCTTTAGAATAATGTATTTGATTAGAGAAAACCAAGTAAATGATTATTTGATAGTGTATGGTTGTACTTACTCAAATTGGATTTTTTATGAATTGTCTAAACATGTTTGGGATAATTAGAATTTTATGTTGCTCATACTGGTGCACATGGTGTTGGAGGATTCCCTGCTTGTGGATCCTGCAATACTGGTACTTAAACATACTGGTTTTACTTTTTTCCCTGATGTGCCCAGAATGTGGTATAGTAAGAGGAACACTGAAGGGACAGGATAACAAATAGACTTTTAAAGTTTTCATCTTCTGGGTTATAAAGATGGAAGACTGAGCTAATTTAAAGAATAAAGAATGACTTTGTAAGGGTTAAGTATAATAGATTTTATGTTCACATTTTGCGAAGTATTTGGTTAATGAAAATTTTATCACTTTCTCTGTATTGTTTCTGTTAATTTTACTATTAAAAAAACTAGCTGGTTATTGATTAGGTAAGGCTGGCAGCAGTAGCAGGAGGTGTGACTAGTAAGTGTTCACTTCAGTGTAGCTTTCATTTTGTAAAAATATGTCTTTAGAGTTGGTTGTACTTGTTTGTGTTTTGTTTGCAGAAGCCAGCACTCAAGTTTTTGTTTACTGCTGCTTACTCACTATAAAGACTTTATTCTTTATAAACACACATTTGAAGTTGCAGGCAATGGAGTTGGTTAACCCTATTAGAAAATGGTTGTTTTTTAAGCTGGGCGGTGGTGGCGCACACCTTTAATCCCAGCACTTGGGAGGCAGAGGCAGGTGGATCGCTGTGAGTTTGAGGACAGCCTGGTCTACAAAGTTAGTCCAGGACAGCCAAGGCTACACAGAGAAACCCTGTCTCGAAAACAAACAAACAAACAAAAAACAACAACAACAACGAAAAAGAAAATTGTTGTCTTTAATTTCGTGGTGAACAGTGTAACTATTTTTGCTGTGGCGAGGATGGAAAACAGGAGAAAGATTATGAATTAATAAGCTGGTGGTAAATTTTCAGCTTTTGCCATTTATTCATGTATTAACACTTTCGTGCCTATCAGTTTTAGCAAGCAATCATGGTAATGCCCACAATAAAAAGATTTTAAGAGTTTATAGTACTTATGTATATATCATACATGTTAAAAACTATACAATTCACATCTAATATTTAGTTCCCATGGCTTAGAACAAGTCTTTTGTGACACAGTGCATGTGTTATTTAGTGTAAATTTTGCCTTCTAGTTACCAAACACACATAGGAATTGTTATTTATTAGATACAAAGTTGGCAAGGTGAATAGTAAAATCATATTATTCATCAAATACTTTAATACTTGAAAAACTGGGTTTATGAGCACTTCTTACTACTCCAGGTAAGTAAAGGTTCAAGTTTACTAACAATCCATAGCTGATTGGCTCCTCTGGTTTTAAAAAAGGTTTCTAATGCAGAAATTCTTTGTCTTAGAACTTGACAAATGGTTTTCAAGCATATAACCTCTCATAATTCTCTGTTAGGAGAAAGTGCAGTTCTGAGAAGAATTACTAATGGGGAAAGACAGAGAGCATGATTCTCGTGCCACGCACCTAAAGATTCTTGGTCATTTCCTAATTTCTCATTCCGTGGTTAGGCAGGAAGGGAGAGTTTCAATCCCTGTGGTAAAAGATTGGCCAGAATCTTTTGTTGAGCTGACGTAAGGTGTCTATGTTGTAGCAGTATGTAGTAATTCAAATGATGAACATTTAAGCAAGTTCCTCCCACATTTCCTCCCTCTTAAACAGACTGTTCTTGGGGTAGAGGTCTAGGTTTAGTATTACTCAGGGACTTTGACCCTTAGTGTAGTGCTTGACAAACGTGTCTACTCTGACTTTATAGCAGAATGAATGGAGGCATGTGTACTTAATAGTTTAAAAGTGCAGACTCTAGCTGCTGTTGTAACCTAATGGCTATAATTATAGAATTAATTTTCTTATGAAGGTAGGTATAGAAATTGTGTTTTTAAAAGCAAATATAAGGAGTGGTGGTGGTGGTGGTGGTTTGGTTTTTGAGATAAGGGTTTCTTTGTAGCTTTAACTGCCCTGGAACTCGTTCTGTAGATCAAACTGCCCACAAACTCACAGAGATTGTCCTGCCTCTGCCTCCCCAGTGCTGGGATTAAAGGTGTGCACCACCATTGCCCTGCAAAAGTATAAATTTTTTTATCCTTTTATTTTAGACATTTGACAGCAGGTCATAAATACTTGCTATTTGTGTTGAGTGACTTCTAAATTTTTCTTTTAATAACAAAAATTATTCATCTAGTTTTAAAAACTAGTCATTTTTACTGTGTTTATGTTTGAATATTTTACTGACACTGAATCTTGTTAAGACACTGCAGGTCAGTTCATGTTCCATATGAAAACATGGCAGCCCTGGGCTCTGAGGTTAAGCATCCTAAATGCTGTGGTTGGCTTGTTAGTTGCTTAGACATGAAGAAGTTCTCATAGTGCATTATCCTACTCTTGTTTTACAATGTAGATTAAGTCGGATTTCTTTGAACTGTTATCTAATCATCACTTGGACAGTCAGTCTCGATGGAGCAAAGTAAAAGACAAAGTGGAAAGTGACCCACGATACAAAGCGGTGGATAGCTCGTCAATGAGAGAAGACCTTTTCAAACAGTACATAGAGAAAATAGCTAAGGTAACAATCATGCTTACCAATGTTATACCTTGAATATTACGTTGCTTATGTTGTTTTGATGTTGGGGGTGGAATTTTTATCATAGTTGAATAAGAAGATGAAATTATGAATGTCATAGTTGACTGGGAAGACATATTTAGAAATATTTTGGGGAAATATTATATATTTGAATACTGTCGGCAAGTTGATTTTTTTAGTTTGTTTGTTTCTTTTTGTTTTTCAAACCAGGGTTTTTGTGTATAGTCTCTGTAGCCCTGGCTGTCCTGGAACTCATTCTGTAGACCAGGCTCCCTGTAGTCAGAGATTTATCTGCCTCCAAGTGCTGGGATTAAAGATGTGTGCCACCACCATCTGATTATGAAGAAATCTTAATGAAGCAAGAATGATAATGTAATTTTATTTTTACAGAATTTAGACTCAGAAAAGGAAAAAGAGCTGGAAAGGCAAGCCAGAATTGAGGCAAGCCTTCGAGAACGGGAAAGAGAAGTTCAAAAAGCGCGTTCTGAGCAAACTAAAGAAATTGACCGAGAGAGAGAACAGCACAAGCGGGAAGAAGCCATCCAGAACTTCAAGGCTCTTCTGTCTGACATGGTACTTTTTTCCTTCTGAATACTAGACTTTGGAAGTACATTTTATTACCTATGTTCTGTAAATTGATTATGAAATAATTTGTTACTTCCGGAGCATTTAAAAATTGGGTTCTTGAGCCAGGTGCAGTGGCACACTCCTGTAATCC
>OU015744.1:43107686-43121499 GCA_907169655.1 Acomys percivali | reverse complement strand
AGTGGCACACTCCTGTAATCCCAGCACTCAAGGAGGCAGAGGCAGGCTTATGACATGATCTTACATATAGAAAAACCCTAAGACTCCACCAAAACACTATTAGAACTAATAACTTTAGTAAAGTTAAAGGAATACAAAAATCAGTAGAGGCAAGTGAATCATTATGAGTTCGAGGCCAGCCTGGTCTGCAAATTGAACACAAGACAGCCAAGGTTATACACAGAGAAACCATGTCTCTTAAAAAATCGAGTTCTTGGTATTAGTGGTTATTGGCACTTACAGAATTTCAAATTTAGATGTTTTAAAGAATGAAAATTCATAACTTCAAAACTTAATTTTTAAAATTGCCTTTGTTGAAAGCCATCTTAAGCTGTTGGACACCTGCTATTGTAATAATGTGCTGAGCATAATTGGACTACTTTTCCTTGATAGTTTAGGGCAGTGGTTCTCAACTTTCCTAATGCTACAACTTTGAACCATAAACTTATTTTGTTGCTACTTCATAACTGTAGTTTTGCTACTGTTACGACACCTAGTGTAGATATGCAATGTGTGACCCACAGGTTGAGAACTGCTGGTTGAGGGTCCTCATCATGATGATCAGTTCTTATACTGCAGACAGTGTGAGATACAGGACTAACTGGTACTGACCCATGAGAGGACTCAGGATTTTGTTGAACGTTTTCTGCCTCAGCCCTGCAGTTGCTGCAGACAAGGTATTCTGTTACCTTGTCTTTTTTTCAATGTTAATAGTATTATAATTATATTTTGAAATCAGAGAGTATGATGCTTCTGGTTTTTTTTTCATTGTGCTCAAGATTGTCTTTGGCTCTTAGGATCATGTCACTCGATAGGAACTTAAGAACTGTTTCTTTAATCAGTGGGCACAGAATAACATTCAAATTGTTTGTACTTCATTCAATTTTTAAAAATCAATGTTGAATAATTTTTAGGATACAAGTAATTTACTCCTTACTTAAATTTATACTTATTATTTTTGAGAGGAGGGTGTTGATGTACTTTACATTTTGATTGTGAAATCTTACTAACATTTGTATGGTGATTTTTGTATTCTATTTTGTTGTTGTTGTGGTTGTTGTTGTTTTGGTTTTTCTTGACAGGGTTTCTCTGTGTCCTGGACTTGTTTTGTAGACCAGGGTGGCCTCAAACTCACAGTGATCCACCTGCCTCTGCTGATTTTTAGAATCTTTTAACTTTACTAAAGTTATTAATTCTAATCATGTTTTGGTGGAGTCTTCAGGTTTTTCTATATGTAAGATCATGTCATGAGCAACTAGAGATGTTTCAGACCCTACCCTCTTGTTTAGATGTCGTTTTCCTCTTGCCTTGTTTTGAGAAAGAGGGCTGAGAGTGGATATCCTAATACCTCATATCCTAGAAGAAAATGTTTCCCTTTTCACTTTTGAAGCTATCTATCATGGGTGGTCTACATTTCATTGAGTTACATTCCTCCAAATCTAGTCTATTGAGTTTATACAAATTACATCCAGCCAGCCATCTTTCTGAGGGTATGTGTACCCTTGGGTCATGCAGTATGTGTGGGCCTGAGAGAACAACTTTCAGGAGTTCTCTCCTTCTACCGTGTGGTTTCCTGAAATTAGACTTGGGTCATTGAGCTGGCAGCTTTTACCTCCTGAACCACCTTTCTGGCTCCTAGTTTGAGTTATTATTATGAAAGGGTGCTGAATTTTATTGATGGTGGTTTTTCTTTTTTCCTGTACGTGTTGAGATAATCATACAATTTTTACCCTTAATTTTTGTGAATGTGCTTTGTCATGCTCGCTGATTGCCGTATATTACTTTGATCTTTTGCTTTTGGGTTAGACGTGTCACTTTTAATAGGTTGGTTAGTAAGTCCAGATTTGAGCTCAAGGTTTGTTGTACGGCTTTTTGGGGAAGAGATATTTAATGCTAGAAGACAAAAAGTAATGTTACCTTTAGTTGAAATAGCATTTAGAGACGTAAAATATTTTTTAAGCCATAAGTACTGATGGAAGACAATTGGCTCCTCATCTTCCTCCTCCTACATCCAGCCTGAGAATTTATTTCATCATACAGCTCATCACTGGGAGTTAAAATTTCTGTTGTAGAGTTTGTGGTAGACTTCTTAGCTAAAATGTTATCACAAGCTTCTTGCTTAAGCCATTAGAAATGTGCATTGCTTAGTTGTTTGTTAACTTGATACTAAGCTAGTGTCCTGAACAAATTTATTTACTGAAAGTTGTGGTTAAAGTGGTCTTTTAACACAGATTTATTTATGAAGTACTCTAGTCGAAGGGATCTATATATTTTTCAGAAATTTTTTAAGCTTCTGAATGTGACATCCTTTGTAAAACTCAAATGAAGTTAAGCATTGTTTTTTGCGGGAGGAGGGTTTCAAGACAGGGCTTTCTCTGTGTAACAGCTCTGGCTGTCCTGGACTCACTTTGTAGACCAGGCTGGCCTTGAACTCAGAGATCCGCTTGTCTCTGCCTCCTGAGTGCTGGGATTAAAGGCGCGCACTACCACACCCGGCTGAAGTTGAGTATTCTTGACTACAGTGTTGAGCTGCTTATTGTGTGAATATGCAAAATCTACTTGGTGGGGTGTGTATGCCACACATACATGCTGTTCTTCTTTTTAGGTACGTTCTTCTGATGTGTCATGGTCTGATACTAGAAGGACCCTCCGGAAAGACCACCGCTGGGAATCTGGGTCCTTATTGGAGAGAGAGGAGAAAGAGAAGCTTTTTAACGAACACATTGAAGCGCTTACCAAAAAGAAAAGGGAACACTTTAGGCAGCTTCTGGATGAGACTTCTGCGGTGAGAGTCCCTTACTGTCCCTGTCTTTCATCCCCTGCAATCTTCATTTATAGTTTGATGACACAGAATACTGACATGATGTTTAGTGTTCTGTTCAGATCCATCGTTGAGTTCTTAGGCTTTATGGCATTTTCTTCTCATTTGTTTTTTCTCTTTAAACATGTCACGACGTTCTCACTAGTCAGGAGTTAGTTCTTTTTGCAGCTTCCACATGTATAGCTGCTTCTCTGGTGAATGCCCTTACATGTGCGTTACCAGTGGGCTCTCCTTCTCTGGTGAATGCCCTTACGTGTGCGTTACCAGTGGGCTCTCCTTCTCTGGTGAATGCCCTTACATGTGCGTTACCAGTGGGCTCTCCTTCTTTCCCTCCATTGCAGTGTGGGGCCCCTTATTTGGCAGTTTGTGCGCTTTGTCATCCAGGTTTTGTTCCTGTTTATCTCCTCTCTATGGTGATGGTTTCTTCAGAAGTTATGATGTTTGCCATGTAAATGCAGGGTTGCAGGTCTTAGGCCACCTTGAAAGTATGGCCATGAAAATAACTTGTGGCAAGCCAGCAAAAAGAAATTGCATTAAAGCTGCTCCCTGTCCCTAACTAGTCCAGTTACGCTTGGGCAGTACAAGAGACTGCAGGTCAGTGTGTAATATTATGTACCATATGTGCTGTAGTTTGACTCCCTGAGTAAAAGGGAAATGTATTTATGTTTTCATTTTTTTTCCCAAAGATTACCTTAACATCCACATGGAAAGAAGTGAAAAAAATTATTAAGGAAGATCCTCGGTGCATTAAGTTCTCATCCAGTGACAGGGTAAGAGGATTCATCTATCTCCTGTGGCACTTAGGTGGACCTGAAACTCACTGTGTAGTTCACGTTGGCCTCTTAATAAACCTCCTGCCTTAGCCTATAGAGTGCTGAGCACGTATGTGCACTACTAGGCCTTGAAGTTTATGAACATTGATAGGTACATAATTATATCACTGGTGGCTTACCAAACATGAAATTGGTTATTTTAAATAGATTAAATTAAAGTGTATGAAATATAAACCAGGATTTTAAGTTATTTTGTTTTTGTTTTTTAAAAAATTTATTTATTATTTGTACAGTATTCTGCTCGCGTGTGTGGTTGCACACCAGAAGAGGGCACCAGATCTCATCATAGATGGATTGTGAGCCACTGTGTGGTTGCTGGGAATTGAACTCAAGACTTTTGGAAGAACAGACAGTGCTCTTAATTTCTGAGCCATCTCTCCAGCCCCATTTGTTTTGTTTTCCAAGACAAGGATTTTCTGTGTAGCCCTAGTTGTTCTGAAACTTGCTTTGTAGTCCAGAGTAGCCTTGAACTCACACAGATCCACCTGCCTCTGCTTTCTAGTGCTGGGATTAAAGGCGTGCACCACCATGCCTGTCTTTTAAGTACATATATTTTAAAATTGTACACCATACAGTAATAAGAAAGCAGTAATATAAAAGCTTATATTTTTTATTATGAGGGTTGTGTTTGTATTTAAAGATCTTACCAATTAAATGGAATTATAGTCAGTTTCTGGTAGGTTGATGTTCAGGCTAGGACTGAGTTCGGCCTGGTACTAAGCTATCAACGCACTTCCCTATTAAGCCACACTGGCAAGCAGTGTGAGTTCCTAAGTTCTTGGAAAGGAGACTTTACAGAAGCAGAGTGTGTAACGCATGAAATATTAAAAGCAAAGCCCCGTCCTTGCCCTCTGCCTTCTGTGTAGGAAACAAATTCACTTAATACAGAGAATAATACAGAAAAACAGCTTACTATAATACATTCTGTCCCTTTGCCTTTTACTTGTTATTTTGTTACTGTTTGGCATCTCTAGACTACATTTCTCAAACCTTGCTCAACTGTAGTGAGTGGAATTTTTGATGTGTGAACCACAAAATATGTATGACCAGGAAAGAGTGATAGGCTTACCAGCAGACCCACTGTCAGTTTCTAGTTTACCTGGCTATTTCTAAGGAATAGATAATAGACAACTTTCATTACAATTTTCTCACCAAAAGGCTAAGTACTTAGTATATGTACTTATCCCAGTGTTCTCTTGCTTTGTGTATCCATACATTATATTTCATTGTTGTCGTTGTGTTTGAAGATATACACTCTATAGGAAGAGAATGCTTGATCCTTAGTTTTTTGCTTGTGTTGGGCTTATTTCCTGACAACTTGGGAAACATCCCTGTAGAACACTGCAGAATGAGCTGAGTTTCATTTTAGTTGAATTCACATTTTTTATGGCTTTCTTTCTTTCTTTTTTTTTTTTTTTTTTTTTTTTTTTCTTCCTTAAAAATGTACTTTGCATTACACTGCAGTAAGTTTTATAGAAAGAAAAACATATCCTTGCCTTGTCTTTTTCTATTTTGAATTTTATTACAGGATTCACAGATTGCCGCTTTAATTAAGAAGTTTTTTTTCTCCTTTAATCTTACTTTTCCCCTTCCCTGCAGAAAAAACAAAGGGAGTTTGAAGAGTACATCAGAGACAAATACATCACTGCCAAAGCTGACTTCAGGACACTTTTGAAGGAGACCAAATTCATAACATATAGGTATGTGTGGTGCGGTGTTCCCACTGGCAGCTGTTGTCCACTAGCCTGTACTGTAATGGCCAGAGCTTACTTTCACTCACACACATGTTGACATTGTTAATTGTAGGAGTCAGAAGATGCCAGCTTTCCTCAAGGGCAGGTGCAGGCTGCTCCACAGCACTTTTTTTTTTTAAAAGAAAGGGCCCAGATGTCAATTCTTATTTTGTGTTATATTCATCCAGTTTTTAAAGTACACTTTTATTTTTACTTCACTGCTTTTTTTGTTGTTGTTGCTGTTTTTGTTTTTTGAGCACCCTCAACTCTTTAAGAAGTGTCATTCACAAAGAGACTTTAATCCTGCACTATGACTCATCTTTGCCTCCTCTGAAGACTTTTGAGTGGGGTTAGACCATGAATGCCTGATATATCTTCTCAAGGCAGAAAAATCATTTTTCCCTCCTCGAGAAGGCAGTTTCTGCTTATACTTATTTTTACAAAACAAAAAACCAAAAAACCCTGAAAATCAGAGCCCTTACAATAAAAGGTTTTTCTGTAGTGCACCTAGTAGTCCGCCACTACTAGTAACCTTTCATCAGGGAACAGTTCGGCATGCCCTACGGTCCTTATGCAGGAAACCAGCTAGGCTTCATGCTCCAGCATTTCTTCCTTTAAAAGACAATGTTGAGGAAGGAAGGGTGTGCACGGGAGGACAGATAGTGCTGAGGGTGTGCTTCTTAGGAGTTTTGTCATTTGGATTTTTTGGTCAGGATCCTTAATGTTTTGCATCAGCTTGGGCTTTTAAATTAGATGTGAAGTAAGACTTCTTTCTACATTTTTATAGTTAATTTAGTGAAAGATGTGAAAGTGAAAGCTTGTGAAAGATGCTGGGATTGGCAGCCCCGCAGACTGAAGTCCTCTGTTCATCCACAGAACAGGTACAGCACGGGCAAGATTTACCTACCCACCCTCAGCCCTGATCTGGAGGGACCACCAGTAGGGGTGGGAGGGTAATTCAGCTTCTGAGGCCCTTTCACTCCCTGGAGTCTTTGCTGAGGCGATTTACAAAGGTGACTGCTGCAGTGAAATTTTTCTTTAAAAAAGTGGAAACACAATTAGGAACTAGATGGACATTTCCAGCTCATTTCTGAAAGACCAGCGAACAGCAGTCAGTAATTCTTGTGCTTTTTTTTTTTTTTTTTATTTCAGATCCAAAAAGCTAATCCAAGAATCTGACCAGCACCTGAAAGATGTAGAAAAAATTTTGCAGAATGACAAACGGTATCTAGTACTGGACTGTGTCCCAGAGGAGAGGAGGAAATTAATCGTGGCATACGTTGATGACCTGGATCGCCGGGGTCCGCCCCCACCTCCCACAGCATCAGAGCCCACTAGACGATCAACAAAATAATTCTAAATGCCCTTCCATGGGCTCTCTGCTAATTGAAAACACTTGCATGAGCCAAATTTTCAGGTTTTTACATATATGTGCATTAGTCAACCTATTGGATAACCACCTGACGAACAGAAGGAGCAGCAGTGTGGGCAGTCTCTGAACAGAACACTTTGAAATATTTAATGCTTTTCTTTGTGTGGCATGACTGACATACATACTCAAATATAGGCTGTCTCTAGTAAATTTAAAATCTTAAAACTAAAAATCATCCTTTTAATGAGGCGTGGAAGTCAATGATGGGTGGTGGTCTTCCTAGCAGTGTTACTTGGCAAGACAGGAGCATTTGTGGTTGGAGCTTGCAAATACCACAGACTCCAGAAACTGAAGTGGGGATTTGTTTTTATTTTGTTTTTTAAGCGGGTAAAAGAGAAAACACTGAATTGAATTCTTCCAGAGACTATGAATATTATAATGGACATGCTTTTACCCTTGTCTCTAAAGAACAGTTAGTTGCATTTGTTCACACACGTGCTTTGGTTCTCCCCCTCTGAGTTATAGGCCAAGTCTTGTTTAGCCCAGGAGAAGATTTAGTAATTTCTTCTCAGGTATGAACCACATTCATAGCTAACATGTTGGCCAGAATAGAATCCTGGTTAAACATACTTTATTCTCCACTGAATGAATGATCTCTACCAATATTCTCAATTAGACAATAAAATTACCTTTCTGGGTGTTCCCTTTGTAAACTACCCCTGTTTGAATGTTGAACTTTTGTTTCTAAAGTTTAATGTTAAGATGTTTGAATGTTCAGTTTATGTATTTGAACTACAATAAACCAACCTTTTTATATATGTGGATTATAAATGATTATTGTTACACAATATATTTTTTAAAAACTCTTAGGCCTGTTTTGTTTTTGGTTTTAAAGAAAGCAGCATGTGAGATTTGAGACAACTAAATCTTGGATAGTGTTTGTGTTTAAAGGCTTGACTCTAATACTGTGTTTCCAATATAAAGGACAAGACATTTTGTAGAAAGCCTTTTCTCCCTTTCTTTTTACTTGGCGTGTATGTGTGTTCAGTCTTTTAATGCTACCTGTTGCTTAATAGCAAGGATATTGTAATTCTTACGTCTTCTGTTTCTGGCTTATTAACATATCAAAAGTTTGTGCCTTCTGAGCATCCTTTCAACTGGTCATGTGTCATACCATGAGCTTACTTTTGATACTCAGTTACGTTTTTCTGGCTTAACACTTCCCTACCCAGCCCCCACCACCCACCCCCATGTAAGTTCTGTATTGTTCTTATGGTTGCTAGTACCAGAGTGCCACATAAATAAGACATAAGAGAAGATATAAATGTTAATTATCTTCCCTGTTTTCTCCCATCTGTCATGATGGCAACAGGGCCTAGAAAGAGGAATACTAGCTGAGCTGTATTTGTGTGTTATGTATAACATTCCTGTCCATGCTCTTTAGTACTTGGCATAAATCTCTCAAGTGTCATAGAAATCATGTGACCAGCTGAAGACTGGTATTAACGGAGCATACTAGGATTGAAAGCTGTAAAAGTGATAAACAGGATTTATATTCTCTCCCCACATTTGAAATTTACCAAGTGACTTTTAAGTTTTGTAAGGAGTCAAATTGAAATGCTTGCCAAATGGAATATAACTGTTACAGAAGTCTGACTTTCCTAAAACCTTTTATTCTGAGTCCCACATGGTAGTTTCTGCACACTTGCTGCGTCCTGTCATGGTAGAAAAGTGAAAAGAAGTGGCTTGCGATCTTGACTGTGTGGGATTGTTTGTAGGTGTGAGTTGAGGGCTCTCAAGTTCTTAACAAATGGTTCATTATAATGATATGTTGTTCCAGTATCTGCAGCTAACCCAGAAACCTGGGACATTGTCTTGTCAGGCTACCCCATACAACCCTCTTGTTCTGAGTGATGGTTTAAAATCATAATTCAAGGCACAGATAGTAAAGCATCACTTTTATTTCTTTATAAGACGTTACATACTTGAAGCTCACTGTACATACTCTACATATCTCCTTATGTAACTGGAGTCATCAAAGCAGTTATTTTGTATTCTTGGGCTAAACTATTACTTTATTTAAATGTGAGGGCTTCAAATACAATTTGTAGTGAAACAAGTGAAAAAGAAGGCAGCTTTGTCTTGTGTTAAAAAGAAAACCACAACCTTTTATGTAAAGTAGCTAAGACTGAACATTGTGAATGGCAGCTCGCTCTTTGTATGTACAGAATGTTCTCCAAACTCCTCCCTTACTTTTTTAGAGGCATTTTTCCTGCTCTGAGGTACCCAACAGTGGAAAGTCCCAGAATTCCACTAAGGAAGCAATTAAGAGTATATAATGCTTTTTATGTTTAAAGGGGAGAGAAATGTATGAGCATATATTTCTGCATTCTGCTCTCCTCAAATTTTCCACATCTAGGAACTCAGGAATGCCTTTTTATTGTCTTTTACCCTGCATTGTCCTTGCAATTACTCTGTTCTTACCTAAGTTCTTTGTCAACAGTCTGCTGGGTTTTCTCTTCTGTGTGTGCTTTTCCACACTTCATTACACTTAGAACCCCGGTAATATTTTAAAAGTTGAGGGTGTTCAAGTTCAATGATACAAGAAAAGTCACCGCCATTCTCGCTTATGCTTGCCTTTAATCGGTAGTTAATACCTATATCATTAGTGTCAGCTTACCGTCTGCCTTCAGAGGACAGAGATCAAGGAGAATACATTTTCACTTGTGGAAAAATACTCTTAGTTTGGAAGAGAAGGGGCATTTGAAAATTTTCTGCATTATGATCTAGAATGTCATGTTAGGCTACTAATATTCTCAGACTTTGAATAAAAAACTGTAGGTTTTTAAAGGTTGAAATAGCTTTTGTGCTGTATGGCAAGACTTGAATTTACTTGGGCCCCAAATAGCTATGGTTTGAAATTAGCCCAGAATAGAAGGAACTGTTCTTTCTTTTGTAAATGTCACTCAGGAAAACTATGGATTTTTCATCAAGTAAATGAACAAGTGATGGGAAATTATAAATAGAATTTACACTTTTAAAAAGCAAGGGAGATACAGATTTTGAGCTATGCTAAGGTGAACTATAACTTGTTGATAGATTGTGGACAGCAATTCCAGGAAGAGACAGAGAACATGGGTTCAGTCTGATAAACTACTTCATCCAGTACAGTGCAGGGCTGTGGTAAGGAGGATCCTGGGGAAAGTCCATGCATAACACTTTAAGTGAGTTCTTTAGGCAGAGAATTCTTAAGCAAAACTATGTGCCATTCTACTTACCAGATTATATAGTTTGAAAATGCAGAAAGAAGTATTTCTAATGGCAGTTTATAAATCAGCAATATTGCTAAGCTGCAGTACAAGTAAGCATGGTTTTTTTTTTTTTTTTTTTTTTGAAACTTGTCTGTTAATTGCAGCGCTCTGTCTCCCGGCCTTCATGTTCCCAGGGTATGGGGTCATTGTCCTCTGCCGGAGGGGCAGCATCCCTCTCATGCCAGAACTGCTCAACATCAGGGAGAATGAGAACTCCTGCCTTTTCTGTTTCCTCTTTGTTGGAGTTGGGAGAGCCACATCTGTCTGTCTTTGCAATGGATGTCTGGGGCTCTGGAGATGGAGCCTTGTCCTGAAGTGCCTCTGTGTTTCTAGCTGGTGCCCTCTGAGCCTCTGAGGCCGCTGTAGGCTTTCTGGTTATCATCCATTTCCGAATGCCTTTCAAGCCTGCCTTGAACTCTTCAGACATCACTAGGAAAATGAGAGGGTTTGCTGTTGAGATAGAAAACATCAGGACTTGAGACAGGGCTATAAAACCCTGTGGTGGCAGTGGACCTCCGGCCTTCAGGTGCCATACCCACAACCAGGCGACCCATTCGGGGAGCCACAGAAGAGCAGAGGTGATCGCAGTGCTTAGCAGCATCACTGTGAGTTGCTTTGAACGCATCTGGTTTCTAAGGTTTTGAGTTTTTGTACCTTGTTTTTTACATTGGCCATAAGCTCGCCAGAAATAAAAGCTGGCCAGAAGTAAAGGAAGGCAAAACACCAAGAGAGGATAAAGCTTACCGAACATTGACATGAATTCTTTGGCCACAGCTGGCACATCCATGAGGCACATTTCCACACCTGCATGATGTCTGGTGGTACTAAAGAACCATTCTGGCAGGGGAAGTAGACTGGCTACAACCCAGATGGCCAGCAGCAATGACCAAATGGTGCAGTTGTGAATACTCACTTGCTTGGCTGGGTCACTTGCATACATGAAGCACACTTTGGCGACTACAACAATTGTCAAGCTCTTCGCTGCCATGCACGTGTGGGTGAACCAGTCAGAAAACTTGCAGACAAACCAGCCTAGATCCCAGACACTTTTGGAGTATGCTGTGGCTCGGACAGGTGCAGAAAAGAGCAGGAGAGAGATGTCTGCCAGGCTGAGATTCAGAATCAGGGAGTGGATCACAGATGGCTTTCTTTTCCAAACACCATGAAGGAGAATGCCAATCACACACAAGTTCCCCACAAAGCCTACCAGGCACACAGCCACCAAGAGAGCCGGAATAACGGTCCTCCAGTCCTTGGAGTCAGACGGCAGGTACCCTCCTGCAAAGTGGAGGTGAGCAAATGACTCGTTCATGATGCTGGAATTGGAGTCTGCAAAGACAGCTGCCAGCATCACCTTTCCCATCCAGCTGCTCCCTGCAGATGTTAGCTTCTTGTTAAGGTGGTCTTTCTCAGCTCTTTTGCAAAGGGGGGAAATGCCCTCTGTTGTCCACACTGATGACACCTCTGGATCCTCTTGCTTGTTTGCCGACAATGGAAGGTTGGCAGCTGAGCTTTCGTGCTGCACACAGTCTACCTGTAACTGCAGGCAGCAGGAGTGTGCCCACAGGCTCATTAGCAAGTCTAATACTAAGTACCAGCCCCATAAAGTGATAACATCCCCATAAATGATGAATGAGGAGAAACGAGTAAGTAGGGATGTTCCCCTGGGGTGGAGGTAGGCAGGAGAGGGGAGGAGCACTATCAGTTATTTCTAAAATCTTGACTGGATTTCTAAGTACAGAGTGATCTGTAATTCAGTAGGCTACAGTTAATCCAAGTCCTTTGAATTTTCACGTGCATGAGGACCTCTAGATAGCTTAGTAGAATCGGCCTAGACAGGGCCCAGGAATCTGCTCTCCCACCAGGTTCCCACAGGGTGTTGCTGCTTTTGCTGGGAGACTGCACTTTAGGAACCAATGCTCTCCTCCTGGTCCCTCCCATTTCCAGACAGGAGCATTCCTCTCTTCAACCCTCACTACCACATCAGTTCCACGAATGAACAATTGACGGCTAAGCAGACACAACCAGGTAGTTAAAAAAATTGGAAACACAGGCACAGCCAGGTAGTTTTAAAAAAATTGGAAACACATGTTAAAACCCAAATGTGGATGACCTAAAATTTCCTATGAATTTTCTGGAGGCACTTTTGGAACTCTGAACTGGTTTATCTACAAATAAGACTTCAGAGAGCGATGATGGTGATGAAGGCAAATGATTAAGTTAAGCTTTTCAGAATGTTTATGTTGAAGACATGTAAGAGATTTGAAAGAAAGTATCGATTTAAAGCTGAAAAGCCAGCAAGGTGCCACAGCTGATAAAAAGTAGTTGCTATGCAAGTCCTAGGAATTTGAGCTTGGCTCCCTAGAGCTGTCTTCTGTCCTCCCCAAGCACTGTGACACACGTGCCTGTACATACATACCATGCACAAATACACAATAACGGAAAGGTTAGGAGGAGGACAACTCAAACGAACCGGACTTGGCCAGGCAGTGGACAACTGGAGGGGATTAAAAGAACCAGTAGTGCTCAGCCTGGAATCACAGCAGAGGGTACAAATTATCTGAAGACGGATTTACTTAAAAGTCCTATGGAGAAAGTGTGGCCTAGAATGTCCAAGGCCTAAAGGGCAGTGCCAGGTGGGATCAGGCAGAACTGTCCCACTTGAGTGTGAATGATGATATTCTTCCAGTGTGGCAGTCAGAATGCCAGGCGGTGAGTCACACCTCTAGGTCCTGGTACTAATACTGCAGTTTTATCCAGAGAAGGAAAAGGGGGGCACATGAAAAACGCTGGAAGGCACAGACATACATGCAGGCAAACACATACATAAAATAAAATCAATAAATCTCAAACAAGCCACACAGCAACAAGAACAAAGCAAACAACAACCAAGCCAGCCCCTAGATATTCTCAACTGGGACCCATATGACTTTCCATGACCTACCTACCTCAATGTTGCCGAGAGGTACCCTGGAAAACAGACATGGTGATAAAACAATGGGTTTATCCACACTGAAGAAAAAGTGGGTCACTCTTTTAGGCTTGTCCTAGGAGAATAGGACTTTGTCAGGAAGTAAAACGCCAGTATGTTTCTATGGGCCCAGAATGGTCCTGGTTCATACCTAATAAACTCATCCTTGGCTACAGGTATCTGTGTTTCTGTGTTTGCATCCTTACTAGAATGATGCACATAGTCTATCATTTGGAGGCCAATCTAATTGTTAAAGACAACCCACCACCAGAGCAACAAATTCTAGCACTCTGACAACTGAAGCAGGAGGATTGCAAATTCAGGGTTAGCTTCGGCTGTATAGTAAAACATTATTTTTGACATTGAATTAAACATTGAGCAACATCTATTAAAATACAAAAATACAAATTTTTTTTCTCACAGTACATTGTTATTTTGTTGGCTGTTCCTCTACTCATACCACCTCCTTTCAGATCTGAGCACTTTATTTTCTCTTAAAGTTAACATAGTAACTGAAAAAAGTTACATCGTCAAAGGGACAAAGATAACAAATCTTGCCCTTCCGTTCACCTTTGGACTAGGCAGGGAAGTAGGCTTCCTCCCATTGTGGACCATTCAACAGGACTCCACGCAAAACCCATTCATGTGTGCATGTCTGTCATTTCTGTTGTAACTGAGGATTTCACGTGTGTGTGTGTGTGTGTGTGTGTGTGTGTGTGTGTGTGTGTGTGTG
>OU015744.1:43095206-43106002 GCA_907169655.1 Acomys percivali | reverse complement strand
TGGTTCTAGCCAATGTGAAGCAGGTAATGATGTGGAATCATTGTTCTCAGTTTTGAAGTCCACTCATCTACTCTCTGAAACTCTAATGAGCCATATGAGTCACAGAATCTTGAGAAGCATCTAGGTCTGGCAGCACAAGCCTAGAATCCCAGCACTTAGGAGGCCAAGGCACAAGTTCAAGGCCAGCCTGAACTAGATGAGACCTGTCTCAAAAACAAAAACAAAACAAAACAAAAAAACAAAACAAAAAAAAAAAAAAAAAAAGATAAAATACAAAGGAAAACCAGTTTTCAATGTTTAGCAGCAGGAGAGAACCTGGGTCTATCTGAAGAGGCTCTGCGGGGAAGGTGGCTATGATGCCGTCCTGGTCTGTCATTTGCTTAGTTTCAAATACATTTTACTTCTATACATGATTTTTAAGGAGTCCTACTCTGTGCCGTCAGCAGTGGCCGGGACAGAGACACAGCTCAGCTGTCACCCACAAGCCTGAGAGATTCTCTGAATCAGGGACCCTGGTCCAGGTAAAACCACACCCTTAGCTTCCCTGCAGAAGAAAATTTCAGGACAAGCCAGTAGAAAGTAGATCTGAAGGTTATTAGATGTCCTTTTGAAACAGAGCTTTGAAGCACAGGGCTTAAGGGAAAGAAGACACCAGAGAGATGATAAGACAAAGCCGAGAGCGTGGGTGTGGGCTTCTCAGACAGCGGTACCTCACTGTCTTTACAATGGTCATAGGGATCACTTTGGAGGTTTTGAAGGTATCTTCAAAAGGTTGCTAAATGAGGTCACATATTGGTCCCTGAAGGCACTAGATATGAATATAACGAATAAGGTAATAATAGATGAGAGGGAAGCAGGGACATTGGTGGCTTTCTCGTCACCAGTCATCAGTCCTCCTTGTGGGTTTCTCAGGAAATGGCTAGGAGAGGAAGGCGGCCTGTGTTGGCTAGTTCTATGCCAGCATGGCCTAGGTTAGCATCATTTTGGAAGAGGGAGCCTCAGTGGAGAAAGTGCCCCCACTAGATTGGCTTTTAGGGAAACTAGAGGTACATTTTCTTCACTGATGATTGATATGGATGGGCCTATCCCACAGGGGCAGTGCCACCCCTGGTTGGGGAATCTGGATGGCATAAGAAAGCATGTTGAACACCAGGCGTGGTGGCGCATGCCTGTCATCCCAGCACTCAGGAGGCAGAGGCAAGTGGATCACTATGAGTTCGAGGACAGCCTGGTCTACAAAGTGAGTCTAGAACAGCCAAGATAACACAGAGAAACCCTGCCTAAAAAAACTAAAAGACAAAACAAAACAAAAAAAACCAACCAACTAACCAACCAAACAAACAAAAACATAGCAGCTTGATAAAGCCATTGGAACAAGCCAACCAACAGTGTTTCTACATAGCCTATGGTTTAGGTCCTGCCCCCCACTTTCCTACTTTGAGTTCCTGCTCTGACTTCCCTTAGTGATGGAGTACAACCCATGAGTTGTATTGTTGGATTAAATTCTTTCCTTCCAAAGTTGCTTTTTGGTTATGATGCTTTATCACACATACAGAAAGACAAGGCCCTACCCAAGGCCACATACACTCAGGCCACGCAATGGCTAGTTTTATGTCAACTTGACACACGCTGAAGTCATCTGAGAGGAGGGAGCCTCAATTGAGAAAAATGCCTCCATAAGAACAGGGCATGGTGGCCCACACCTTTAATCCCAGCACTCGGGAGGCAGAGGCAGGCAGATCTCTGTGAGTTTGAGGCCAGCCTGGTCTACAAAGCGAGTCCAGGACAGCCAGGACTACAAGAGAAACCCTGTCTTGAAAAAAAAAAAAAAAAAAACCCGAAACAAACCAAAACAAAACACAAAACCAACCAACCAGCCAAACCAAAAAAGACTGGGCTGGAACCAAGCCTGCAGGTCATTTTCTTAATCAGTGGTTGATGGAGGAGGGGCCAGCCCATTGTGGGTGGTGCCACACCGGGATGGTGGTTCTATAAGAAATCGGATTGAGCAAGCTCTAGAGTGTAGGCAGTAAGCAGCACTCCCCCGTGATTCCACCCATGGCCTCTGCATCAGCTCTTGCCTCCAGATTCCTGCCCTTGAGTTTCCCTCAATGGACTATGTAAGTCAAATAAACCCTTCCCTCCCCAAGTTGGTCGTGGTGTTTCTGCATAGACCACAGCATAACTAGGACAATATTGGTAGCAGGATATTGAGGCATTCCAGTGACAGATCTGGCTGTGCTGTTTTCAGGGGGGGTTGTGGAAGGAACTTTTAAAGCTGGAAAACCCACTGAGTGTTTAAAGCTTGGTGAGCTTTTCTGTGGGGGCTTGGAAGATAAGAGCGTTGAGATCCAGTGAAGACGGAGGTCTGAGAGTCACTTAAAGACTCTATCAGAACAGCTCACTATTTTGAGTTGAGGATCTGTGGTTCTGGTTAGCTGGGGCTAAAGAATCAGCCATGATTAACAAGAGATCAGAACCGCCGAAGCAAAACCTTTGCTTTATTGGGACAGCAAATGCTGGTCAGCTGGAGCTAAGAAATTAACAGTGATTAAGAAGAGAGCAGCAGCACTGAGGTGTAATCTGACAAGTGTTTCCTCAGAGTCAGGCTACAGCGGTGTCTGGAGGTGGCCAAGATTGTACTTTGCATGGGTAGCTGAAGTTGGTGGTGTAAAAGTCTCTCAGGGGGGTGCTGGTTTGGGAGGGATGAAGGGTTGTGAAAATCAGCTGAGGCTTGGCACTGAGAGAGACCCGGGTGAGCCGTTGGAGAAAGGGCAGCCTCAGTGGCATTTGAAGCCCCAAGATTGAAAGGGCCATAGAGAGGAGTTGAGGCTTGACACCACAAAGAGCCCAGCATTTTGGAGATGCCAGCACAATGGGACAAGTACCAAGAACAGTAGCAGTGATGGAGAGGACCTGCCACAGCATGAAAGACAAGCTGAGTGTGCTGCAGAGGGTGGAGCTGGAGAGTGACCCAGCCCTCTGGAGGAGCCCAGAGCGAATCCTAGATATTGGATATGGAGTTATTTATACTATGCGAGTTGCTTTGATTTTGATGGTGCTCTGGTTCTTCCTTCTTGCAGTAAGAAAGTATTTCCTTTATTTTTTTATTTTACAGGAGCTTACGGTTGAGAGACTTTAGGCTTTTAAAAAAGAGATTTGGGAATTTGAGAGAGAGAGAGAGAAAGAGAGAGAGAGAGAGAGAGAGAGAGAGAGAGAGAGAGAGAGAGAGAGACACTTGGGATTTTAAAAGAATCCAAAGAGGCAACTTTTTAAAGTGTTTGCCTTTTGTAAGGCTGTGCGACTTTCTGTGTTTGTGAAGTGTTTTATTATGTGATGTCTTTATTAGTATGTGATGGTGGACAGGAACAAGAAGGCAAAGGGTGTGCTTAACAGTTTGTGTTTGTGTGTCAAATTGATAAGGGGTTGGCTGTGCTGGCTAGTTTTATGTCAGCTTCACACAAGCTACACTCATCTGAGGGGAGGGAGCCTAAATTGAGAAACATGCCTCCATAAGATCAGGCTGTAGCCAAGGCTGTGGGGCTCTTTGTCTTTATTTCTTCCTTTTCTTTTCCTTATATGTAGACCAGGCTGGCCTTGGACTCAGAGATCTACCTGTCTCTATCGCCCAAGTGCTGGGATTAAAGGCGGGCACCACCACAGCTGGCCAGCATTTTCTTAATTAAGGACGAGTGGGGCAGAGCCCAGTCCACTGTGGGTGGGGTTACCCCTGGGCTGGTGGTCCTGGATTCTATAAATGAGCAGGCTGAGAAAGCCAGCAAGCAGCACCCCTCCATGACCTCTGCATCAGCTCCTGCCTCCAGGTTCCTCCCAGGTTGAGTTCCTGCCTTGGCTTCTCTCAGTGGACTATGACTATGGATCTGTAAGCCAATTAAGCCCATTCCTCCCAAGTTGCTTTTGGTGGTGGTGGCTCATCACAGTGATAGTATTCCTGTTTGGGACAGGCCTTAAGCCTGGTCTGTTGCTATTTTAACATATCAATATGTAAAATGCTTTACTGCCTCTGTGTCTGCAATCTTCACAGGCAGCAAATGTAGTTAATTGTGCTGGAATTCTTGCTTCTTAGCTGATAACTCAGCCAGACTGGAGGGTGAGGGTCCTTTTTTTCCTCATGTCCCCATAATTTACCTTTCTATCTTGTTTTGATAGAATTGCAAAATGTCTTTCTCTCTTCTTATTGTGTCACAAGTAACTTGTTTTTGTTTGTTTGATGGCTTTAAAGATGGCTACCTTAGGGAGCTGGAGAGGTAGCTCAGAGGTTAAGAGCATTGAGTGCTCTTCTAGAGGTCCTGAGTTAAATTCCCAGCAGCCACATGGTGGCTCACAACCATCTTATGAGATCTGGTGCCTCTTCTGGCATGCAGGAGTATATGCAGGCAGAACACTATATATAAGTAAATAAATAAATCTTTAAATACATCCATCCATCCATCCATACATGGCTACCCTCAAACTGTCTATGTAGCTGAGGGTTACCTTGAACCCTTCAACCTTCAAAAGAAGGCCTCCTAAATGCTAGGACTACAAGTGTGTACCATCACACTCAACAATAAGTAGCTTTCTTTGCTGTCAATATCGATACACATTTTTAAAGGGGCAGTATTGCCTTCCCTGAATGAGAGGGACAAGAGGTGGGCCAGGGAAGACGGGTATATTCTTTAAGCATCTCATGCTACTGACACAAGCCAAGCCATCCACATCAGTATTGGGTATAGTCCTTGTTCAGAAACAGCAATAATATTTGAAAGGAGTGTCTTTGCCTAAAAACAGCAAACGTTAGACGTCAATGCTATGGCGTTAAAAGCTTGCTGTAGCTTTTCATTTCCTCCTAGTCACAATCGCAACGATTCTGCCATTTCTAAAGATGGAGGAAAAAACAAACAAACAAACAAACAAACAAGCAAACAAAGGCAGCGGTGAAACAGCAGGGCGTGCAGACTGAGATCCTTGGCAGGACTCATGTCGCGTTCTGCTTTTTATTTTCCCAGCTTTCCTTCACTGTTCAAATAATTGCACAATGGCCCAGCTTCCCCGAGAAAGCGCTGCAGTGGAGCCTGAGATTAGTGAGCGGCGCCCTCTTGTGGCAATTTAAAATACTACTGCCGAGCTGGGAAAGAAGGCCGCCTGCACAGCGGTAAGTAGGATGAAAAAGGGGCCCAGAGAAGACAGGGGGCTACTGACCGGGACATGAATGGAGCTACTGAAAAATGTTTAATCAGCACTAGAATAGTTGAGTATTTATAAATGTGAAAATGAGCGCACGGGTTAAAGGAGGTCCACAAAGTGGGAGGAAGAGAATCAACTGCCAAAAGCTCTCCTCTGACTTCTTGAGTGTACTGGGTGGCGTGTGTGCCATACACCCACCACACTCCCACACCCCCGCCTCCACCATCACCACCCACCACCCGAACCCTTTCACGTGTTGTAAAAAGTTCCACGAGGAGAGGGGCACACTCTTCACTGTGGTTTGAGGGTGAGCGGCAGCTTGTTAGACAGAATCTCAGGCCTCACGCAAATGTCCTGAGTTTAGAACGCAAATTTGATCGGCTCAAGCGCTCACTCACATGTGTGGTGAGCTCACAGAAGTGCTTGCTGCGTGGAGTCTAGACTTAGCATTGAGTCGGACGACATCACTGCTTACCAGCGGTGGGAAATTGGGTAACATGTGTGCCTCGGTTTCTTAACTGACTGATGAAGGCTGGTTGCCTCGAAAAACCAAACCAACCAACCAACCAACCAAACAAACAAAATCAACCACCAGCACCACCATAATAGCCACAACACAGAAACAAGCCACCCATTACAGATTAATACGATTAACCATTTTTTATAAGAAGTAATTAGACTTTCAAGAAACACTAAGTGAGAAGAACTCAAGTTGTTTTGCGTCCTTGCAAGTGTTTAAAAAGCCTGTCTTCAGCATTTTCTGTTGTGGGATCACAGATCCCACAACCTGGAGAAAACTCCATTGCACATGAGAAAGAGAGTTGAGAAGGGCACAGATGATTTTTACTACTATTAGGAAATTGTTTTATCTCATGACTCCCCTGGAAGAGGCCCTAAGGGGTCCGCCTTTAAACTTCAGGAGGCGTTCAGAACACTAAGGCTCATTCACTGTAAACACAAGACAAACAACTTCTACTTTTGTGTTAATTGCTTTATGGGAGAGAAATCTGCTGGGGCTCTGAGCTGTATTTGAAATGACTGAAGCAGAGTTTCGGTAAGAATGGCACTTGCAGTTCACTGATCGGAACTTGGCTGATGCCCTGCGAGTCCTCGCTTAGGCGCACTTGGCAAGTGTAGCTCTCCAGTTGAGCTGTAGACCATGTGGGGGGGAGGGATGCTTTGTGCTCTGGGCTGTCCCTGCTGCTATGTGGGGGAAGTGGGGATTAAATAGCGATCAGAAAACCTGACCAGAGATCTCTCTAACTTAATGTGTCTGTCAAAAATGCACTGGTCAAAGTGATTTGAATTGCTGTGGTTATAAAATCTTCGTGGCCAGGTGGGGAATGTCCCGCGACTGCTTGCTCTGGGTGCCTGGATGTCGTCCTTTGCAGTAGCTCACTGATGGAGACTCCTGAGCTCTGCTGCGTGCTCTTTGTGCCCTTCTCCGTGTTTCCCACTTTCCTCTTCTCTTCCTGTCCATTTCCCCTCCCCCTCCTCTTTCCTCCCTTCCCCCCTCCCCTGTCCCCTGTCCTCCCCTCTCCTCTTTTGCCCCGCCTCTACTTCTTTGCCTCTGCTATGGCTACTATGAGTACCATGTTGGGAGGAACAGTCAACACACAATCTTAGGTAAATACAGTGTAGATCTTGGATACTTCAGAACTGAACTAATATATTTTAATCAGCTGAGTGGGGGGGGGGTCGGTGTACGCCTTTAATCCCAGTACTTAGGAGGCAGAGACAAGTGGGTCTCTGTGAGTTCAAGGCCAGTCTGGTCTATAGAGAGGGTTCCAGGACAATCTCACAAAATGTTTTAATCATATTTAGAAACATGGTGGGGGAATTATTTAATATTTTAAATGCTTTTGGGAAAACAAAGTTTGCAAGCAATTCTGAATTCACAAATAAGCCTATGTATAGCATAGTATGAGAGAAGTCAGTACTCAGTGGTGAAAGAAGTGGTGGTTTGTCAAATTATTCCATTTGTATCTCTCGAACATGTGTCAGCTGATTCTGGGAGAAGGACAGGAATAGAGATGAATTTTGTTTTCAAGTGGTAAAGATCTGTTTGCTGCTGCTGCTGCTGCTGCTGCTGCTGCTGCTGTTAATCAACGGGCCATAGTAATTTGGTAGTTTTCTGCCGTTGCAGGGCTTTGGCCAGCAGAGGGCAGGAGAGTAAATGTTGCTCCTTGCTGAGGGTAAGGCAGACTCTGTGTAAGCATCATGGTGGTAGGAGGTCATGCCTGCCTGAGAGGATCAGTGTGCCTGTGGCACTAGTAGATGGTTGTCTGTGGGAAGGAGGTGCAGAGTTGCTGGTGCTTCTGATACATTAAGAAAAGAAAAAAGCCGGGCGTGGTGGTGTATGCCTTTAATGCCAGCACTAGGGAGGCAGAGGCAGGCGATTGCTGTGAGTTTGAAGCCAGCCTGGTCTACACAGGGAGTTCAGGACAGCCAACGCTATATGGAGAAACCCTGTCTCGAAAAACAAAAAAAACAAAAAACAAAAAACAAAAAACAAAAAAAGAAAGAAAGAAAACATCCATCTTATTCTTTAATTTAAATAGCAATGCTTAATTTCTTTTAAAGCATAATTTTAAGACTAATAATTAAAACAACAACAACAACAAAACCAAAAAGAAAAAAAAAAGAAAATGAAAAATGTGCTGGTTGGGTTGTATTTAGTCCATGGCCTGCCAAGATCTAGGCCCTCCTAGAAATACTCAAAAATGGCCCGAAATTGTCCCTCCATGTAAAATCAATTTCTATAACTTTACTAATATATATGAGCTTTATAAAATAATAACTACTGCACGTATATATAATGTCCTTTGGTCCCGTTCACTGCTGTGTGGTCCTTTCAAGCTATTTGTCTCTTTTTATAATGGATTGTTTCATGTGGAAGATGAAGATGCAGGAGACAAAGGTAGCACTCACTGGTCCAGCATTCCTGGGGGAAAGTCACCTCATCTCCCTTGGGTTTCAAGTTTCAAGATGATGATGGATTTATCTTGGAATCTAGCCTGCCTGTTGCATAAAAGCCTTTTTTTTTAATTTTTTTATTTTTATTTTTTTATCAAGGTGCATGTTCTTTTGTGGGCAGTACTCTTAAGTATCCCTGACTGCTGATGGGGAGTGACCACGGCATCTAGGTCTTGTCAGGCGGTTTGTCTTAAATACCCCGCCTCGTTTCCTAGCTTCCACACTCTCAGCGTGCTTTCTTGAATTCTGATCTGGGGACTGCAGTGCCACTCTGGGTATCCTCACACAAGGCTGGATCACCCCTGTAATCTCTGTCTGCATCTTTCAACAGTCAGGTTTGGTGGGGTCTTTCTTCCCTCCATCCGTCAACTCCTCCACGACTTCATACACTAGCAGGAAGAAGGAGCTCTCATTCAGTCCTAAAATGGAATGTCGTCATCATCAAGCCCTCCCCTCAGGGCTCAGGGATGTGTGGAGGAGGAGGAGGAGGAGGAGGAGGTGGAAACGTTGTAAGAGCCAGAGCTGGAAGATGACGCCAAGGAAACGGTGCCCTCCAGATGCAACAGGACTGCCACACGTATGAACTCACAGGG
This sequence comes from Acomys percivali, assembly GCA_907169655.1. Classification (NCBI taxonomy): domain Eukaryota; kingdom Metazoa; phylum Chordata; class Mammalia; order Rodentia; family Muridae; genus Acomys; species Acomys percivali. The sequence continues at coordinate 43,097,246 of OU015744.1, read as the reverse complement.
ACTGTGGCAGCACCCGCAAGTCCTGCACCGGTCCAAGACAGATGGGGGTCCCAGCATTGAAAGGGGCCAGTGGGCACAGGCTCTCACCTCTAACCCAGAAGCTATGTCCGGTTGGTACGGACTGGCAAAGTCTCACGGGTATATTAACCAGAAGGCAGGGTATATTAGCTATGCCCAGCATTAGTTGGCCAACAACAAATGAACTCAGAGGTATTTTTTTTGTAGGCTCCCCAGTCCTTTTTTTTTTTTTCTTCTCAGATTGCTTTGTTTGCCCTATTGGTCTTTTGTATATTTTGGTTTCTATTTTTGTGTTTTTGTGGGGTGTGTGTATGTGAGTTTCTTTCTTTCCTTCTTTTTTTCTTGTCTGGCCTTTTTTTTTTTTTTTTTTTTAAAGACAGAAAGGGAAGTGTGGAGTTAGGTGGGTGAAGAAGATCCGGGAGGAACAGAAGGAGGAAGGGGAAAGCGTGATCAGACTATATTGTTTAAGTTTTAAAGACTAAAAATAAGATGGACTCTCTACAGACTGTCTGGAAGCTATGTCTCCTGGATTATTGTGACCACTTCTCTTCTTTCTAGACCGTTTTGTCTTTACCTTTTTTCCTGCTATTTAAGAGCTTTGGGGAAAAAAACTATTTTATGTACAATCCAATAGGGCTTTGGGTGAAGCTTCAGCTGCCACAGGCATAGAGGATGCTGGTATTGAATAGGACCCCACATGTTTTTGAGTTGGGCTGTATTTTGTTTGGAAACAGTCAAGGAACAGAAGGGATAGCCCTGCTAAACCAGGCAGTGTAAGATCCGAGCTAACTCGGCAATGCTCTTGTTAAACATGAAGCTGGTTTCTTTCTTTCTTTTTTCCATTTTGCCTTTTTGATTTTGAGAGACATGGTCTCATGTAGACCAGGCTAGCCCAGAACTCCTGATTTTCCTGCTTCTACCTTTTAAGTGGGAAGATAACAAGTACATGCCACCAAGCCTACCACAGAGTTGAAATAAAAACATAAGCTTTACTTTTAAGTGTGTGTGTGTGTCGCTATGCCATGCGTGCTCCAGAAGATGATTTTGGATTCTCTGGAGCTGGAGCTACAGGCACATGTAGTTGCCCAATGTGGGTTCTGGACACTGATTTTGGGTCCTTTGGAAGAACAACGAACTCTTAACTGCTGAGCCATTTCTCTAGCCCCATAAAGTTGGGTTTTTTAAACACGCACTGTACATGGGCCGACAGAGGTTGGGACCGTGGCTGTGTCAGTCAGGGTGCTCCGGGGAAACAGAGCTCATTGGAGCTGCCACTCCCTATGGGCCTATGGGAGCTATCTTCACTCAAACCACCACACTGATGTCCAACACCAGCCAGCTCAGGCGTATGACCTGCCCGGTGGGCCAGCTCTCTAGGTGTGACAGAGAGAAGCACATGGTTGGGCCCTTTGGGGCTAATAAATCAGGGTATTTTGTCACTAGGAAAGGCCTTTCCCCTCCTGATTCTGTCTCATTGATACATACAGACTTCTTGTCAATGAGGAGAGGTAAACGTGACTAGAGCTGGTAGTTGAACTCTTACTGGCGACCTCACATCCCTCTGCCTCTAACAGTGGCCGGTCACCCTCCTGTGTGTCTGTTATTTGGAAGATAGCATGGAGCCATCAGAATGTGAAGTTAAGTGTTCTAGGCAGGCCCACGGCTGTCACAGGGTGGAATGGCATCTACACAGAAGAAATTCTGCTGTGAGTTGTCATCGTCCTCACTGTCTATCTATGTGATTCTGAAAGAAAAAAAGAACAGAGAAGGTGATCAAACCCAGCTCTGGAGTTCCGGGCTCCTGGCTCAAAAATGACAAAGCCGTGCAAACCCCTCAGCTGGATTCACTTCCGTTTAGAACAGTGGGCCTCCGCCTTCCAAACACTGCGGCCCTTTAATTCAGTTCCTCAAATTGCAACCCCCCAACTGTAAGATTATTTTTATTGCTACTTCATGACTGTAACTTTGCTACTGTTATAAATCATAATGTAAATATATATATTTTTTCTAATAGTCTTAGGC
>OU015744.1:43065225-43090257 GCA_907169655.1 Acomys percivali | reverse complement strand
ACTTGGACAGTTGCCTTCTCTGGACAAATTCTCCTAAAAGTTAACTACGAAAGACAGAACTGCCTCCCTGGTCTTTCTCTGTCATTACAACTCTCTCCTTTTCCCAGAGGTTACAACTGATATTAGATTAGTGTGAATCCTTGCAGACTGACAGGTTTACCTATTCTGTTACTTGGTTTTACATTTTCCTGCAATAGTAGGGAAATCTCAAATAACAATAGTTCAAGCAAGTTAGAAGTTTCTGCGAGGTGTAAGGAAAATCTGGGAGCGGGAGGTCTAGGGCTGGATGGCAGCTCCATAGTGTTGTAAAGGATGCAGGAGCCAGTTTAGCATCCTTTGCCTGTTGTCTTAGTCTTTTAGGTCACATGGTTCAATGTGATGGTAAGACACCCAACCACTTCCTGTACATTAGACCAGACACAGGGAAAAAAAAAAAAAAGGGAGGCTCTTGCTTATGTACAGGTCATAAAGCTACAGGTAGCTGCAAGAGATGCACAGCACTAAATCAGTCCTACAAATAATGTTTCTATTATTAAACAGAAGAGGGAAAAGGCAATGAATCTGCCGTGAAAATGTGCACAGAGGCACGCAGTATTGCTTTTATTACACCAAATAAGATTTTGAAACTTGTTCCCCCCCCCCAGTTTAATGTGTTTTTGGATTGCAACATATGTACATATAATTTCCATTTCACTCACTGTTACCTACCTGTACATATTACAGAACTGTAATTTGTTCAGTTGTTTCTCCATAAGTGATCATTTGAAGTTTTTAAAATACTTAGATGCTATCCTTCCTAGATCCAGCCATGGGAAGCTGACACATGAAGGTGGTTTAGTAAAATTTCCAGTTGCCTAGGTAGAGGATGGTAAGGTTGGGACCTGAATTTGTCCACTACTCTGAAATACTACAATGATCAAGGTTCACCACAAACAGACCATTAATGGATCCTTCTATTTGCAAAGTGTCTTGGTAACTAACACCTTGATACATATGTTGGGAGTAAGGACTGGGACGAAGGAGCCAAGGGAGAAGGGCTAAGTTGCTGCATTTGCCCTAGCCTTTACCTTCAAGGTCCAGTTTTTCACTGAAGGAATGAATAGGGCTCACCTAGTCAATAATAACCTCACCTTTCACAATCCGTATCACATGCTATTGAAATCCTGGGGTTGTCCCCACAAGTGCCTCCCACTGTCCTCTTGTCCCTTGACAGCACTTGCCTGCAAAGCTTGTCAAGGACATAGTGTGTGAGCTTTATTAGGCAAAGCCATAGTCTTGGCCATGATTCAAATAAGGCTTGAGATTGTGGCAGGTTTAAGGCTTAAGATTTTTTGTTTTTGTTTGTTTTTGTCTTGCTGCGTGGCTCCTTGGGGTCTGCTCTCTTCTTTCTGGTGTCCCCAGAGCCTGCCTCTCTAAGATTCTTGCCCTTCATGTGGTCTGACCATCAAATCTTCCCAGCAGTGTCTTGTCTCAGGAACACGTCATTGGTTGGGTTCTTTAACGATCCATAAAAAACAGTATCCTCAATAAAACAAAACAAAACAAACAAACAAACAAAAAACCCAGCCTTGAATGGTGTAGGGTGGGTCACCAACCAGATTTCTTTCAAAAAACCACTCAACATAGCTTCATCCCACCCTGGGAGAAATCAAATTCCGTTCCTCTTAAACTGTTTTGGGCACAACCAGCTATTTATTTCTAAAGTAAAGGAATAAGAGCAGGTGGAGTGGGCAAATGCCATTTAGCTCTTCTTTGACACTAAAATAGAATTTTTAGGATGATCCCCTTGGCAGACGATCACATGTGTTATGTCAGTGTATTTAAAAAGTGGGTAATTCATTTGTTAAATGAATACGGCAATTATTAATTTCAATTTATCCTGTTTATTGGGAACAGCTGTTCATTAACATTTATGTAACTGCTAATTTTAGAGCCAAACTAATTACCTCAAACACAGCTCTGTGGTACCCTGAATAGAAAAGCACCCTTAACTGTCTGTCCTGCCTGTCAGAATATAAATAGAAAACCCTCAAGTCCTCTAGGGTGCTATTTTTGCAGTTGGCCAGGAGAGGGCTCTCTTCAATTGGAGTTCAGGCCATGTGCTCCAAAGAAATGCTGCAGGTTTTTTTTTTTTTTTTTTTTTTTTTTAAGGCCACAGCGTCAAGTCATCCCGAGGGGCCAGACAGGTAATAAAGAAGAATGAAAAGGGAAGGTGTGAGAACTCACACATCCTTACTGGTCTTTGTTTTGTCACTTTTGATCAAATGTAGTTATGAGAATCTGTGCTAAGAAAAGACAATTTCAGGCATGGTGATGAATGGTCATCAGTCTTCGCAGTGGCAGTGGCAGTGGCAGTGGCAGTGGCAAACAGGACCATGACCGTTGGAAGGGGTGCTGGGGCCTGGGCAGGTGTGCGGCGGGAAGTAAGAGTCGGAGCTACTGCTTCTCATAGGGGCCAACTGTGGTCACCTGGGACTGGAACGAATGTGAAGAACTACAGATTCTTAAATGAAAACCCAATATATAGGATTTTATTATGAAATTTCACAAATAATTACGTGTTAGTTCAAATTTTAGCAGTTGATGTAGACTAACATAGTATTTGTGAAGTCAAGGGGTGCTCACGCATGGCTTGCTAGTTAAGAGCTATTTCTGGGTGAGAGGTATAGCTCAGTTGGTAGACATTTAACCTAGTGTGCATGAGGCCCTGGGTTCAAGCCCCAGCACTATAGAAAAGACAGATGCTGGTCCATGCCTGTAATTCCAGCATAGGCTAAAGGCTATATAGTTTAAGGCCAGTCCTCAGCATGAGACCCTATTCCTCTAATAATTTAGTTTAACTTTTTAAAAAGGACTTATTTTTATCTTAAGTTATATATAGGTGTGTGTGTGAGTGTGAGTGTGTGTGTGCATGTGCACATGCGGATGCACACACATGAATGCACGTGGGTATATGCACATGAGTGCAGGTGCCAGCAGAAGCAATCTTGTGGAGCTGGAGTTGCAGGCAGTTGTGAGATGCCTGCTGTGGGTGCTAGGAACTGATGTTAAGTCTGTTAGAAGGGCAGCAAGTGCTCTTAATTGCTGAACCCTTTCTCTGGCCCCCTCATTTGGTTTCTATCAATTTCTTTCATACAATTGTTTTTTCCTTAAAAAAAATTAATCTGAAGAAAAACTCGTAACTCTCACATTGCTTCGTTTTCCTTATTATACAGCAAAGGAGCTGGTTTTACTTTCTGTGAACTCTAAACCAAATTCTCATGATCCCTAATTTTGAAACGGACTAAACTCTCTAAGAAGCGCAAAGTCTACAGAGAACATTAAGACAGTTATTGTCATGTAGGAATGGCTGTACTTTTCCTCCTGTTTCTTTTGTGGGCAAATAACCCTTGACAAGGGGGCAGAGGGCCTTGGAATTTAGTGGGTTGGAAGACACCCCCCCCAGGGCCCCAGCACTAAACAACTGTGTGTGGTGTGAAAGTCCTCCAGGAATTCTATAGGACTAAGGTCCCTGGAGCATGCTTCAACTCATTTTTCATAATAATAATAATGATGATGATGATGATGATGATGATGATAGAATTTGAAATAGGTATTGTGTGTTGGCATTTAGCATCTGTTTCTGTCACCTCAGCCCTCACATGCCTTCAGCTAAAAGCACCTTTCCTGGTACCCTCCTTCACTGGGATACTACAAGGTATTTTAGCTTCTGGCCAGCAGAAGCTCTGGAGACTTTGAAGACAGAAGGGAGGCGAAGGACATTTTCCTCTCTGATTTTTGTCACATCTGTACATGTGAATATTGGCAGCAACCGAGCTGCATGTTCACTGTTCATTCTTCAGCTTCATGGTGTGGGAAAGCTGTGGTCCCTGAAGTGATGGTAGCCATGGAAACAGCAATAGCCTGGCATCGCCAAGGCTCTGGTAGTTTATGATCCTGGAGTCTGAGCCTGTTTCAGTCAGCACTGACAAGGTTTGGCTGTGGTAACAAGCTCCTGGAAACCTTAGAGTAGAGGTTCTCAACCTTCCTAATGCTGTGACCCTTTAATACAGTTCCTCATGCTGTGGGTGACACCCTCGAGCAATAAAAGTATTTTCATTGCTACTTTACAACTGTAGTTTTGCTACTGTTATAAATTATAATGTAAATATCTAATATACAGGATATCTGATATGTGACCCTACAAAAAGGTTGCTTGACCCCCTAAAAGGATGGAGAACCACTGCCTTAGTTGATGGGTTATGCCATGTTCTGTCTGAGTACAGTGCTGCTGGCAATAAGGTGTTCTGGCCAGGAAATAATCTGTGACATCTACTCTATGTCTCACAGAAGCCTAGTGGCCCCCTTTAAGTCCCACCGGGCTGTCTCAGGATTCTGTGAGCATCTAGGGTTTGAATGAAGCTGTGTTATTCTAAACTGGTGGTTCTCAACCTGTGGGTCACGACACAGGTATTTACATTCTGATTCATAACGGTATAAAAATTATAGTTATGAAGTAGCAAGGAAAATAATTTTATGGTTGGGAGTCACCACAACACAAGAAACCATATCAAAGGGCTGCAGCATTAGGAAGGTTGAGAACCACTAAGGTACCTGGACTAAGAGCACTGGAGGGCTCCCACCCACCTCTTCTGACGTAGCTCCTTTGGGGTGTTTGCCATGCTTTTTCTCTCTTACCTGGGGAGCTCCAGATATCACAAGTAACACTGGCTACTTCATGTCTGTATAAAGTCACAGCTTTCTCTTCTATTAGCCTTTGCGCCCCACCATGTGTGTGTGTGTGTGTGTGTGTGTGTGTGTGTGTGTGTGTGTGTGTGTTTGAGACAGGCTGTCCTGGACTCACTTTGTAGACCAGGCTGGCTTTGAACTCACACAACTCATAGACATCCACCTGCCTCTGCCTCCCAGAGTGCTGGGATTACAGGCATGTGCCACCACACCCAGCTCCTGTCTTTGCTCTTAATCACACTCCCAGCACCTACTGCAGCTTCTGCCATGTAACAGACACTAAATAGATAAGTGTTTGGGTGAAGGAATGAGTTCCTGTTTCATTAAATCTTAACTAAAGTTCAGTTGGCTGATAACCATGATTTAGTATCATTACTATCCCAGCTTGGATTACAACTCGAGTTTATTAAGACAAGTGGAAAATTCTGTATGGTGTAGAATATACATTTCTACATTAATATTTTTTTTGCTGATAAACAGATGTTATTAGGAATTTTTTTCACATGTAATAGAACATAGTTTCCATTGCGTCCAGTAGCAGTCAAGAATGGGAGTTTGCCATGCTGGGCGTGGTGGTGCACACTTCTAATTCCAGCACTCAGTAGGCAGAGGCAGGCAGATCACTGTGAGTTTGAGGCCAGCTTGGTCTACAAAGTGAGTCCAGGACAGGCGAGGCTAACACAGAGAAACCTTGTCACAAAAAAACTAAAAAAGAGCCGGGCGTGGTGGCGCACGCCTTTAATCCCAGCACTTGAGAGGCAGAGGCAGGTGGATCGCTGTGAGTTCGAGGCCAACCTGAACTACAAAGCGAGTCTTGGACAGCCAAGGCTACACAGAGAAACCCTGTCTCGAAAAACCAAAAAAAAAAAAACCTAAAAAAGAAAAAAGAATAGGAGTGTGCCATTTTGTAACAACCAACACTTGTGGCTTTTCAAATTTGGTTTGCAGAAACATTATCCTCAATTAAATCTAGTCCTGCTTTTGAGAAGACGCTTTAGATCACTCTAAGCTTGGCAATTAACACTGATAAAACAACCACAATAGATAAATAACACACACAGCCTGGTGGGTCATAAACATGCACAGAACAAGGAAATGGTAGTAAGTCAGTAGTTACCACAGTTAATAGAGGAGCTGGAAGCTTTGATTCATAAACCCTGACAGTTCTCAAAGCAGGAGCAATGTCTACAGTACAGTTTACAATTGCTAACACACTGGAAACAAGTGTAGCCTGATGAGCTCATTTGTAATAGTGCCTTAACATCCTTTGGAGTTATCAACAACACCTTCGTATGAAACAAAACAAAACAGAAACCTCAAGTTGTGTTTCTCACAGAGCTTTCTGTGCTTCCTAAAGGGTGGTAAATGGATTCAATGGAGGCAACTATTTCCCCTGTGGTGACTGATTTTTAGCATTTTTACAGCTATCTAGACCTAAAGACTTTTTAGACCACTAGAGGCCAGCTCCAGCACACAGGGTAAACCAAGGCTGGCCACCGCCTCGGTGTGGAGGCTGGTGTTTCTCTATATACCTTAACTCGTCATCTTTCAGGCTAATAGCTTTAACTCTTAAAGTTCCAGGCTGATGGCCTTGCTATTTACTCTTTGGCAGACAAAGCAAGCAGATTTTTTTTACAAATCTTACACATACATGTGCACACATACAATCAATAGACAAAACAAAGGAGCTCCCAAAGACACCATTCATCCACATATATTTGAGCATACAGATATAAATACATACACATACATACATACATACATACATACATACATACAATATGTACAAACAGACATAGGAACAGACAGACACATTTTTGGATGAAGCAGATGGCTTCAATGACTGTTTACTTTTGTCTTGTTTTTTATTAAAATAATTTATTCAGATTATATCTAAATTGTTATCCCCTTACTTATATCTTCCCGTTCTCCCTCCTTCCCCTCCCTCTTTCACCCTATTCCCCTCTCCTCGGTTGTCTTGGGTTTGTATACAATCTAATTAATAAAAAAGATTCTCTATGTATGGAAAAATTACCTCACTCAAAAATAGGTACAATCGTTACATAAAAAGGGAGTTACAGTAGGACTTGATCCTAATATCTAACTCAGTACTTTGTTTATTATAAGTTTAAAGCAGTGGCTTTATCTATGTGCTCATTATATGTTCAAAGCAGAAGTTTTATCTTTTTCTTATTTCAAATGTATGTTATGTGTTCAAAGAAAGAGTTTTTTATGTCTAGGTTTTTCTAACAGGTATCTGCCTTGTTTGGTACAGATAACCATTTGTTCTTTGTTTATATATTCATATGGTCTTTCTTATTGTGGTGTACACCTAGGCTTTGTCCTTGGACTAGACCTAGAATGAGTGCATCCTCTTGATTATTAATTTATCTCAATCTTCTTTTCCTTCTTGGTGTAATTCACATGGAGATTCATAGAGCTCATAGCAGCTTTTGCTCTATTGCAGGAGAATTTAAAGCTATTTGAATCAATTAGAAACCATTGTCAGGGATTATAAAATCATCTGTAAGAAATCTGCCCAACAGAGAGAGTGGCACCTATGGAGGACTATTATTTTGCTATAGACAGCGAGGGTCTCTGCCATGCCTGATATATGAGACAAGCATGGAAAGGCAGTATAGCAGCAATAAGAAGTCCGGAGGCAAAATCCTTGGAGCCTTGCCTAAACCAGGGACACACCCATTTGTCAGCCATGCTAGAACCAGTGGACTGCTGCCAGGAAGCTCCCTTGCTTGCTTCTGTCAATCCAGCATGCAACTGCTCCCAGCAATAGACTATTGGAATTATCAGTGATAAGTGTGGTCACATTTCAACTTAGAATAATATCGCATACTTGACTCACAATGTTATTTTGTCAATTTTCCCTGAAAATAAAATTTAACCTTGTAAAAATGTTTAAATTAAACTGAAATGGCTGCTGCTACAAATAATAATTACCAAGGATATGGGTGTTATGAGTGACACTCAAGCCACTGGTAGTTGAGTTTCTGCATTAAGAAAACTGTTTGTTGATTCTTTGTGAGTCTCACATCATGCACCCCAATTCTACTCATCTCCTCGTCCCTTCATATCCACTCTCTGCCCTTGCAACCCCCACCCCCACCCCAAGGAGAAAAAAACAAACAAAACAACACAAGACATAGGAAACATGTTGTCATGGAAGCTGTCATGTGTCAGTGTGCCCCATAGTATACCCTTTTGTTTACTTCTTTGCTAGCAAACATTCATTGCAGTGAGTCATTGATCTGGTTTGAGGCCTCTGCCTTCTACTGCACCATCAATACTAGATCCTCACCAGGGCTCCTCTTGGTTACCCTGCTGTTTCTCTGTGTCATGGAGATCCTGCAGCTTTGGATCAGCAAAACAGACCTTTTTACACGCATGTGTAGCCAGCTCTGCAAAGTCCTTGGACATCTACGTGGATCCAGGTAGCAGCTGAAGCACGGCTGTCCACATAGTCTTTAGTGGTAATACGAGCCACAGACACCAACCCAGACCCCCTGTTGCTGCATGGCCACCGACCTAGACATGGCTCTCAGCGGCATCATGGGCTGTGGCTTCACCAGGACCTCAGGTGGCAGGGCAGGCTACTTAACACAGGCTACTCCTCTGTGCCCTCGCGTCTCCAGCTTCATCTCTCTTCACAGTGCTCAACCTGTTCTGTTTTTCTTTCACTTCCATCTGTCCAGCACATACTTTCACTTTGTAGTGGCTCCTGCTGTGTGTGTGGGCCACTTGGCTGGCAGGCCTCCAGGTGACTCTGCAGCATCCTCCTGTGCTTGCACTGCATGTGCGACCTAATTTCTGCATGTTTTTTAACTTACAGAATTACTGGTGTACATACACACCTGTCTACTCTAGTCTGGTGTCTTCAGAGACCCAAGAAATGGTCCTCATACAAAAAACTGCTTATCTAGGAATAAAATGTAACTGGTAGTTTCTCTTTTAAAAGTAACAAAATAATCCCAAAATTTTAAATAATCAGACTTTAGAAAAGAAAATTTAGTTAGAAATCAAGTATACAGAGACTCAAAAATGGGGGTGGGGGAGAAGACTTATATAGGAGGATTAAGCTAGAATTCCAGATATTGAGTGATTTTTGTAAAGTAGAAACACAGTGGTCACCTGCATCTTTCTGTCAGTCCGGTGAATGCCTCAGGGACTATCAGGGCTGTATCATGTTGTTTCCTATACAGAGGGCCTTTCATGCACACTAAAGGGTGTTTCCCCTGAGTGGAGGTGAAGGTGGCTTCTCTTTGTTTAGTTCATAAACTATTTGGTCACAGAAATGAGTAGAGCTGAACAAAAGCACATCTGGTAGAAATTTGCGGCCATGAACGTTGGCAAGATGTGCTTGGCTCTCACTTGCAGCACCTGGCAGTGGGGAGCACAGCAGAGGCCAGCAACTCAGGGACCCCCCCTGTTCTGGAGCTTGTGGCACTGCGAGCATTTGTTGTGGAATTCAGGACTTCCAAAATCACTGCCAGCAGGCTTGGTTCCCTCTACTTTAGCCTTTAAGTTTTCAGGTTTTTCCTCAAAAAACCTAAAAGTTGGGGAGTGTGGTGGTTTGAACAGGAAGGCCCCCACAGTCTCCAGTGTTTGAAAGCTTGGCTATAGGGAGTGGCACTATTAGGAGGTGTGGCCTTGTTGGAGGAAGTGCATCACTGGGGGGCGGGCTTTGAGTTCTCCTACGCTCAAGTTAAGCTCAGTGTGGCACACGGACTCCTTTTGCTGCCTGCAGATCAAGATATAGCATTCTCAGCTCCTTCTCCAGCACCATGTCTGCCTGCAGGCTGCCATGCTTCCTGCTGTGATGATAATGGACTAAGCCTCTGATCTGTAAGCCAGCTGCAGTTATATATTTTCTTATATAAGAGCTGCCTTGATCATGGTGTCTCTTCACAGCCATAAAACCCTAACTAGTCTAACTAATACAGGGAGGTTTTTTTTTTTTGTTTTTTGTTTTTTGTTTAAACATCTTCCAGCTTTTTGGTGACAACAGAGCCAACTGATGAAGATGCAGCTGAACCCTTGTGTCCAGCTTGAGAGGGTTTCAGATGTCTTCTTGTATGCAGAGAGTGCTGTCACATCTTGCCACCCCTTGGCGATATTCTGCTTGAATTCCTGAAGAGAGCTGATCCCAAGTTTCTAAATGCCCTCTGCTGGATGCACCCGTTTTGCTGCCAACAATGAGGCAGAGTCTGGATTTCTTCTTCACCTTACCAAGTTCCCATCTCAACTGTTCTGCTCCTCCTCCGACTGAGTCTCTGGGGGCACTGCACACGGCTACAGCACCTTCCCCTTTCCTCGGCCACCGCCTCTGTCTTCAGCAGACCTTGCTCCATGTTCTACGTGCTATGCTTGGCTACCCTTTGTAGACTTCAGCCCCATTCTTGACGCACAATGCGCAGGTCTGTGTGCATTCTTAAATTGCTCTTCATCGGGGCGTAACCACTAGCTTTTCCTTCCCCAAGGTCCTTGTAATGTTAAACACAAGAGGACCTCAGATCTATCTCTCCTTTAAGTGGGCAAGTTGCTCACATGGAAGAGCTTAGGCAAGCAGAGGAATGCACTCCTGCTGTGGTGGAATCTGAGCAGGGCAGGGAGGACCTACTTTCCATTTTGGTCTAGAACACAGAACATAGTCTTCCCGCAGCATCCACACTGACCCTGGCTTCCAAGATAGTCCATGAGTTGGACTTGATGTTTCTAGTGTCATTCCTCAGATGCGTTGGGCCTTTGTATTGGGTCTGTATTGGGCCAATGTCACCCCCTACCCCCTAACTCTCTCATCACGAACTCACCTAAAACAAATGTATTTTTGTTATCTTCCATCTCACTCCTTATGGCTACAGTGGAAGCTGTTAAAATAATACTAATTATAGCAATAATAATAGCTGTCATTTATTGGCCATCTGCTACATTCTAATAAGTTGCTAAGAGCTTTAAGCACATTCTTAATTTAGTCTTCACAACAATCACTTTACCACAGATACTCATTTTGGGCAGTTGCCTCTGTGGACACTTTTCATGCGACTCTTCTCTGTGTGTGAGGGACATCCAATTCTGTTTTCCCCTGTCTCCAGTAGCTGTGTCAGCCAATGAGTGCCTTGTGTTGGAGTCTTTGGGCATCAGTCAGGAGACTAGGAAGAAACAAGGGATGGAAGAACACACCATGTAGCTGACAGAAGCATCTGGACAGGTGTCTTACCGCCGGGCTGAAAGAACTTGCACCTACTGCCGGGTTCCTATGTGTGCACATCCATGCTTCTGTGGATTCTAATGACTTTTTTCTCTTACTTGAACACTGTTGCCTGTAGCCGTACCCTACCATAGCAAGAACTGCGTACTGTGCATTAAGGTTTAACTATGGAACAGTCCTCACAGACTTGTGTGTTGAAGCCTTGGTCCCTAGGTGTTGGTGTGACTTTCAGAATTTCTGGGAACAATGTTTTGTGTGTGTATGAGACCAAGTTTCACATAACCCAGGCTAAGACTCCCTATGTAGCTAAGAAGACCTTGAACCCCCGATCTCCCTGCCTTTACCCCTCAAATACTTGGATCTTAGGTGCTACCATGTCAACTTGTGGTTTTCCTTTTTTTTTTTTTTTGGAAACAGGGTTTTGCTATGTTTCCCAGGCTGACTTCAAACTCCTGGCAATCCTCCAACCTCAGTCTTTTTAGTGTTGGGATTGCAGGAATGTGCTACCATGCCTGGCTGTGGGCGGCTCCTGAAAGCTTGAAGAGGTATAGTCTAGCTAGAGGGAGTAGATCATTAAAGGGCATGCCCGTGGGGCTACATCTTGTCCTGACTCCTTTCTGTATCTTTTTTTTTCCTGCTTCCTGGCAACCATGACATGAGCTGCTTTCCTCTACCACAGCCTCCTAGCCACCGTTAGCTGAAGGCTTTGAAACTGTAGAGAAAAGCCAAGCTTCCTCCATTAAGCTGTGAGGTACTTTATCACAGCCATAAGTAAAGTAACTAATAGATTGCCACAGTCCCTGGTCTATAAGAGAACAGCCTGAAACTCAGATGAAATGGCTTTATCAAGGTTTCTTTTCTTTTTTCTTCTTTCTTTCTTTCTTTCTTTCTTTCTTTCTTTCTTTCTTTCTTTCTTGTTTTTCAAGACAGGGTTTCTCTGTGTGGCTTTGGTTTTTCTGGACTGGCTTGTAAATCAGGCTGGCCTTGAACTCACAGGGATCCACCTCCCTCTGCCTCCCGAGTGCTGGGATTAAAGGCATATGCCACCACTGCCTGGCTACCTTTGCTTTCTTGATGAGACAATTAGAATCCCCTTTGTTCAATCATTTTCACCCATTTTAACATACCAAAGAACTTCAAACTCCAGAGTGATTTTTAATTTAACATAATTTTTTTTCTTGAAATCTATAGCTCCATTTAAAAAGCAAAACACCCAACTGCATAAAACTTCGTCACTTGAAGTCTCAAGACATAGAGCAGGCATAGAACAGTGACAGACCAGAGATGAGTTCTGTGCATTTGTCAGTAAATGAGGATGCATTTGCTAATAGACGGTAGCCTGGAGACTTGAGGCCTGGCTGCAGCCAACTGGTTACAAGGTCAGTACATAAATGGGAGCAGGTGAAGGATGCGCAGCAATGTCTTTTGCCTGCTGCGGTTCCAGGAGGGACAGCTTTTGTGTATGTAACTGTGGAAGGAATTCTGCAGCACTGGTCTTCAGGGGTGAGAACTGAGTGGGCACTCCCAGGAAAATTGTCACAGGAGTCTGAAACAAGTTCCCACCAGTCCCTGGCATTCGTCAGTTACTGTTCCAGGATCTATTTTATTCTTGTTATTTTATTCCTAAGGAAAGTTTTTTTTTTTAATTTTATTTTTTTATTTTTTTTATTTTTTTATGGAGGTGGCCTTAACTGTAGGGTTTGTTTTGTTTTTGTTTTTTTAATTTTTTTTATTTTTTGAGATAGGGTTTCTCTGTGTAGCCTTGGCTGTCCTGGACTAGCTTTGTAGACCAGGCTGGCCTCGAACTCACAGGGATCCACTTTCTTCTGCCTCCGGAGTGCTGCTGGGATTAAAGGCATGAGTCACCACTGCCCGGATTAACTGTAGATTATGGGCATGAAAATTGGCATTCAGAAAAGCCATCAAAGACCAGAGACATGGCTCAACCATTAAGAATACTGAATGTGGGGCTGGAGAGATGACAGAGCACTGAATGCTTTTCCAGAGATTATAAATTCAATTCCCAGCAATCATATGGTGGCTCACAACCATCTATGATGTGATCTGATGCCCTCTTCTGGACTGCAGGTGTACATGCAGGCAGAGCATTGTATACAAAATAAATAAATAAATAAATAAACAAATAAATAAAATACTGCATGCTCTTCCGAGAATCGAGAATCTGGGTTCAATTCCAAGTACACATGTAATGGCTCACAATTGTCTGGAACTCCATTTCCACGGGATCTGACACTCTGTTCTGGTCTCTGCTGGCGCTGAATGTAAGTGGTTCACAGATACACAACTACATACAAAACACTCAACTACATACAAAATTTAAACAGTCACCAGTTGCTAGAGATTACATAGGGAGGGGTAAGTAGGACATGAACCTGTTCTTGATTCGAGAGCTTTAGCCTACGGCCTGGCAGGCTGCTTCCTTTCCCTCACTGAACCTGTTTCTGATCCAGAAGAACCCTCCTGGTCATCAAAGCATTGAAGCTGGGCACACCTGGTGTCACATTTCTTCTTACTGCTCCGTGCACAGATGAGCCTTCCTGATGTCAGACTCTGCTTGTCAGGGGCGCTTTGAAATGCGATTGTAACATCATGAGGTACAGGAAAACAGGGCACATGTTGACAACAGTGTTGACACCGCTGCCGATTTTTCGCTAACTTGGCCTTGTAGGCTCACAGGCATCTCGGGTTTATCTGCCTCAGCACCTGCAGCACTGCACAGCATCCTTCTAACTCAGGTTCTTCCAACTGCCATTCTAACTCCCAGGAGGTCCTATCCTCCTCTTGTGTTAGTGCTGAGCTTCGGGGTACTGCTTAGAACACACATGCGCACGGGACTGTGTTAGCACTATACAAAAATTCAGGAGATATAAAACTTCAGACACATTTAAGCAGAATGTCCTTGAATAGAAACTGAAAAGTGGAATGGGTTTGAGTAGCACCTGGATTCCCTCTGCTGTTTCATTTTTTTTTAACGTTAATTTTCATCTCCTATTTAGAGGTATGTGGTGCGTGCGTGCATGTGCACATGCTTGGGTTATGTACACTTCTCGTTGGGAGAGGCTTTATTTGGCTTACGCTTCCATATTATTGTTCATCATTGAAGGCAGTCAGGACAATAACCCAAACAGGGTAGAAACTTGGAGGCAGGGGTGATGCGGAGGGCGTGGAGGGGTGCTGCTTACTAGCTCCCCGTGGCTTGCTCATCCTTATGCACACACTTTTAATACTTCTGACACTGCTATGCTCTTTTTAAAGTTATTTAATATTTTTATTATTTTTGAGACTAAAATATAATTACTTACTCCCCCCCTTTTTTTTTTCTGCCTCTATCTTCTCCCATATTCACTCTTGGCTCTCTCAAATTCATGACCTCTTTTTCTCTAATTGCTGATATATTATAATGTATTCATATATCTACATGTATTTTAAATATATAAACACAACCTGCTCAGTTCATAAGATGTTACTTGTATGTATATGACTTTAGGTCTGGGGCCTCATCCCTGGGGAAGATTATTTCTCCCACTCTTCACATTGTTTGGTTACCTGTAGTTCTTTGTCTAGGATTGAGGCCCCGGGGTCTTTTCCCCTTTCCATGGTAGGATGTCTATTGATGTGGTCTTTGTTTAGGTCTTGTTCAGGCAGCTGTGCTGGTGAGACTTCATGGGTGTAGATTCCCTGAAATTTCTAGGAAACATAATCTCACAGCAAACTTCCTGTTCCTCTGGCTCTTATTATTATTATTTTTCCAGAACACAAAGTAATGGGTCTCATTTGGCTTTTCCACACCTATGGTGTCATCTTACTTTGTTCTCATCTGCCCCTCTCCCCTACTCCCTGTCTAGATGGAAAGCGAGTTTACATCAAAGGAAGCTCACCTAGCAGAAGAGTGAGTGGTGATGGCCCAGGCGCTGTCTTTGTTTCTATTCAGATTTAGCCTACGTAGTTAGAATTTGATGAGAGAGTTCTCTAGTAGACTTATTTAAATTTAATTTGAATTAAATGAGGGTATCTCCTTATTGGTTTAAATGCCTTCAAGAAAGCTCAGACCCTGAAGCAATAGAAATTATAATGTATCTGGTCACCTATAGAAAGGCAGAGACTTCCCACAAATAGCCGTGGTCTAGTCAATAGTTTCCTAGCTTTAAGAGGCTGTCATGGCAATCCATTCACTTGGATTTCCTCTGATTGCTTTGTAAAAAAATCTAACTTCCAACACCATGTAAGGTACACAGAAATTCTGAGATGAACCAAATAGTAAATAGAGGTGAAGACTTGTTCATCTTTGAGTTCTTTTGAAAATGCAAAAGAGGTATATACCTACATGCTTTAGGGTTTTAGTTATAAAAGGAAATAGCCAAATGCTTCCTTCCTACCCTGTAGCCAACTGGGAGTGCCTGATGACAGAAATTTCTGGTATCAACTTTGGTGGCATTTGCTATATCAATACAAGCAAAGATGCCTCTTCCCGCCCCCCCACCCCCACCCCGCTCCTTCTTCAAAATAGGAATGAGAGCAGAAAGCATACTCTACTCTGCTTTTCTCACTGAACAACACCCTTTCCTTGGGAATTTACTTTCCCCACCGAAGCAGTATTGTAGAGATGAAGAGGATGAAGAGTTTGAATAAGGGTGGGGAGTGTTGTCAGGATCCCACAAAGCTGTAGCGAGTCTGAAGTGTCTGATTTCTGAAACCCAGGGGGCAGCACTGCTTGGGAGCTTAAGAAGAAAGAGGCACATTGTGGGGCTGGAGAGATGCCTCAGTGGTTAAGAGCACTTGTTCTTCCAGAGGACCCAGGTTTGATTCCCAGCATCCACATGGTGGTTCACAACCATCTGACACTCTTTTCTGACTTCCATAGGCACCAGGCATGTACAAGGTGCACAGATATACACGCAGGCAAAACACTCATAAACATAAAGTATATCTATAAAAGGGAGAGAGGCATATTATCCTATGAACAGGGGTAGGCAGTATTAAGTTAAAAACCATGTATATTTAGCATACTATTTTCCCCCTTGAAATATTGCCACTTTGTTGATGGGTACTTCCACAATTAGAGAAGTTGACATTTCACAGAGTTAGTCCCTTGGTGTAGCCTCTAAATACTGTGTCTAGTATAGTGGTCCTGGAGACCCTTGAGAAACTGGCTAGGCTGTGAACTTTGACCCCAGGAAAACCTATTTAGATAAAGATAAATTTCACTTTAACATTAGGGGGAGACCTATGCATTGATCTCAGGCTCATTGGTGCTAAATTTTAAGAAGTAAGGAGTTGGTGCTGATGTTACAGGGGGATAGAGTTTGTGTTATGTTAGAATTAATAATGAATTCGAGGTCAGCCTGGTCTACAAAGCGTGTCCAGGACAGCCAAGGCTAACACAGAGAGACCCTGTCTTGAACCTCCCTAAAAGAATTAATAATGAGCCTATTATATATATATATGTATATACCTCATATGATATATATATATATATATACACACACAGACACAATAGATATTTTAGTAAATAGAAAAGCTGAGTACAACATTTTAGGATGATACAAGCCTACAAGTGATACTTCCCCTGACAACTGTGTAATGTTTGAGTTTGGTCAACTAGCAATTCATACACAGTCGTTGTTAACAACATGGGATTTCTATAAGTTGTTGGTCAGTGTGGCTCCTTTTGCTCTCCAGACACAGGCAACTGTTACTGGCTGTTGGTTGAAACAAACTCAAACATCACATGGCTGTCAGGGGAAGGACAGTTGAAACATCTCTTATAAGCTTATATCATCTTAGAATGTGGCACCCAGCTTTTCTATTTACTAAAATGTCTATATTGTGTGCATAATGTATGTATGCGTATATATTATATGTACATAATAGGCTCACCATTAATTCCAACATACCACGAGAACTAGCTAGTAAGATACTGTTGCTGAAGACGTAGTACGCATTGGTTGTAGGATGCAGAGAAAGCAAGCTGGAACTGAGCTGGGGGCTTCCTTCCCCTGTGACCAGCCCTTTTTGAGCTGATGGGAGAGAAAAACCAACAATTTTACTCAGTCAGAGACTTTGCATGCTACACTACCAATCTGTATTTTAAGCTGTGCCCACTGGTGTAATAGTGACAAGTTTGTTATGGAGGTAACCAAGGACTTTCTGATTGGATTTGAGGCTGGCATGGTCGTAAGCCCTAGTGGGGAAGCTACTGTTGATGTTGTGATAATCTGATACAATATGACCAAGCTGTTTTCTAAATGTTTTCACCCATGCCCACCAGTTAATGCCTTGGCCAGTTAGTGCAGAGGCTTATAACTGGTAAGAGTGCTGAGAATAAGTGACTGTTGCATGTTTAGCTTTAAATGGGACATCTATGACACTCGCCCCAAGGCCCAAGGAACACTGGGAGAAGCGATGGAAAGACTGTAAGAGCCAGAGGAAGGGGTAGGATGATGAGGGATGATGCACACGAAAACTCAGAGCAGCTGCAGTTACCTGTATAAGACTGGGCCAACATCCTCTCATAGAGTGTGGAGGGGCTTTGTGAAGCTGCAGTTCCCCCTCCCTGGTGTGCCGGAGGCAGTTAATGATTGTTGGGGAAAGAAAACCATTTTCTTCAGGTGCTGGTAAGTTGTCCACACTTCTGTAAATAAATAATCCCCATAAGATGCTATGAGCAATTCTAATTAAACCAATTGGGTCACCCCCCTTCCCAAAGTAAAAGGACAACTAATTGGATGGAGGAAAGTGAGCAGGAGTGGACGTGTGTGTGTGTGGGAGAGACAAGAAAGAATAACGGAGGCTGAATAGGATCAAAATATATATGCACAAAAAATGTGAAACCATTATATGTAATTAATATATGCATATAAAATATGTTATTAAAAGTATCAAAGACTTTGTTGTCAGAACGTCAGGGCAGAGGGAACAAGCTCAAAATTCTGTCACTTCAGCTGGTTACGGAGAAGAGACTTGATACCCTATGAGCATATACAGGGGGAGGAGGCCCCCCTCAGTCACAGTCATAGGGGAGGGGAATAAGGGGAAAATGGGAGGGAGGGAAGAATGGGAGGATACAAGGGATGGGATAACCATTGAGATGTAACAAGAATAAATTAATAATAAATAAATAAATAAATAATAAAAATAAAAATAAAAACCTCTCAGGCAACAACAACAACAAAAATCTGTCACTTACTTAGCACAGGCAAGGCAAGCTGATCTTAAATCCAACTTTTTATTTGTAAAGTACTCTCACTGTGCCTTTTTGGGAATGGTACAAACACAGATGCCAGGCCAGGCTGGGAGAAGAAGCAAAGGTTTGCTTGTTTGTTTGTTTGTGTGTATTTTTTTTTTTCGAGGTAGGGTTTCTCTGTGTAGCCTTGGCTATCCTGGACTCACTTTGTAAGCCAGCCTGGCCTTGAACTCACAGTGACCCGCCTGTCTCTGCCTCCCAAGTGCTGGGATTAAAGGCGTGAGCCACCACACCCAGCAGAAACAAGTGTTAATGTGCCTTCCAGCTTCACTCAGATGTTAGGATTCTTCTTTTCTTTTTGAATTATGCAGATGAATCTGTATTAAACGCCTCTCTGTTTTAAAGGAAAAGCAGGTTACTTACTTTGAAGCTAGTTGCTGTGACCATAGAGTGCTAAGCGGCAAAACAATTATTACAAATGGTTTGTTGGTCCTTTCTGGGGGTGGTTGTGGCGGGTTTGTATGGGGCCACTAGAAACATCAGGTAAGGTTTATGGTCCAGGGTGATTACTACAGCAGCCTTCCTGACACCGTTCCTCTGCACACGCTCTTCTCAGTGCAAAAAAGCCGTTTATCTCTACCATGAGTGAAATTCTGTAAGAGCTGAGCAATGTCTAGACTCATAATGCACACCCTCCCTTGAGGTGGGCCCATGGTTCCTGACAGTGAAAGGGAATCTTTGGAACAAACGGTGAGGAATTTCTTCCTACCCACACAAAATTTGTTGAAAATGCTGTGTTTCCCAATTTGGAGGATCTTTTCCAATCTTATTTCTAAGAGTGGAATGCATCCTGTAACAGCTTTACCTATTTTTCAGCCAAACCAGGGAACGCCCTTATAGGACTGAAAATCCAGACTTTTGCCAAGACCAGTGTTTATGTGTGCATCTTTCTCTCTGTGAACACGTATTTATTTCTATTTTTTTTTATGTGTGTGCTTGTGTACCTATATTTTTTCCCCCAGTCATCTTAGGGCTGAGAAAAAACACTGAGAAATAAAGGCACGGGAAGTCCATTCATCACGGGGCCACTCCGCCTGCTCAGCCTCTCTCAGGGGAGCCTTAACAAGGTGCTGCTGAGTCCAGCCCCCTCCCCACCTCCAAACAATTCTGGAAACACTAATTTGAAACCGTTCTATCGCCTTCACCCTCAGGCTTAGCAGGCCATCCCTTCCCCCATTCACCTCTGGGCACATCAGAGATGTGGGTGAAGAAAACAGAAATATGGATAGATTGATAGCCATGGGATTACATTGCTCTTCATACGTGCTAGATATCACGTCAAGTATTTGTCATCCAGAGATATCATTGCAGGAAAATCATATTAAGAGGAGCCTGGAAAAATGAAAGGTTATAAATTCCAGTGTAGTCCCATCTCTGGCAGCTTTGGAATCCAGTGTCAGCTTCTTAGAGAAGTCTGGCTTTCTCCTGGGGTGTCTCCCCAGTGTCACCCCATCAGGTGGAAGAGGTCATGAGAATGTAAACCCAATGTTCCTGTTTTTCAAAGTTTCCTTTTGTAGCTCCGGAGTTTGATAGGCGTGAAACGCGTACTTTTCTCCCAGTCAACTCCTCGGTGAGGCATTTTCTTCAGTTTTAGATGATACCAAAAATGGGTGTCTGAGAAGATGGTAAATGCCACTAGTTAAATATAGCCCAACACAGCACCTCAGAATGGCTGGCAGACAGAATGTGGGGGCGTGGGCTCTGCTGCCAGGCAGTGATTCAACCTCTCCCTGTTCGTTTCCTCATTTCGTGAGTGAGACGTCGTATCGACTGCAATGCTTGCTGTGGGTATGAAATTAAATCATCTACTTGCATAATTCTGGTGGCCAGGTCTCAGGGAGCTGCCCATTTCTTATTGTTGTGTTGAAAGTCTCTGTGGTTCTCAGCAAAGCTGACTGTGCTGGCTAGTTTTATGTCAACTTTATACAAGCTAGAGTCATCAGAGAGGTGGGAACCTAAATTGAGAAAAATGCCTCTATAAGATTGGGGCTAATGGGTGGTGGTGGCACACGCCTTTAATCCCAGCACTTGGGAGGCAGAAGCCTATACCCAAGCCTGTAGGGCATTGTCTTAGTGATTGATACGGGAGGGTCCACCCCTGGGCTGGCAGTCCTGGGTTCTATAAAAAAGCAGGCCGAGCAAGCCAGTGAGCAGTACCCATAAATGGTTCCCACCCTCGTTCCTGCCTCCAGGTTCCTGCCCTGCTTGAGTCCTCCTGCCCTCACTTACTTTGATGTTGAGCTGTGATGTGGAAGGGCTCAACTCCAACTTGCTTTTGGTTATAGTGTTTCATTACAGCAATGGAAACCCTCACTAGGACGCTGATATTTTGGCCAGTTCTGTCCTGTAGTAGCTGGTACCCCTAGAAGCTGGTCCAGAAGGTGTCCAGTGACCTTCTTTGTCTGGTTCCCAATACTTCAATGTGATTCCCTTCCTTCGCTCTCTTAAGGAAATGCTGGCCCAGCTAGTGTGGACCCATCTGTCTCTGGGGCAAGTGTGCATGTAGGAGCAGTTAGCTGCATACACGTGGAAAGTCCCTGTTCTCCAGGCGTCCATGTCCTGGTGGGAAGTGCAGAGAGCAGGCATACAAGGGACATGCCAAGGAGCAGTGCGTATTGTAAAGGTGGTGAGTCAGGGCAGGTCAGGAGGCCCTCCTGATGGGGTCTGACCTGGAAGTGAAGCATGAATGGACGGAGCTGCTGGTTTACATAAGAGTGTTCTGGATTTTTGTGATGGACAACTCATTCTCCACGGTTGTGGGGAGAGTGGGCTCTGGTGCCTCCAATTTGATCACTTCCCCTTGGTGGGGAGGCTCTGTGGACACGCAGAGAAAGGGGACACAGACGAGACCTGATAAGCTGTGGTCCTATGTTGGAGCGGGGGAAGTCCCCTTCTGTCAGAGGTCTGGGGAGGGCAATATGGAGGGAGAGGGATGGAGGGTGAGAATGGGAAGATATAAGAGAGGGGATAACAATTGGGGGTGAGTATAATCTGAATAAATTATATAAAAAAAGAAAAAAGAATATTTGGAGCATCAGTCCTGCTGTAGGAAAGAGGAAAGTAGCAGAAAAGTCTGGTCTGAGATGACCCAAGAGAGGGACAGTCAAGGACTTGGAAGTCTTAGGAATGTGGAATGTTTCAA
The DNA here is from genome assembly GCA_907169655.1 of Acomys percivali. Lineage (NCBI taxonomy): Eukaryota > Metazoa > Chordata > Mammalia > Rodentia > Muridae > Acomys > Acomys percivali. The sequence continues at coordinate 43,068,900 of OU015744.1, read as the reverse complement.
AATGTATGCAAGTTTTTTTAATTTTGCAAAGATTTCAAAATCTCTTGCTATTAATTTCCCCATGATTTTTTAACATTACTTCAGCTTTTTTTTTTTTGCAGACTTTTAAAGCAGACATAATTTGTCACAAGTTAAAAAGGAAAAACATTTATTTCCTGCTGAATAATACCACATTTAATTTAAAGATTATGAAGCTTGAATATCAAGAATTAAAGTTGCTGGGGGAAGGGTCACACTTACTTGTGGGTCCCAAAATATCCCTGAGGTCTAAAATAGGAAAATATCTCTCTTTTAAACTTTTACAAAACTCTCAGTTCAAAATTTTTGTTTTTTCAAGATGGAGTTTCTTTGTTTAGCCCTGACTGTCCTGGAAATTGCTCTGTAGACCAGGCTGGTCTTGAACTCAGAGATCAGCTTGTCTCTGCTTCCTGAGTACTGGGATTAAAGGTATCCACCACCAGCCTGCATAAAATAAATAAATATAGAGGCAAGTGGATCTCTGTGCCAGCCTGGTCTACAAAGTGAGTCCAGGATAGCCAAGACTACACAGAGAAACCCTGTCTCAAAAAACAAACAAACAAACAAAAACCAAAAACCAACCAAACAAAAAGAATAAATAAGTATTTTGTAATATATACAAATACATTCAAAAAACAGCTCTGTAGTTTAACATCATTCAGAAACCTACCAGACTTCTAGAAATGACAACGGGACTGGTTTTGCCTCCGTGAACCAGGAAGAAACAGCATGAAGGCTGGCCCCTGAGCGAAAGCCATAGGGGACGGGTACTTGGCAAACTGTGGCTGGCCCCGTGGCTGAAAGGTGGATGGAAGGAATGACAGACAGGAAAGCTAGCAATTGTACTACATCAGAGGCATAACACAAGACAACCAGCAGCAGGAAGGCGTGGGATTGCGAAGCCAGAGAGCTAGCTGTGAGGTTACAGACTAGGGGTAGCTGTGGGTGCAAAGTAGAGGAGAGATAGGGAACAGGGCAAAGACACCTAAAGTTCCTCTTCTGCAACGACTGACCAGAGAGAGGTGAGCAGTGAGAAAAAGAATGTTAGGTGAGCTGAGCTGAGCTGAGCTGTGGTGGGCACACATCTTTAATCGTCAGCACTTTGGAGGCAGAGGCAGGCAGGAGGATCTCTGAGTTTGAGGCCAGGCTGGCCTACAGATCAAGTTCCAGGACAGCCAGGACTACACAGAGAAACTCTGTCTCAAAACCAAAAACCAGAAAACAAACAAACAAACAAAAAACCCTCCAAAATGCAAAAAGCAAAACAAGACAAAAATGTCAGGTGATTTGCAAGCATCTCTTATGGCCAGCTGGTACCCAGGATTAACAGTGAGGAGGGTGATACAAGTTATGTTAGTTCTGGAAATGCTAATTACTGTGGTTTTGGGAAATTGTCATTGGTTAGCCGAAAAGGAAGGACATCACAAAATGACAGGGCCATGGCTAAAAGAAGCAGGGAATTGCTCTCATTCCTGTTTGTGGCTCAGGTCATAGAGGGCAGATGATGGAGAATGGCATGAGTGGCCCTGTAGTGTGCTTGGGACAGTGAGAAGCGTTCGAGTTAGTTCTTCAGGAGGCTAGGTCAAACCCCAGAGAAACACTGATAATCTTGCCACCCATAATGCATCAGCCTCCTTGCCTTGGATGCTTTCCTGTGAACTGTGCCTCCCTGTGAACCCCAACTCTTTAATCATCTGGGCTCTCCCTTCTGTGTGTTCTGCGTGGGAGCTGGGTGCTTCTGAGCAGGGGATGGTAACTATTTTTAGAGCTTTATATTGACAGCTTCCTGAATAACCAGACCTGTGCTAGTCCTTTTAAGGACCATGGAAAAAACTTCTGGAGCCATTATCATGCTAATGTTTGTGAGGAGAACACCATTATGCTTATATGAGCAGAGAAATTCCCTTTCTGCTCCTGCAAGGCTTTCTCACGGGACTGTGTTTCCTGGAATAGCACGGTGGTAACTCAAAACAGGGTTGTTAGGAACTCTGTGTTCGAAAGCTCGCATGCACTGAACATGCTGCCTAACATCTTGAAAGCTAATTTTCTATGTGTGAAAAATGGGAAACCACTTTCTAGGGCACTTAGGAAGATTCCAGAAGGCTTTGTGTGAGATCGGGCAGATGTACAGCCAAATTGAAAGTAAATTAGCCCGTACTGCTATTGCCATGCCTACTATTGTTTTTATTGGCTTGAAGAGGTCTTGCATCTATTAAAATGGAACACTACTATGGGTCCTGGTGGTTTGCCTTTTTCAGATGATCACATATTCAAGAACTATTAAGGACCCTGAAAGGCGTGTCCCCTAATCTCTTGATGTAATTGTCACAGAGACATTTTCAGAGAATAGCCAACCATTTCTAGCATTCTTCCAGACATGCAGATCTTACTTACATCAGAAGGTCTGCCTGGAGCTGGTTGTGGTGACCTGAATTCCGAATCTCTCTATCTATAAGGTCGAGAAAGATGGATGACATCAGCCTCCCGAAACTGTTATTAGAAAGCAAGTATAGTAACCTAGCAAGCGAATGTAAGAAAGGAAGAGAGGTGTGCACCAGGGAGAGGGAGGGCATGGCTTAAGTGGGGAGTCATGGTGGATTGGCTTGCACCGGTAAACGGAGATCTGAGCCTGGGGCACTCTGGCTGTTGCGAATTTAGCCCAGATGTTCAATGACTCACACAGTTGCTGTTCAGTTTGAGTCCGTGACACTTGTGCATTCGATGGGATTTTATGAGACATTTTACAGCACTTCCCTGCCACTGTTTAGAGAAATGACCTCATGAGATCCAACCTTTTTTTCTTGTTCCATTTTATGAGATGGCTTCTTGCCAAAAAAAAAGAAAAGGAAAAAGAAAAAGAAAAAAGCTCTTTGAGCTGGGAGCATAGCTCAGTGGTACAGTGCCTGCCTAATGTGTGAGAGCCCCACCTCCATGTTTGATCTCCAAAGCTGCAAGAAAAATAAGGTGGTTTTATATTGGTTTATCTAGCAACTCAGTTTCCCTAGCATCCTACAGATACAGGCCAGCCTCGGGCAGCAAGAAGCTTTTGCATCTGGTGTTTAGTTAGAAGGGACGGCATAATTGAAGGGATCCCTGCTCTTTTGAGGCAGGAAGTAAGAGCGACAGAGCAGGGCTCTTCTGGAATACTTGGTACCCGGCTTCTGCCGTTTGCTTCTGAGTTCTATGTGGGTTGTTGCCTTCTCAACTGTTATTTGGGGCAAATCTTCCTGAACCTGCTTCCCCACCTGCAGGATGGGACTAGCAACATTATTTTATAGATTTTATATGATCGTTCTTGAAGCATTTAGCAGTGCCCGGCACACAGTAAACCCAACAGAACTAACAGTGCTTGTTGGTAATTATAACTGCCTCATCTTTTTCCTGCCTTTGTGTAGTAGTGAGCGGTTAGTCTGTTTCCATGGTCAGGTATAATTTCCTTCTTTGTCCACATCGCTTTCTAGTTCTCCTCTGGCCCTTATAAAAAAAAAGAACCGACTGGTCCACAGTTTAAACCACTGTGCTGCATTACATTCAGTCCAGTGGATTAAGATGGCAGCATCTAGTCCAGTTCTTAATCCATTTTTGTTCACATTCATTAAGAAAAGAGTCTACACACACACACACACACACACACACACACACACACACACACACACA
>OU015744.1:43022879-43057074 GCA_907169655.1 Acomys percivali | reverse complement strand
ACACACACACACACACACACACACACACACACACACACACACACACACAACGGACCTTCAAGCCAGGCATGGTGGCATATGCTTGAAATCCCAGCACTCTGGGAGGCAGAAGCAGGAGGATCTTTATGAATTTGAGCCCAGCCTAGTTTACAAAGCAAGTCCAGGGTAGCCAAGGCTACCCAGAGAAACCCTGTCTCAAAAAAAAAAAAAAAAAAAAAAAAAATTGGACTTTCAGAATTCAGAAGATGTGATTTCTATCTCCAAATCTTGGACTATGTCTCTGTGTAACTGTGGGAAACTGGCACTATCTGTTTGGTCATGAAAATGGCTGACTATGTTGAAATGTCCCCAAAACCAATAACCTGCAATTATTGTCCCTTGTCCTGGCAGTTATGCCATAGTGAGCACATAAAAAGACAGTCATAACAATCTTATGTAGAGTCATATAATCTCACTATCGACCAACCCAGTGGAGATTTAATTTGTAAATAGCGCCTCAGTGCTGAAGTAAAAGATAATAAAAGGTTTACAGCCTCGGTTTTCAGGCTCTGTCCCTAAGCTATTGGGAAGCACCCTCCATTGCCACAGGGAAGCTAATGAATTCAGAGAGGCTCCTCCAAGGGTCCCTTAATGTGGTGTTGAGACCATTTGTGCGTGGAGTGTGTGTGTGCACACATGTGTGTAGTGTCGTGGCAAGAAGAATTTGTTTCCTGCTGGAGAAGGAGGGAAAGCTGTAGTCATTGTTCACGCTAGAGGGTCCCCAGAGTCTCTCTGGGGACACATGAGGGTGATGGAGTGATTTAACCATCCATGTGCTGGCTAGAATAAAGAGCCTTTCTGAGCTGTGTTCCACCCCTGCAATGGGTCATTCCTTCTGTACTTAGGAAAAAAATATGTGTATACACACACATACACACACACACACACACACACACACACACACACACGTATTTCCTCTTCTGTAATGGACAATCAATTCCTGTGACATTTGTTCAGTCACCAATGAATGCACTCATCTTGGCATTTCAGGACATTCTGTCACCAACAGCCATCAGAAGTGAACTAATGAACTTTCCTTCCCATTTAAAAAGAACATGAAAAGTGAAATTATGCCTCTCATCTTGACAGGTAGGAAATGAGGGAATGGAAAGTGGAGCTGCGATTAATTATGTGTTCCACTGAAAAGAGAAGACAACCTTACTCTCCCACCCCTGCTTTCCTCTGGTGAGAATCCCACACAGGTGGATGCACCATTGCATGGTGTATGTTCTCAGCATGGGGAATTGAACCTGGGGCTTTGTGTATGCTAGGAAACTGCTTTATCTCTGAGCCACATTCTTAGATAAATCATCATACCACCTTTGTAGTTTTGTTTAACGTGTGTGTGTGCATGTGGTGTGTGTGTGTGTGTGTGTGTGTGTGTGTGTGTGTGTGCATGTGTGTGTGTGTGTGTGTCCTTGTTCATGCACTTACTATCCTCCTTTATTTTCATCTGCACCCAGAAGTCCCCCTCTGCACCATGGACACATAGGCAGGCAAGCATAGCAGTCTTCTCTCATCCCTGCTTTGTCCCATGAGGTGCATGCTCAGCCCCAAGAGATCTGTCTAGGGAACCAGCTTGCTTTCCCCTAAGAACATCGCTGGAAAAGTTTGTTTCCCCTTTTCCTTCCACATGGAAAGGTTGAGAATAATCACTCCCGTAACTCCCCTTAGCCTTGTTATGGGGAATATTTAGTGCTGCAGCCATGATGGGGACAGATATCTCAGATGTGATAATGCTGCTTCCTGCATCAGTGAACACTGTATTGATTGTAAGCTGTCAACCTTTCTGCATGCTTTGTGGGGTCCCAGAAGGCTAACAGCTGCAGGGAGGGTAATGCATCAGGCGGGGGCACATGTGTTCTGTCAACCGACACTACTCTGATCTTGCTCGCTTGCTCTTTAAAAAATTTTTTTCTTATTTAATTAATTTATTCAGATTACAACTCAGTTGTTATCCCATCACGAGTATCCTCCTGTTCCTCCCTCCCTCCCACTCTCACTCTATTCCCCACCTCAGGTCTATGACTGAGAGGGACTTCCTCATAGGCTATCAAGTCTCATCTCAGTAGCCTGTTTATTCTTTCTTTGAGTGCCACCAGGCCTCCCCACCAAGGGGAGGTGGTCAAATATGGGGCACCAGAGTTCATGTCAGAGTCAGTCCCCGCTCTCCACATAACTGTGGAGAATGTCCTGTCCATTGGGTAGATCAGAGTAGGTGTTCAATGTTTACTACTTGTATTGTCCTTGGTTAGTGCAATTATTTGAGCACAGCCCCCTGGGCCCTGATCCACCCATCATGATGTTGTTCTTGTAGGTTTCTAGTACCCTCTGGATCCTTCTATTTCCCCATCTCCTCTATTTCTCTTACCTAGAGTCCCAGTAGAATGTCTTCACATCTATCCCAATCTCCTGGTAAGAGAAGATTCTCATGGGACATGCCTTTTAGGCTAGTGCCCAATTATAAGTGAGTATATACCATGTGAGTCTTTCTGCTTCTGGGTTAACTCACTCAGTATGATCATTTCTAGTTCCATCCATTTGTCCACAAATTTCAGGCTTTCCTTGTTTTTATTAGCTGAGTAGTATTCCATAGTGTAAATGTACCACAGTTTCTTTATCCATTCTTCAACTGAGGGACATTTAGGCTGTTTCCAGGTTCTGACTATTGTGATGAATAAGGCTGCTATGAACATGGTTGAGCATATGTGCTTGTTGTGTGGTAGGGAGCATTTTCTGGGTATATTCCAAGAAGTGGGATAGCTGGCTCTTGAGGAAGCCCTATTCCCAGTTTTCTAAGAAAGCGCCAGATAGATTTCCAAAGCAGTTGTACAAGTTTGCATTCCCACCAGCAATGAAGGAGTGTTCCTCTTTCTCCACATCCTCACCACCATGTGGTGTCACTTGAATTTTTGATCTTAGCCATTCTGATGGGTGTAAGATGGAATCTCAGAGTTGTTTTGATTTGCATTTCTCTGATGACTAAGGAGGTTGAGCATTTCTTTAAGTGTTTCTCAGCCATTTGATATTCCTCTGTTGAGAATTCTCTGTTTAGTTCAATTGGGTTATTTGGTTTGGTGGTGGATTACACTGATGAATTTTCATATAATAAGCCATCCCTGAATGCCTGGAATGAAGCCTACCTGGTCATGGTGAATGGTATCTTTGATATGTTCTTGTATTTGCTTTGTGAAAATTTTATTGAGTATTTTTGTATCAACGTTCGTAAGAGAAATTGGTCTGAAATCCTCTTTTTTGGTTGGGTATTTGTGGGGTTTAGGTATCAATGTGACTGTGGCCTCATAGAATGAATTTGGTAATGTTCCATCCACTTCTATCTTTGGAGTAGCTTGAAGAGTATTGGTAATAGCTCTTTGAAGGTCTGGTAGAATTCTACCCTGAAACCATCTGGCTCTGAGCTTTCTTTGGTTGGGAGACTATCAATGATTGCTTCTATTTCTATAGGAGAATTAGGACTATTTAATTTGTTTATCTGATCTCGATTCAATTTTAGCAAGTAGAATGATCAGCCCAGTTTTGTAGGCTCGGTCCGCTGAGACAGGCTGCCTGGCTCTGGTCTGGTCCCATTCAGACCATGTGCGCTGTGTCTGGGCACCATGTTCATCGCCACCTGGCTTCTCCTCGGCCTCTGGGGCTCTCCATAGACTGGTGTGGGGCAGGTGGGGGTGTCCGAGGACAGATTCACCTGTTTCCCTGAGACTTCCCCAGGCCAGGATCTCTGGTGTTCCACCCTTGCACACACTGCGCCTGGGCTACAGAGGCTAGCTGCAGTTTGCAGGTGGGTTCCGTTCTAAAGTCTGGGGAGTGGGTTCAGGTCCTCTGTGGGCTTTCTGTGGCTCCTAGTCCAGTCCCTGGTCTCCCTGCAGTAGATCAGATACAGTGCATGATAGGCGCCGCCATCTTGGAACTCCTAATCACTCGTTTGCTCTTAATGCGTTTTGGCTCACTGGCTCTCAGATTTACTTTTTTTTGTGGGGAGGGGTTGGTTTGGATAATTTTTATTTTATTTCTTTTTAAAACATATACATTTATATTATTACACGCAAGTAAAATAAACTACATACAGCAGGAAGAACCACAAAACAATTAAGAATTATATAAATGTTACATTTATATTGATTTGGCTATTTATTATATTTGGCAAACTTGAAGTAAACATCTTTCCTATCTTGTTGAATCTAAAATTCTGAATGAAAATCAATACCTATCATATCTCATCTCTATTAACTTAAAACATCTATCTAGATCTAAAAACATCTTAACCTTTAACTAACTAAGCTTAATTGTAAGACTAAACTTTCTGGACTTCAACCCCATCAGAGACTTGGAAAGAATAAAACTTAATTACCTGAGTGAACCAGAAGTTCAGGTTAGCAGCTTTCAAAATGAAAAAAATGATTGAGACAGTTTACTGCCTGAACAATCACTCAAAAACTCTCTATAACATTGGAGCATCATCATCGATCGGCCTTCTGGCCCAGTATATCTGACAGACATATTTGTGAGGCAGGAACTATTGAGGACTTGCTTACCCTGTCTTGGCAGAGTTTGGCCATTGACTCTACCTGCATCCAAGTTTGCCCATTTTTAGGCAGAATTCTGTCTGTGGTAGGAATGAGGACATTTTGCCCAGTGGCTTGTTTACCACATCTGAAGCCATCTCCATAAGGAGATTCTTTGATGCTCATCATCTTTGAGGTAGGCTGGGTATTTCCAGGAGTTAACCTGTCTTGTTGTCAAAGAATCTTCAGAATAATAAAAACATCTTTAAATGCCATATTCTGTAGGTCTCTGAGGCTTTTGAAGACCTTATCTAACTATTTTACCTTATATATCTATAGAATCATATCTATCTTATGGACCTAGGATATATATTCTTGTGATAAAAATAGACTACTAGTTGACATGACTATGAGTTGCTCAACTAACAAGCTTGTATTACTTAATTATCCTAAACAGCCTATAATACCACTTTCAAGGTTTTGGAAGTAAAACTTGTATTATAATTGAGTTGGATGGGTACAATACTTCATATTAATATATATATACCTATATATATATATATATATATATATATTGTAAGAATAATCTTAAATTTGAATTCTATACCAATATATCAAAATAAACTTATTTTGTGTCAATATACAAAATTCTATACCAATAAATTAAAAATAACCTTATTTGTGAGTAATAAATAAGGCCTTAAGTTGCAGAACAAGCAGATAACTTATATTGCTAATCCCACTACATGAGAATAGCTCTGAGACTGACTGAGATACAAATGTCTATGCATAGACAAGGCTTCATGTTGGTCATTGAATCCCTGTGACTTGTTATTAGATGCCATTCTTCTCAGCATGCTGGACACTGACATCCTGCATCCTTCATGTTCCAGCCCTAGGTGTTTCAGTTGCTGTTACCCATCAGAATAGGACAGCCTTGTAGAAAGCTTCTTATCCCAATTGGTCCAGCATTTCAAACTGTCCAACACAGGACTCCTATTAAGCCTGGGATTTCTCAACATTTAGAAACTGGACCACAAATGCTATCCATGGCTTGTTTAACCATTTTCCCAATTTTATATGGAGCCCTTCAAAGGTATTATTTGCCCCAAATCAGCCTGAAGAACCTTAAGAGAATGATGCCCCATTGCCCCTAAGGGGTATTGGGTAGGTTTCTGTTTTCCTCTCTTGGGCTACAGATGCTTATTTTCATCAGGAGATGGTTATAAATTATTCTTGGTCTTATACAGAGAGAAAACTAGGTTGGACTCAGAGATGTCTCTCTTTTCCTTTATCTTTCTTTCATAGCTAAGGTGATAGGAGGAGAAAAGAAAGAAAAAAAGAAGAAAGAAAGGAGGGATATAGAAATATATAAGGATGGTAGAACAAAAAGTAGAATATTGAATCTACTCAGATTTCCTTTTTAATCCTCTGACTGCTCTCAGCAAGCCTTTGGTGCTGTTTCTGTCTCCATATGTTGAGTTCTCCTTGCTCTGTAGCTACTGTTCATCATGTAATGCTTCTAAGGGCAAGGGCTGCCTCTGACGTCATGACTCATGAGTGTGTTCATTCACTCAACAAACATGTATTGAGCATATAATGTGTGTCAAACATTTGCTCAAAGATAGAGTGGACTAAGCAATGTCTCATTCATGTGAAACTTAGGGAATTAGGAAAAGGCCTGTCTGAGGTGGTGACACTCTACCTGAGGTCATCAGTATATCCCTTGGGACTGACTGATATCCACTTGCTAACTTAGGATGGAAACCATAGCTCCTCAGCTTCACTACTCTTACCTTAGCTTCAGATAGGCCCAGAGGTGACTTTCATTAAGGCCAAGCATTGCTTTCCAATGTTTGCCTCCCTGGACTGTCAGCTGCCCGGAGCATGGCAAGCTCCTTAAATACCCACTGCTTATCTTGCACATCCCACCCCAAGGCCTGGAATGTTCCTTTCTCTTCATCTGGAAAACTCAGTCCCACTTGTTTCCTAGGTTTCAGCTGAGGAGTTGCCTCCTCTGTGATTCCTCTGTGTGGATGAGGTGGTGTTGTGTGCTTTCCATTAGTGCCCTGCCCATGTTGGTCATGGCACGTGTTGGTCTATTTTATAGTTCTAACAGAGTCATACCAATGCATGTTCATCTAGTGCCTCTGGGGGCCAGGCGTCCTTCTGAGAGCTTGGAGTATATCAGATCTTTCAGCCTTCACACTGAATTCATTATTAGTAAGGCCACTCAGGAACAGCCATGTCATTTGTCCAGGGATGTCCAGCTTTTCAATGGTAGAGATCAAGTTTCTTCTCAGGACACAGGCAGAGGGGCTAGTGGACTTGGCCCTGGAGATGCTTAGCCAAGACCTTGAGCTGCTGCTGCTGCTGCTGCCGCCACCGCCGGTGATGCTGTTCTTTTTGTGTGCTACAGGCAATGTGACGACAGTGGCCATCACTGCTGCTTTGTAGAACAGCCTGGCACATGCTTGTCAGACTTGATCAGTTATTAAATATTCAGCTTAGAATTCCAAAATGTCACTTTAACTTCTGCCATTGAGACAGGCATCTACTCTCTGGGATCCTCAACACCTGCCAAGATGTCATTCTGACTGGAAAGGCAAGTTATGACCGAATTAGGCAAGAGTACCACCATGATAGCTGGTCCCCAAGGCCTCTGGGTTTTCTCTCAAGGTTCACATTTGGAGAAATAGCATATGCACCCAACCAGATGGATGACAGCAGCTAAGGGTGTTTGACACAGTGGTCAGTGGGAATGTTGGTGGACTTTGCCTACCTAGGAACACCAAGGGTGACTTTTAGCAGATGATAACAAGGTGACAGACTAGTAGTGGATGTTTGGGCCCCACTACAATCACAGTCTTCAGTCTGTGGAGGCAGGAGAGGGCAGAAGTGAGAGATCAGCCTGACTCTTCCCCAACAGTCTTTTCAGTGTGGTAGATCTGAGGGGAAGGCAGCGGGAGGAATAATAAGCATTGAGGTCAGAGTTGGAAGTTAAAGACCTATGTGGGTATCTGGCCTTTTCACTTACTCCTGGCCAGCCACCAGTCTTTGTTCATAGAGTAGCCTGTTTTGAGTCTCCTTTTGGTGAGAATGAAGAAGCCAAGGTCTCTATGTATCACCCATTACTATGGAAGAAGAAAAATAGGATCTGGAAAAAGTTCAGACCTGGCTAAGACTCTAGGCTGTCATGCAAGCCTTTGAGTTTATCACAGGAAAGCACTTCTACCCATCAGGGATTGTGGTGATTTTCATAGTCACATGATGACTGCTCAGTAAACACTGCTTTTATTCTTTCCACCTATTATGTTGAAGTACTTGGGTATGGAGCTTAAGAAATATTTGTTGATGGGACTAGGATTGTGGTAGCTTAGTGGGGGAGTGCTTGAATGGTATGTGTGTGTGTGTGTGTGTGTGTGTGTGTGTCCCTAGATTCAAACCCAAGTAGAAATAATGTTGTTACTGGATGAGTGAAAGATAGCAGGGGTGGGTTAGTGCCAGGGAACTAAAAACACATTTCTAGTAGTACAAGTGAAGCCCATCGGCTTGGCATCTTGCTCCCACACAACACCATGCCCACTGTCACTTCAGCTCCTCATCTGTGGGGTTCCATCTATTGGCAGTGCTGTACCAGGTGCTTCCTGAGTGAAATGTCTTAAAACTCTATCTACTTCAGGGTAAAACATTCTGAGTAGCCTTCTTCTTATCATTGCAGTCATCCATTCCCTCTGCAGTTTCTGTACTTTCCTTCACATCTCCTTGCATTATAAATGTGCTGCTGATGTGTGCAGAACTCCTATATGTGAGTGTTACTTCCAGCAGAGGCAGTGTCTTACGTGTCTCAGAAACTCCATCCTTTTGCCTAGGATCTGGTCCCTGATCTCCCACCCCAACCCTCAAGCCATGACGCCACCTTTAATGTTGGTGAACTCAGGATCACGGTTACCTCTGGCTTTCTGATCAGTACTGTTTATATATATTATATGTAGTGAGAGATGGGGATGGGGATGAGAACTTTCACTAAACATCCTGGTTCTATTGTTTGTGAGTTGTATAAATGTTATCAATTGTTTCCTTTACCATAATAGTTCAGTCACTTGCTACACAACAGTGTATTGGTCAAGAGTGACTCATATGTACCCATATGATTATAGGAGTTGACAGATTCATCGTCAGCCACCACTGTACTTGTCCTGACATCGTTGCCATCCTTATGTCCTAATGTAACAACACATTGCTTCTGGTTGTAGTGACGTTGGCATAAGTGGGTCAGTTCAGATACATTTAGCTACAGAATACCTGTGTCTTACAATTGCCAATAATATTCTACATGGTAACATGTGATGTAGCTGTGTGGCCAAGGAGCAATAGGTGTGGGTACGCTTGCCATTGGGCCTATGGAAGTATGCCGTGCTGCATGCTATCGGGTGAGGCATGCTGGACTGATGCTGAGATTCTCAGAACATGCCCAGTAGATGCATGGTTGGAGTTTTATGGGCAAACAAGTTAATGCATGTGTAATTTGTCGAACCAAGACTGGGCCACGAGAAGTGGTGGGTGAAGTTAGCTTTGTCTGTAGCTGACCCAGCTCTGCTTCAGTCAGATACTTGGAGACCCAGCTCCATCTCTTGCTGGTGGTAGGTGTCCTTGGCTAGGCTGACAGACTGTCATTTCTCCATCTGTAAAGTGAGACTCAAGGGAAGGTGCCAAGGGAAGAAGCACCAGAGTGAGCATGGAAAGCTCGTTATCCTCAAGGAGTGTGGCTGCTATTGCTGGTTTGCTGTGTTTTTAACCATCAGAAGAAGAGAGGCAGGGGGCTAGGAGTTAGGAAACAGGTCCCCACCACCTTTCTACCTGATGTTCCTCCTCCTTGTTGCTGGCCTATGTCTCTCTTGTTTCTCATAACTTGTCTTTCTCTTTTGGATGAGAAATCATGGCTGCCTGTCAAGGTCCAGCTTTTTGAGTTGCTTTGCTATTACACATCAGTAACTGAATCCTCCCTGAGGAGGATTGTAATCAAAGCACAGGGAAGTGCACCTCCCGTGTTTTACTTAATCCAACGGATGGCCTCCAGTTGTAATCTGATGGTTTTATAGCGTATAGTGCAGGGTCCTTAGAGCCAAACAAACTGCCCAAAGCATGGCAGGCTGGTGGTTTTCAGCTTCGAGGCTTTGAGGGTCTTCTGGGTTTGCTGAGTAAAGCACACCTGGGGCTCAAGGACGTGACAAAGGGCTCACCGCTCAGTATCTGGCAAAAAGCCAGCAAGCGGTGACAGACGGTGGTCAGTGCTGCCCAAGGCCTTGCTCTAGTGACATCCTCTCCTGCTCTTGTCTGTATGGCTGTTTGCCCAAGGCTCCCATTTGTGTGCAGTGAAGTCTGGTGGCTGTGTGCTCTGACTCACCTGGCAAATCCCCACCCACCTCCAGCTCACAGGTCATGCTCTGTGCTGACTTTGTTAGACAAGGTGGGCTTGCAGTTGAAGTCCACAGACTTCACGGAGCCTGTGAGCTTCTTAGCAGTCACTGGAATTGTTCATGTGCATGTTCTGAGGAGCAATGGTGGCTCCAGTAGGTACAGACAAATGAGCTACTCTATTGCCTCCAAGGGCATGGATGCCATGCTAGTGCAGTGGTCCCAACCTCCCCCACGCCGCAGCCCTTTAATACAGTTCTTTATGTTGTGGTGACCCTGCAACCATAAGATTATTTTTATTAAAAAAAAAAAAGATTATTTTTATTGCTACTTTTTAATGGCAATTTTGCTACTGTAATGTAAATATCTGATATGTAGGATATCTGATATTTGACACCTGTGAAAAGGTCTGTTTGACCCCTGCCCCCAACAAAAAGGGGTCATGATCTACAGGTTGAGAACCAGTGTACTAGTTACTTGGAGATTAGTAAGGACACTTTTGGTGGCTCACCAATGACTCGGGGGTGTGTGGATACATGTTTCACATATGACCAGTTATGCAATTAGTGTTGTTAGAGAGAAACCTGAGCACACCAGAGCCAACCTTCAGGGATATCTGTTCTTTGTTTTTCTTGCTGTTTTTTTAAAAGATTTATTTATGTATTATGTATACAACATTTTGCCTGCATGTGTGCCTGCCTGCCAGAAGAGGGCACTAGATGTCATTATAGATGGTTATGAGGCACCATGTGGTTGTTGGGAACTGAACTTAGGACCTATGGAAGAACAGCCAGTGCTCTTAACCTCTGAGCCATCTCTCCAGCCCAATACGTGTTCTTTGGAGGAGGAGATCTTGCTATTGAAGTAAGGTGACTTAGACACATGTTAAATGAACAAGAGTGCATTGTTGTTCATGTTCAATTTGATGGGCTGATGTTCAATTTGATGTATGACTTGTACAAGCCTATTGGCATAGTGAGGGGTAGAGAGTTCTAGGGAGCTGAGAAAAGGCCAAGAAGATGCCAACACCCGTGGCCTGGCGTTGCCTACCTATTATAGCTCTCTAGGAGTTGGAGGGGTTTCTGGTTCTCTCAGGTCTCATCACGTCACTTTTGTTCCTAGGAAGTTTCTCCATGGGCCATGAAAGTTGCCCAAGGAGCAGCTTGCCTTGTGGAGAACTTGAGAAACATCAGGGAAATCACATCTTTATCTAATGTGCCACTGTGTGGCGATGCAAAGGATTGTTAAAGCTCCTGAAATGGAGATCTTAAAAAAATTATTACTTAAGTAGATAGTTATTTCTTGCCAAAAATGCTGTTAGTCTACAGGCAAAAGCTTAGAAGCAGAGACATGATTCTTCTATTTTTTTTTTTAAAATCCTCCAAAGCAAGCTCAAAGTTGGGAGTTTTAATAAATACAGAAACTGAAGGAAGAACTTTTGTTTAGTGAAAATCTCCCATCTCAAGTTATTTTCTGTCTGACAGATGGAAACTGGGGAGATGCGGCAAGACAGAGCGAGACAGAAGCTGAGGTCCCACTTTCTGGACACACACAAACACTCCTAAGCTACCTCTTTGAGTGTATAAATCCTTTAATTTTGACGCTCCCTTTGGAAATGGCTTTCTTGAAGTGGCGAGTCCAAATTCTCATCTCAAGAGGAGGATGAACTTGGCTGTTGTGATTAATGTTGAAAACAAATACTGGCCCATCAGAACTGATATTTCATGAGTATTATTTCTTGGAGGAAGCTAAGTCTTGCTGTAAGGAAATGTGGCCTGAACACAAGGCTGAGACTGAGCTGATGGTGTGTCTCAACCTGGTGTGTGTGTGCATGCGTGCATGTGTGCTTGCACGCGCGTGTGTATCCTGGGCCATATCTCATTGCTGTTTGTAGGGAGAGAGCCTTTAAGTTTTTCTGTGTAGTGAGTTTGAAGTGGGCTCAGAGATGTATGTTTGGGCTTCACACATCAGCATCATTACGGCCTTTGTTGTAGATACTCTGAGGACTGATGGATGGCTCGTCTGAGAAAGAGGAGGCAAAAACCCAAAAGAACAGGCAGCCTTTATTGGGGCGGGGGGCTGCTGCTGTTCCGCCTCACTGCTTTATTGAGAATCCCTGATACTAAGCAACCGGTGCACAGCCTTTAGAAGTCAGTGGGCAAATTCTGGCAGAGGTTGAAGGGAGAGAGCAAAGGACCACATAGGTGGGCGGGGGGGGGATTAGATGGAGACATTTAAAAGGAAACAAAACTAAGGCAAGAGTAACAAGCAATGGAAGGGATCTGGTCTCAGCTGGCCTTGCCAAGTAGACTCTGGGAAGCCCCATGGAGAAAGGGTTCTGTTTAAGTTCTCTAAAGTGTTTGTGGTACTGTGGCCATCACATTCCCAGGCTGTTTCTATGGGGCTTACCAAAAGAGAGAACAGTGTCATGACGTCCTTTCTCATTTTGCACCCTTTTTCTCAGCCTCATGAAATAAGTCTCTGGCTTCAATAGACTGTTTAAAAGGAAGTGGATGGGAAGGCAGAGGAGCTATATTGGCTAGGCCTGATTTTTCACAAAGAGAAACTCTAAGAGTAAACAGTATTTATTTTTTGTTGATTTTTTTCAAACAAATGGGATTGCTTAATTAAAAAAAAAAAACAACCTTATCTCTTTTCTCCTTAAATACTACAGACAATCTCATTTATCGCAGCAGACATCTAGAAACAAAACACGGAACCCACCAGAGATAACTGGGCGATGAACAAACGCATCAGAAATTCAAGTCGACTATGGAGGAGTGACTGCCAATTGGCAGTTCTCAGTTCTAAACAGAAGTGTCCCAAGCCTACCAAGTTTGACAAAAGTTTCTTAGAATCGGGGAGTTGGGAACATTGAACTCCTTTTAAATTCTATTCCAATTGTTTTATGCATGGGGAAATGAAAGTCAATGCGTCAAATGAAGACCCAAAGAAACATTTAAAAACTTGTTTGACTAGTATTCAGTATGTGAGACTAAGTAATAGCTTCTCCTCCTAGTTAACCTTGTCCTGGAATATATATAAGTTATTTGTAGCCGCCACTGCTATAATATTTTCTGAAGGGTGCCAAGCTGTATGCAAGATCTTTTTGCTAAAGTCCAGACTGTCGACACTGATCTCGTCTTTTCTTCGCTTGCCCCCGACACACACTTTTCGGGGTTTTAGGATAGCCCGGGGTTTGCTGTTTTCCCTCGAGGCCTCAAGGGTCACATCGCGCTTGGTGTTTCGGTCGAACATCCTGAAGAAGTTGTTGTAGGAGCCCGTCATGATGACACTGCAGGGGAGAGGGGAAACAGGGAGTGACTGAGTGTTATAGACAAGGGTGGTAAGACGACATACCCAAGGCAACGGTCAGGAGCCAGTGATGCGTATCATGGCCAGCCCACAGGGGCTGTACGCTTAAACAGAGAACATTGACTTCTTTTGATCTATTTAGTTATTTAATTTATTTTTAATTTTCCTTTTGAATCATTGAAAGTGCCAAGCTCTTTGTCTGGGTTTGAAACAAAGGGCTCTGAGAACCATCGGCTTTGCTCACATTTACCTGGCTGATAGCCTTTTGCTCTTGGGAAACTCATCCAGTCCAATTGCTGCTATAATCCTGGGGTTACCCACTTTCCATAGGTGCAACCAGGAATACGTGGAATCAGCAAACTACTTCCCAGGTTCAGGATTTCTGGGCTGTCTGAGCTCCAGGAACGCGGCTTAACGCACCACCTGATGCGTGCAGCGCTGAGACAGCAGCCGCCACGGTGCAGCCTCCTCTCTCGTTTTAGAAGCCAGCTCTATATTCTGATGGTTTCACAAAACTTGTCCACAAAATGGATGCCATGGCCTTACCCGGGGAGACAGGAAACAGACTTAACTAAGGTTTTGTAGGAGACACTTCCGTGGTTTTGGAACTTATCCATTCTTGGGGATGTCTATGATTGAATTGGAAATCAGTGAATGCCGAAGGCCCTTCCAGCACCAGGGCACCGAATCTTTAAAGCTGACATTTAAGAAAGGTGGCAAGTGTTGGGGAGATACAGGGTACTGCCTGTGCCCTCTGTGTACCATCTCATGGTGGCACCTCAAAGACTCTGACCTACCTTGTGTCTGGGAAGGAATGCCTGGTGTCATTTTTTTTTTTCCCTTTTTTTGGTGAAGGGAAAAAAAACCTGATCAGGCTGAGTTGCTTCGGGGAACTCTTTCAACTGTGCAGGTTAATCAAACTGGAGTTTGTTTCACGGGCCCAATGATGGGGTACTATGGGTAGAGGGGTATCGGGGTGCTCCGGTGAACTTTCATGGGGGTGCAGGTGGCTTTAGCTCCACAATCACAGTTACACTTTCAGTAGCTCATGCAAGGGAGTTTCAGAGGAGATGAAGGTGGGCACGCTGGCAGTGAGAGTCTGTGACAGGCTCGGAGTGCATATGTATGGATGGGGTCACAGGGTGTGTAATCCAACCATCTGGCTCTGTAGCTTCTGGGACATTGATGTCACTTCTCTAGCAATATCTGACTCACTCTTAAGCAAGTCAGAAAAAAATAAGTTTTATCCTTAAATAGCCCAACTTTATCTGAACCCCAAACCAAATTTCCAATTATGATGTTACAGAAGAATTGATCTCAGGACTCAAAAGTCAATTTTTTTTTTTTTTAACTTCTGTAATTAACGCCTACTAATTTAGGAGGCTGGGCCATTCCACTAATTCATATATACACTGATTCTTAGCTTCCTCAACTGTGAAATGGTGTTGATAGGGAAAAATGTACCGTGCTTTGGCTGGGATTAGAAGATGTGTGTAGAAAATATCTGTGTGCATAGGTACCCAGAAGTCATTGGTTTTGAATCTAGGGTAATGAAAGGAGAACTGGAATAATGACAGTTGTGTAAATAGTATCAACTAACAATGACTAAGTGGTAAGGTAACAGGCGCACTTCTTTCCCTGGGGACTTGGGTTCACATGGTTTCCTTGCTTAGCTTTCTTATGCTATATAAGCTGGATAGTATAGTATAACCTGGGTCCTTTGCTACATGTTTGCTACATCTCATTCAGCTAAGCAGAAGACTGATTGGTGGTTTGGGAAGAGTGGCAAGATAGTCAGAGACCACGGTATTGACCCAAAATAGGGATCTTAGAATGGCCTGCTGTGGAAAAAGGTTCCATGTTATTGAATGCTTTTCCTGGTGCCACCTTCATCAAGGAGCTTACTGGACCCCAGCAGCCTGCATCTAGTTTATAACAGTCAAAAAATCATCTGTTTTTGTCAAACTAAAAATGAACTGTTGGGAGGTAATATGAAGTATCGTAGAAATCAAGGGCCTTAAAACACTAATAAATCACTCCAAAGGAATGTGATAAATGAGGTTGGCTAGAATTCTGCTAATGAAACACTAGGGGCTTCAGTCAGGTCTGCTCTAGCAGCTTCAAGGGGATGTGTCTAGAAAGCCACTTGACGGTGGTCAGATCTATGCAGGAGAGGATGTGTGCTGGTGTATCACCCGCGGTCTTGAGTAGGCATGTAGGTCTAGCTTTTGAGTGCCTTGTATGTCAAAGACAGCAGTTTTCTTGTTAACATTGGTCTGCCATCTACGCCAGCCCTGAAATATAAACTCAAGGCCTCACAGAGTCCTTCTTTTTGTAGCCTTGACCACAGTCTCCAGTCAGTGACCCACATAATGCATCTTGGCCAGGTCTTGGGGGCCCAACATTGCTCTCTATTTGCATGCACCCCATTTAGGATAAATTGTCCAGAGGCTTCTCAAAGGGAAAGGCTCTCAGCCCCAGAGTGTTTCTTACCTGTCCGACCCATTCCACACACACTCGAATTTATCAAAAATGCAGTCATTTTCATAGAGGGAGCACAACTTGCTGCGGAGGTAGTCGTGAACCTGGGAGGAGACACCAAAAAATATCATCATTATACAAGGTGAGGATTCCTGTGAACACTGACTTGGTGACACGCACTGTTCAGCATGGCATCAGGTGGCCCTGGACTGAAGGCGGACTTAGCGTTCTCTGTCTTTAGGAGGAAAGCACGGGTCAGTGAATGAAGAAGGATGCTTGAATAGATAGTGGGATAAAGCAGGAGCCAGTGAATGGTAGAATTATGTTTTGTTTTATTATTAGTGTGTGTACATATATGAGGAGGGCAGAGGACAATTTTTGTGGAGTTAGTTTTCTTCTTCCACTTATACATGAGCCCCGGGGATTCGATTAAGGTCACAAGGTATTAGAAGCTAGCATTCATTTAGTTAGACTTTTGATACATAGCAGCTATTCATTAAAATCTGGGCATGAGGCAGAGCACTGGGGAAGAGCCTATAGAATGGAATAGATACATGAGAAATCCCAAACAGTGATAAAGTCACAGAATATGAAAGTGTGAAAAAGGGTACTGAGAGATGAGAGCCATTTTTTATTTTTATTTTTTGGTAGAGTGAGTCTCAAGGCTACACATGATAAGGCAACACTGCCTCAGGAGCCTGTGGAGAATGAATGAACCTAGGTGACATCTGGGAGAAAGGCTTTTCAATCATAAGGAAGAAGAGCATGTACAAAGGGCCACAGGTACCAGTCCAGGAAAGGAGTATGCCAGGCACATGGTGAGTAAGTAGATTCTGACCAAGGTGAAAGAGGGCATCACAGAACGCATCCCAAGTCTGCTATGTTCCAATAAAGTGTAAGAGCAAATGACCAAGGGTGAGGGGACTGGTTTCTGCTTCACTGATCAGTGGCTAAACCCTAGATGGGATCTGGGGTGGGGCTGATTGGATGTAGAGCCACTCCAAGGGATAGGGTGGAAAACTAGAGTCAAAGGGTTCCCGCCCTTTATTCTGAGAGAGGATGCCTGGGCAGGAGGAGCCCACAGAAGTCCCTTCTGAGGAGTCTGGTGAAGCCCAGGCTTTGAAAACTGAATCCACTAAAGAAATAGAAACATTGAAAACTCAAGCTGACATGTAGATAGAGTTGAAAAACCCAGTATCTCAGTTAAAAAAACAAACAAACAAACAAACAAAACCAACCCAGGAGGAAGCCTTACAAAGAGATGACAAAGTATATTAAGGTCTCAAATATTAGAGGAATTAGACCACACAGACAGAGAACATGAATAATGAAAAAAATTACACAGGAAAGGGACTGTGGAATGCCGTGAAAAGAACAAATCTTTGAACTATAGGCATAGATGAAGAAGAAGAATGACAGGTCAATGGCATAGACCTGAACTTTAATTACAGGAAAAAGCCTCCCCCCCTAAGGAGACACACCCAAACTGATAACAGGGCACAGACAGACACAGAATAACAGACAGACCAGAAGAGGAACTCCCCATGGCAGAGCATAGATAAAACACTCCGTATATAGAACAAAGAAAGAGTAATAAAAGTTGTATGATGGAAAAAAAAAAAAAACCCTACACTAATCACATATAAAAGAAAATCTTCCAGAACAAAAGCTGACGGAAACTTTGAAAGCCAGAAGAGCCTGGAGCAATGCATTCCTAATTATAAATGACCATGGATGCTAAGCTAGACCACTGAGCCTAGCCAAACTTCCAGCTACAGTTGAGAGAGAAAGGGAAACTTCCCATGGTACAAATAGACTAAAAGAATTCAAGCCCACTAGTGCAGCTCTGTGAATACTGCAACAAAGAGAGGAATAAGCATAGAGAGAAAACAAAGCTGTAATTACTGAAACATGAACATTAAGAACACACACACACCCTAAACCCAAAACAACTATAATCAACACATACCTTTCAACAATAACTTTAAATATTTATTAATGACATTAACATTTCAATTAAAAGACACAGCTGGCTAAATGGGTAAGGCAGAGAATCCATTCTGTCTCTGAGAAACTCAGCTTTAAAGCTAGACACAAATCTAAAAAGAAAGTATGGAAAAAAAATGTTCCAAACTAGGAAGCAAGCACATATTGCTATCCTAATATTATGCCTTCATATTAAAAATCAATCAGGCAGAAAAGCAGGTGGGCTAACTGCAGATCTTCACCTCACCCTCCTTTCCTCCAAATCCAACCCCCAGTCTCATCCCCAGCTCTATAGCAAGTCCCTCCTTCCTCTCAGACCTCAATCTCCAGAGGATCAAGCAGGCCTCTTCCCACAGCCCTCAACCCCTTTGTTCCACCTCATTAACTCCAGTGAAATTCCTTGGTAACTCACAGGCCACACCTCCCAGGGAACTGGGTAGGCCAACCTCTCTTCTCCAAATTCAACCCTCCAGTCTCATACCAGCTCTGTAGCAGAACACCTGCTGTGGTCTGGCCTGACTCTCTGTCCCCATTCCAGGGGATGAGCAGATACTGGTGAAACACTCTGCTTTCCTCCCTCCTGTGGAGCCTCTCAGCCCCACCTCTAGTCTGTCCTCATTCCTGAGTGCCATTTACCAATACCTGGAACCACAATGACCACACAAGCATTTTCTACCAGGCAACACACAGCTGCCACATTCTAAGAACCAGAGAGAGCAACAGAAATCAAGGAACAAAACACCTACCTATGAAAGACAGCACCAGATATCAGCACCTAGAATTACAATCACCCCAAAGCCAGATGCCAGTGTGAAAACACAATAACACCCAGGACAACTTCTCCTTGAGAATCCTGTAACTTTACTATAGCAACCCCTGAGAAATAGATAAAATAGACTTTGTGAATATGATAGGGGTCCTTAAAGAGGAAATTAATAAATCCCTTGAAGAAATCTATGAAAATACACACAAACAGCAGAAGGAAATGAACAAAACAGTTCAAGACTGAAAGCAGAAATAGAATCATAGGAAGCCCAACCTGAGGGAAATCTGGAAATAAAAAATTTAGCAGCTCAAACAGGAACCTCAGAGGCAAGCCTCATCAGCACAATACAAGAGATGGAAGAGATAATCTCAAGCATTAAGATAAGATGAAAGAAATGGATACCCTAGTCAAAGAAAATGTTAAATCTAAAAAATTCTAGGCACAAAATATCTAGAAAGTCTGAGACACTATGAAAAGACAAAATCTGTGAACAATAGGAATAAAGGAAAGAGAAGAAACCCTGGTCAATAGCACAGAAAAGATTTTCAATAAAATGTCACCAACCTAAAGAAGGAGGTGCCTATCAAAGTACAAGAAACATACAAAACACCGAATAGATTGAACTCAAAGAGAAATTCCCCTTGGCACATAATAATCAAACACTAAACATAAAGAGAACAAAGAAAGAATATTAAAATCTGCAGGGGAAAATGACCAAGTAACATGTAAAGGCAGACCAATTAGAATTACACCTGACTTTTCAACAGAGAAGGGCCTGGATAGATGTTCTACAGACTCTGAGAGAACACCAATACCAGCCCAGTAGTCTTCCTATACCCAGCAAAACTTTGAATAATCATAGATGGAGAAAGATATTCCATGACAAAACCAAACTTAAGCAGTATCTATCTTCATATTTGGCTCTATAGAAGGTGCTAGAAGGAAAACCTCTTCAGGTTAACCAAAGGAATAAGTAATCTCAGATCAGCAAATCAAAAGAAGGGGGAAACACTACACTACCTCAAATAAAAATAAACAGTAACCAATGAACACTGTTTATTGATAATTCTCAACATCAGTGGTCTAACTCCCCAATAAAAAGATATAGACTAATAGAATGGAGCTGTGTATGAGACTGGGGGATTCGATTTGGAGGAGAGAAGAGATATGAAGATCTGTAGTTAACCTACCTGTTTCCCTGGGAAGTGTGGCCTATGGCTTCCCAGGGAATTTCACTGGAGTTAGTGAGCTGGGACAAAGGGGTAGGGGCCAGGGAGGCTGTAGGAGGTGGTCTGCTCCATCCTCTGGAGACAAGGTGGGGGGTGAGGGTGGGGGAGCTGAGAGGAAAGGGAGATTGCAGAGGTTGACTTGCTACAGAGCTGGGGATGAGACTGGGGGCTGGATTTGGAGGAGAGGAGGGTGAGGTGGACCGACTAATAATTGGACCCATCCTTCTGCTGCATCCAAAGAAACCTACCTTACCATCAAGGATCACCTTAGGTTAGACATCACCTCAGTGTAAAAGGGTGGAAAGATATTCAAGGCAAATGGAATCAAGGCAAATGGAACTAAGAAGCAAGCTGGTGTGGCTGCTTTAACATCTGACAAAATAGATTTCAAACCAAAACTAGTCAGAAGAGATAAGGAAGGACACTGCATACTCATCAAAGGAAAAATTCAGTTAGAGGACACTACAATTCTTTCCTTTTTTTGGGGGGGAGGGACAGGGTTTCTCTGTAGCCTTGGCTGTCCTGGTCTTGCTTTGTAGACTAGACTGGCATTGAACTCAGAGCAATCCTCATGCCTCTGCCTCCCTGGGTGTTGGGATTAAAGGCATGTGCCACTTCTCCTGGATCACTGCAGTTCTTAATATCTATGGCCAAACAATGACACCCAAGTTCATAAAAGAAACACTATTATAGCTTAAATCACATATTGATCCTCACAAACTTCTAGGTGGTGACTTCACCTCACTCTTACCAATATACAGGTCATCCAGACTAAGAATAAACAGAAATGCTGGAGCTAATTTATATTATAAGCCAAATGGATCTAACATATTTACAGAACATTTCACCCAGGCACAAAAGAATATACATTCTTCTCAGCCACCTCATGGAACTTTCTCTACAACCAACCACATACGTGGACACAAAGCAACTCTCAACAGATAAAAGAAAATTGAAATAACACCCTGCATCCTGTCTGAGCACCATGGATTAGAGCTGGATATCAACAACAGAGACAATAGAAAGCTTACAAACTCCTGGAAATGGAACAATTCACCACATTGAATGAAAAAAAAATAGGCCAAGACAATTAAGAAAAAAATTTAATCTTTTAAAAATTTAATCTTTTAAGAATTGAATGGAAACAAAAACACAAAATATCCAACTTTATGGGACACAAGGAAGGCAGTTCCAAGAGGCAAGTTCATAGCACTGAGTGCTCATCAAAAATACTACCAACAGCCCTCTGAAAGTTCTAGAATACCTGAAAGGAGCAGATGGCAAGAAATCATCAAATTTAGGGCAGAAATTAATAAAATAGAAACAAAAAGTTGGTTCTTTGATAAAGATCAATAAGATCAAGAAACCCTTTGCCAAATTAAAGAGCAGAGAGAAAATATCCAAATTAACAAAATTGGAAATGAAAAGTAGGATGTAATAATAGACACTGAGGAAATCCGGAGAATCATAAGGACATACTGTAAAAGCTAGTACTCCACTAAATTGGAAAATCTAAAAGAAATAGGTAATTTTCTTGATATAAAACATCTACCCAAATTAAATCAAGATCATATAAACAATTTAAACAGACCTATATAACCCTTAGTGAAATGGAAGCAGTGATTAAAAGTCTTCCAACCAAAGAAAACCCAGTGCCAGATCATTTTAGTGCAGGATTATACCAGACTTACAAAGAAGAGTTAACACCAATACTCTTCATATTATTCCACAAAATAGAAATAGAAGGAACATTGCCCTGGAACATTGTCCTGTTCATTTTATGAGGTCTCAGTTACCCTGATACTCAAACCACATAAAGACCCAACAAAAAGAATTACAGACCTATTTCCTTTATAAACATAGATGTAAATATTTTCAATAAAATACTTGCAAACTGAATCTAAGAGCACACAAAAAAAGATCATCCACCATGATCAGGTAGGCTTCATCCCAGAGATGCAAGGATAAGTCAACATAAGTAAATCAATAAATATAATCCATCATATAAACAAACTGAAAGACAAACATCTCATTAGATAAAGAAAAGGCCTTTGACAAAATCCAACACCCCTTCATGATAAAAGCTATGGATATATTAGGGATACAGGGGACATTTCAACATAATAAAGGCAATATGCAGCAAGCCTATAGCCAATACCAGCTTAAATAGAGAGAAACTCAAAACAATCCCACTAAAACCACGAACAAAACGCTTGTCCACTCTCTCCATACCTACTCAATATAGTACTTGAATTCTTAGCTAGAGCAAGAAGACAAGTGAAGGCGACCAAAAGGATACAAATTAGAAGGAAGAAGTCAAAGTATCTTTATTTGCAGATGATATGATAGAATACATACATGGCTCCAAAAATTCTACCATTGAACTCCTATAGCTTATACTTTCAGCAAAGTGGCAGTATATAAAATTAACTCACAAAATCAGTAGCCTTCCTACATACAAATAACAAAATGGTCTAACAAATAACAAAATGGTCTAAGAAAGAAATCAGGGAAACAAAAATTCTTCACAATAGCCTCAAAATATAAAATATCTTGGGATATCTATAACAAAGCGAAAGTTTCATGAAAAACTTGAGACATTGAAAAAAGAAGTTGATATCTAAAGATGGAAAGTTTTCCCATGCTCATGGATTGGTATGATTAATACAGGGAAAAAAATGGCCATCCTACCAAAAGCCATATATAGATTCAATGCAATCCCCATCAAAATTCTTCACATGTGAACATAAGTCTTCACAAATCTTGAAAGGACAGTTTTCAGCTTCATATAAAAAAACACACACACAAAAGTAGCTAAAACAATCCTGAAAAGTAAAGGAACTACTGGAAGTATCACCATCCCAGACCTCAAATTACACTACAGCATGGCATTGATAAAAAACAGACAGGTGGATCAATGGAATTGAATTGAAGAACCAAACAAATCCACATACTTATGGTTACCTGATTTTTTTTTTTAAAATAAAGAATCCAAAAATACATGCCAGAAAAAAAGACAGCATCTTCAAAAATTTGTGCTAGATGGCTGTATGTAGAAGAATCCAAATAGATCCATACTTATCACCCTCCACAAAACTCAACTCCAAAATGGATGAAAGATATTAACATAAAACCAGATAAACTGAACCTGATAGAAGAGGAAGTGGGGACTACCCTTGAATTCATTGGCACAGGGAAAAATTTATGAACAGAACTGCTAGCAGAGGAACTAGCAGGGCTAGAGAAATTAGCAGGGCTTCATGAAATTGAGAAGCTTCTACATGGCAAAGGATACCACCATTAGGACAAGGCAGCAGCCTACAAAGTGAGAAACAGTTTTTACCTACTACACATTTAATAGAGGGCTAATATCTAAAAAGAATTTTAAAAATGTGGTATCAAGAGAACCTAATTTAAAAATGGGGTAGAGAGCTTAATAGAAATTTCTCATAAGGGGAAATGCAAATGCTGAGAAACATTGTTAAGCAACATTAGTCATCAGGGACAGGAAAATCCAAACTACTTTGAGATTTCATCTTACACCTATCAAAATAGCCAAGATCAATAAAACAAATGACAGTTCAAACTGGCGAGGTAGTTGAGTAAGGGAAATAGCTCTCCATTGCTGGTGAGACTGAGGACTTGTACTACCAACCACTATGGTAATCAGTGTGGAAGTTCTTCAGGAAGATCAGAATTAATCTACCTCAAGATCCAGCTATACCATTCTTTGCATATTCCCAAAGGATGCTTCATTCTATCAGAGACCAGAGAGGGAATATGAAGAGAAAGTATAAAATTAAAGGTATGGGAGCCTAATACTGTAGAAGTTTCCTAAAGTATATACATTTATGAAGGTGATCTAAGTTAAGTTACCAAATAACGGGGGAGACAGAGCCCCAACTGGACATCTCTGGTCACCAAATGAAGCTTCCAATATGAGGAATGGGTTACATCTAACTGTGGTTTTGGTCCAAGGAATCCCATAAGAACCCCCCAGCAAACCAGACTCTTGCCAAGGCTATAGGTTGGTCTCCACAATCAGATGGCAAAGCCCTATTGCTGAAGACAATACCTACACAACTCGGTGAACATGGCGAAATTGAGGTGGTGCCCATACAGAGCCTTCACTCCTATATTTTGGTGTCTTTTGTGTTACCAAAGGAGAAACAGAAACACCAACCCAGCCACGGGAATCCGTCTTATCTACAGTGGTGTCCCACCTGCAAGATATGCTAGGACAATGGTGGCACAAAGCTTGTGGGAGTGACAAACCAATATCTGCTTTGACTTAAGGCCCACTTCATGAGATGGAACCCAGTGTGACACTGCTTGGATGATAAAGAACTTGAGACTAGATAAACCAGAGACCTAGAATGAAAAACAAATACTACTGTTCTACTAAAGCTGTGATTCTCAACCTTCCTAATGCTGTGACCCTTTAATACAATTCCCCCAACCATAAAATTATTTGTGTTAGCTAAGTGCAGTGGTACATACCTATAATCCCATCACTCAGAGAGGCAGAGGCAGGTGAATCTTTGTGAGTTTGAGGCCAGCCTGGTCTACAAAGGGAGTCTAGGACAGCCAAGGCTACACAGGGAAACCCTGTCTTAAAAAACAAAAACAACAAACAAAAAACATTTTTTGTTGCTACTTTATAACTGTAATTTTGCTACTGTTATGAATCAGAATGCAAATACCTGTTTGGCCAATCCTGTGAAAGGGTCATTGACCCCCCAAAGGGTCATGACCCACAGTTGGGAACAGCTGTACTAAGGGGATGTAGCAATAAAATGATTCCTAATGACATTTTTCTATACTCATAGATCAGTGCCTTGCTCAGTCATTGTTAGAGAAGTTTCCTCCTGAAGCAGATGTGAACAAATACAGAGACCTAGAGCTGAAAGAAGTGGACACATGTCCCGTCACTAACCCAGAAGCAATCTCCAATTGATAACCACTTACAAATGGAAATATAGTTTTCACCAAGGGAGTCTCATTGAGGGAGAAAAGCTACTATTAAAGGTTGGCTGCATGCCCAGTAGGAGATGGACAATAGAAAACAAACTCAGTGGCATCTTTGGACATTCCTTTTCTCATAACGTCAAGGCGTTTCCCCTTTCTTTTCCTTCCTCATTTCCTGCTTCTCCATACTCTCTTTCTCTTTCCCTTCTTCTCTCTCCCTCACTCTCCCTCTTCGTGTGTGTCATCCTCCCCCTGCCCTTTGTTCTACAGGATATACATACATATATCTATATATATAGATATCTATATATCTATATCTATATCTATATCTATATCTATATCTATATCTATATCTATATCTATATCTATATATCTTCCAGTTTTATGTTTTGGGGTTCCTGAGTGTGCAAACAAGTTGGTCTCTGTGTTTAAATCTGTTTCTTGTGTTCTTTTTCTTCTGTTTGTTTTGTCCTGTTAGGATATGCTTATCTTGTTTTATTTTAGTATTGTCTCTGAGATGCCTGTTTGTTTTCTAACAAGAGACAGAAAGGGGGTGGATCTAAATGGGAAGGGAGGTGGGAAGGAACTAGGAGAAATACAGGGAGATATTAGTATATGAAAACATCTGTTCTCAATAAAATAAGACACATAAAATTAATCAGACGAGATTAAGAAGGACTGTTCCTACTTAAGGGAAAATTAACCAAAATGATATTATAATCCTAAGCATATATGTACCAAACTCTGGTGTACCCAGTTTAATAAAAAGTGTACTACTGCAGTTAAAGGATCACATTAACATCAACTTAATGATATCAGGTGAATATCAATATCCAACCTTTTCTAACAGTTAGATCATCTGGACAATAAATAAACAAATAAATATCAGAATTAAATGGCACTGTTCATCAATGGACCTAACAGATATCTACAGAATATTCCAGCCAAACACCAAAGAATATACATTCTAATGAACAACATTAAGTGGACTCAGTAGGCTGTGCATACACATGTGCATCTATATTTATACACATGTATATGTATGTAATAATAATGATTAAAGAGATAATAATTTTGGGAAGGAGAAGGGCACACAGCAGGAGTTAGATGGTGAGAAGAGGGGCAGGAGTGATGTAGATGCTCAGTGCTCATGTATGACTAAAAAGGACTAAAGAGATGGCTCAGTGGTTAAGAGCACTGGCTGCTCTTCCATAGGACCTGTGTTCAATTCATAGTACCCGCATGGTAGCTCACAACTATCTGTAACTCCAGTCCCAGAGGATCTGGCACCTTCACAATGCACGTAACGATGTATATAAAAATAAATACATCTTAAAAAAGAATACTTGAATTAGTAAAAAAAAAATGGTTACCTACCATGATCAAATTGAATTCAACCAAGAGATGTATGGATGGGTTCACCACACATAAATAAAAATGTAACAGATCACTCAAACAGATACAAGGCCACACACCACATGCTCATCCTGTTCGATGCAAAAGGCCTTTGACAAATCCAACATCTTTTAACGATAAAAGTTCTGGGATAAAAGTATATCTAGGGATACAGGGATCATATTTCAACATCATAAAGGAAGTATACACCTAGCTCACAACCAACATAATGCTATATGGAAAAAAACTCAAAACATTTGCACCAAAATCAGGAACGACAAGGATGTCTTCCTCTCTCTCCATTCCAGGTACAGCGCTTGAAGCCTTAGCTGGAGCCGTAAGACTAGTGATAGGGACAAAGAGGGTACAAAGGGAAGGGAGGAGTGAAGATATCATTACATGCAGATGATCTGTTTGCACATTAAAAAGTCGAAGGACCCCAACAGAAAGCTGCTACAGTTGATAAACACATTTTAAAAAGCAGCAGGATAGAAAATTAATACACAAGAATCTGTAGCCTTCCGACAATTAAGAGACAAATACACGAGAAAGAAATCAAACAACCAGTCCCACTCATGTCTCAGAAATATCTTGGAATAAATCTAACCAAGGAAGTGTAAGACTTGTATAATTAAAATTTTAAGACACTGAATAAATAAATTGAAGAAGATACCAGGAGATGGAAACAGATCCCATGTTCATGGGTTGGCAGAACTAATATTGTGAAAGTGGCCATCCCACTGAAGCTCTCTACAGATTAATGCAACTACCTATATTTCAAAGGTGGCAGGCTTTCCCAGTAACGCCAGATATAAACTGAATATCCCTTATTCAGAACACT
This sequence comes from Acomys percivali, assembly GCA_907169655.1. NCBI lineage: Eukaryota > Metazoa > Chordata > Mammalia > Rodentia > Muridae > Acomys > Acomys percivali. The sequence continues at coordinate 43,030,113 of OU015744.1, read as the reverse complement.
TTGGAAAGAAGTATTTTGGATTGTATATGCATAATGACTTAGCTTGGGAATAGGTCTTAAGCACAAACATGAAATTTGTTTACATTTCATAACATTACATCCAGTTAGTTTCATATTGCACTTTAAGATGATATGCATGAAATGAAGCTGTGGTCATAAGAGTTGATATGGAATTGTCCACTGTGGCCTTGTGTTGGTGTTCACTGGGCTTTGGGTTTAAGCTTTTCAGGTTAGGGGTACTCAATTTATAGTAAACATTTAGGCTCAAGGTGATATGATATGATGGTATTTGTTCTAGCTACTTAACTGTCCCCATGTGGCATGAAAGCAGCCAAAGGCTGTTATCTATTGAAATCAGGCAGAGGAGGTGGATTTGACCTGTCAGATTTACATTGCCCACCTCTATTCTATAGAAACAGTTTGAAAACTGAAGTCTACAGTCAGACAAACATGCTTGGGCTCTGTTGATGGAGGCATGATGAGGCTGGGCAGTGGTGGCACACGTCTGTAATCCCAGCACTCAGGAGGCAGAGGTAGGCAGATCTCTTCGTGAGGTTGAGGCCAGCCTGGTCTACAAAGGGAAACCCTGTCTCAGAAAAAAAAAAAAAAAAAAGAATGCATAGCGAGAGCACTGCCCACTCATATCCACTGTCCACTACATGTTCTTCTTTACCTGCTCTTTTCTCGTAAGACCCTGCTGCTGTTCAAGCAACAGTCTGTGTCAGTGGTTCTCAACCTGTGGGTTATGACCCTTTTACCAGGGTTGCCTAAGATCATCAGAAAGCACAGATATTTACATTACAATTCACAACAGTAGCAAAGTTACAGTTATGAAGGTAACGAAAATAATTTTATGACGTGAGGAACTATATTAAAGGGTCACAGCATCAGGAAGGCTGAAGACCACTGCTCTGGGGGATGCTGGGCATTGCTGCTCTCCATCCATGGGTCCAGGTTGCGTAGCCCAGGTTGCATAGCCCAGGTTGTGTAGGCGGATGCCTTGCTGCTCATAAAGAGTGCACACACTTAAAGTCCTTTTTCCTCACCATTCTAGATACTCGCTGAGAGTTTATAAATTTTAGCTAGTATAGTTCCATCTTTGATAACAGTATTTAAATGTAAGTGGCTCTGAGGCACACTATACTAAGTTAAAATAAAATGTGGTACTTCATTTCAATACGTGTGCTAGGCCACCTATTTCTTCATGTTCTCTACATATGATTTCCAAGTCTGGCACTGGCTGAACATAGCTTCAGAACTAGGACCCGCGGTCTAAAACTAGATTTGTTCTAAAAGCCTTTTGCTAAAATAAAAGTAGTAATTGTTTTTGCCGCCACGCGTCCTCTATCTTCTCTTCCTTAGTCAAGGCTCTCTGGAAGGCTGCCCAGCGCAATATCCACTCCCACTCAGGTTCAAGTCACCTCATGTGAAACTGTATGGTTTATCTTCTGCAGTTGGAAAAGACACTAGTTCTAGACTGAGCCAAACACCCAGGGCTGAGGAGCTAGTGGGGTAGAAACTTCTGTGCTGAGCCTTGAAGTCTATGATTTATGGGAGCGTACAACTCTTGTACACAGGGAGTGCTCTTTGGATCACATGGGTACCACAATGTTCACACTACCTCTTGGCCCCAAATTCTGCTTCTTAAGCTCCATTGTTGAGTTCCATCAGCCTTCAGAGACTCTAGTGTCTGAGAGCCCCCTTCCCTTCCTGCTCTTGTCTCTGAAGACACTGCTGCTCCTCACAGCACTCCAGAGGATGACGAGGGATTTTGCTCCCAAGTCCATTGCCAAAACGGGCTGCCTTGTTGCTCATGACAACTGTTTCTGTCTTGTTCTCAGTTCGTTTGATGTACTGGCAACCGTGGCATATCTAAGCCTAGTGCTCAATGTTCAGTCCTTTTTCCCCGCATCCACTCAGCTTCCTGAACACTTCTCTGAGTTTTCCTTGTACTTCTCAGGTCCCTTCCCCTAAATCTTCTTTACCAGGTCATCTTCCTGTCTCAGCCTGAAGGGTTCTCATCCCTGAGGACTGGTCTTAGTCTCTTCTTTAAATATACTCACCACCTAGGAGGTTTCTTCTAGTTCTCTGGCTTTGAAGACCGACTATGTGCTTGTACAGCGATGTCTACCCCCCCCCCCCCCCAGGCCTGCTTATGTTTCACTAACTTAACATGTTCAAAACAAAATTCACTAGCCTCATCTAAATAAAAGGGCAACTCCACTTCTCCAAGACGTTAAATCATGGGATGTCTTTCTCTCTTACTTCTCCTATTACAGCACACATCAGACCCTAATGATTTTATCTTGGAAATTACATCAGGAATCTGGGCACCTCTGTTGCTGACACCTTCATTAAATCTGCTATCACCCGTTTGCCAAAGATTGTGTGAACTGGCTGGTTTTGTGTCAACTTTACACAAGTTAGAGTCATCAAGAGAGAGGAAGGAGTTGAGGAAAGGCCTCCATGAGATCCAGCTGTAGGGCATTTTCTCAATTAACAGTTGATGGGGAAGGGCCCAGCTCATGGTGGGTGGGGCCATCCCTGGGCTGGTGGTCCTGTCCTGGCTCCCTTCAAGGATGAACAGCAATATGCAAGTGTAAGCTGAATAAACCCTTTTCTCCCCAACTTGCTTTTTGGTTATAGCGTTTCACCACAACAACAGAAACCCTAAGTAAGACGGTTTGTAATAACTTTAGAAATCTGCTCTTTCTACCTCTTCACAGTCTCTGTTATAGTTTTTCCTCTCCAGTGCAACCAGAATGGTCTTTTAAAATCATAGTGACAAAATGTTCTGGAGTGACAAATGGATCTACAACTCTGTGAATATACTAAACCCCAGAGAATTACATACTCCTAACTGAGTGAATTCTGTGATATATGGAGGCATCTCAAGTAAAACAATATAAATCAAATCTGTCTGCCTAGATTTCTCTTTCTCTGCCTCATTTCTTTTTATCTAATTAAAGATACATTAAAATAAGAGCAGTTATTTCTGTCCCTTGATCGATCTTTTCCTTGTCCCTTGCATGGGTTTTAAATATCCTTTCTACCTCCAAATCTGGTCAAGCTCTTTCAATGAAAGCACCGTGAAACAACACCTCTTCCTTTGTTCCCTCCATCAGTGTTTCTGCCACCCTCTACCCAGAGATTAAGGCAAGAACTTCTTATATAGAGTCCTTGATTTTTCACCTTTCCATATTCAATAAGCAAGCAGATGTCAATAACTCTCCATTCTCCCTGTCCTTCCTTCTCCCAATCCTTCCTTCATCCTGCCATCATTCAGCCAACATCAGCAGCATCGTCCCCTTTCTCATGGGAGCAGGGCCATGCTTGTCATGCTCAGTCTAGCTATGGTACACATCCCAGGTAACATTTCCAGGCTACAGCTGTGTATGACTAGCCCACCTGCAGCCTTATCTTAAATCACATGACACTTGCAGCCTGTAGTATTTTATCAAATGCATCACTATGAACAACCTTCTATCCCTCTGTACTGTAAACATTTGCAGGCAGAGGCTTATGCAAAAGCCCATGAAGGCAGTGTTCTGGATACTGAGGGCTGGGTGTGGTTTGTACCTGGTATGTCTCGATGGGGCGGTTTTCCATGTTGAGATCCCAGACTTTCACGGTCAGATAGTCTCTGGTCATGATATACCTCCCACTGTGGCTGAACTTCACATCCGAAATTGAAGAGATAATTTCAGAGAAAAATGATCTGTTGCTTGGATCTTCTGGCTCTTCAAAGACTGTAGAACAAAAGAAAGACAAAAGTAAAATGTGATGAATATAGCACAGGCTTGTGAACAGACGCTGAAGTTTGGGCTAGCTGAAGAGCGAACAGTGAACTTTCTAAGTAGGGCGGTTGACTGCAGAATATAAAGAAGTTGCCAACAGTGTCAGCTCCCTGAAAACAGAAAAAAAAAATTGGTGGATTATTGATTTTTCAAGGGATTGGCATGGGACCTGTCTCACACTCTGCTTGCTGGGTCACTGCCTGTTTGAAAGCCTCAAATACAAATCACACTTCCTCTCATCTCTGGATGTCATGTGCATGCCCATATTGGGAGATATCTTAGGAGTCTCTTTTTTCTTTTCTTTTCACCTCTCCTATTTTCTTCCCACTGTTTCTTCTTTATCTTCCCTTCTGTGTTAGGAAACAAACCCAGAGTCTTGTGTGTGTCAGGCAAGTACCACTTGGCATCTTCATCCCTTGGAGTCATTTTACATGCTCAAATATTTTTCAGTTTTTTCTAAAACATGTTATCCATATAACTCTAAAATACTCACAATGCCCAACTCAATGGTATTATGATGTATTTATGCAATCATACCACAATCTAAACTCAGATGTTTCTACACACTTATTCATGAAACGAAACAAAACAAAAACACAAACCACAACACCAGGACAAAATCCTTTATTTTCCATTCCTGTAACTCTGGGCAAATATTAATCCACTTTCTGGGTTCTTATTCTTGCAATTTCATATAAACGCCACCATAGAACTTGGGTCATTTGTGCCAGACTTAAATTCCATACTCTTTTTAAAGATTTTCAAGTAGCATGTTCTTTGTGTGGAACTGCACTAATCTGTTGGCCCATTGGTCAGCTGATAAACATTTGAGCTGTTTCAACCGACACAAATAATGGCAATGTGAAAATTCACATACAGCTTTTTGTATGGACATGTATTTTCATTTTTCTTGGAGTGAGATGTAGCAAGGCCACAGACTAGGTCAAGGGTTAGACTGTCCTTTGTTTAGGTGACTTACATGCATTGGGTGTCCTTATATATAAATGGTGGCTGAGATGTCCTTCAGGAACATTATCCACTTATTCTGGTTTTTAGATTCTCTTTCTTGCTGGATGTGGCTGATTTTCACTCCTGAATGGCATGACTCCTCAATATGTCACTGAAACCATGGTAAATGGCACCTAGTTCTCTCTGACTTACATAACTGCATGGGTTGTATTTTGGCAATTTCCCTTTCTACACAATGCCTGATGTTTTCTTCATTGATTCACACTCTTCTTCACAAATCATCTCCACACATTTCACATCCAAAGATGTCCTCTTTTCTTGAAAGACAACTGTCACATTTTCTATGGCTTGAACACTCACAACAGTACAGAATTTCTTACATTATTATTTAATAGTTCATGACTTTGTTTTCTCTCTTTAACTAGAGTGTGAGACTTTTGAGGCAAGCATTTGGGTTGTCGTTTTCCTTGTACCCATAGCCATAGTGACAAATATTCAATAACTGTTTGTTGCTTGACTGAGTCTAAAGCCATATTAATTAATAAATTATTTGACTTGTGGGTTCTTATACTGTATTAAATCGAACCCCCACATTTGCTGGTGATATCCAGTTATAGAAATGGCAGTTGCACCTGCAATGCAAGGACACCATGAGAACATGTCCCACAGAATCAATTAAGCAGGGCTCTTAGGGGCTCACAGAGACTGAAATGGCATTCACAGAGCCTGTATGAGTCTGAGCTAGGTCCTCTGCTTATACGTTATGGTTGTGTAGTTCTTGTGGGACTCCTAATAGTGGGAGAGGGGATATCACTAATTCTTTTGCTTGCTCTTGGGACCCCTTTCATCCTATTGGGTTGCCTTGCTCATCTTTGATATGAGGGTTTGTGCCTAATCTTATTGAAACTTGTTATGCTGTGTCCAGTTAATATCCCTGGGATGCCAGCTCTTGTTTGAAGGGAAATAGAGGAGGAATTGATTTTGGTGAGAGAGAAGGTGTGTGTGGCGGAACAGGGAGGGGTTGAGGGAGGGGAAACTGTGGTTCAGATGTGATGCATGAGAGAAGAATACATTTAAAAAATGGCAGTTGCTTCAACCTAGTAAACGTTTACATGAGGCGCTGAGGCAGAGCCATAGCCTAGCTTGAGGTTGCTGGGTTAGCTGGCCTCCAAGGCAGCTTATTTCCTGCTTACTCATTCCCTTGCATGGGAAGAAGTCCCATTGCCCAGACAGCCCAAGTACAAAGGCTCCTTTTCCAACCTTGCTGAACTTGAATCAAATTAAAAAATTGACATCGCAAAAACAATTTAAAAGAACAAAAACCCTTTAGCAATGAGACCAGAACTAGAGAATTAGAAAATGTATTGGAACAGGAGAGAGAGGTTCACTGTCTTAGAGAGGCATCTCTGATGGCCCGAGGTGTTGCCACCACCACTGCTGCTGTTCCTGCTGTTTCTGCCTCCTCTTTCTCCCCATACCTCTTCCTTTTCCAGAAAAAAGAATAATTTATTCACCATACTGTTTGTAAAGAGAGTAGAGAGCATGGCAGTGTTAGAATGACCACATGTAACACCTGCTACTTATTCCTTTTCTATCATCTGCTTGAGATAGGGTCTGACTCTGTAGCTCCTGGCTTCTGACTGGCACATAATAGTTGAAAACTTCATGGGACCCTTCACAGTTATCTCAACTCCCAGTAATCTTATTAGAATCAGGACTTGGAAACTCCAGGTAAAACATCTCACTGTGGAGAGAAGTGAGGGAGCTGAGGAAGGAGACACAGCAAGCTGTGTGCTGCACGTAGTCTATGCCTTTTCTCATCAGGGACTGACTCTGGACACTGTATTGATTGTTGTTGTAGCTTCTGTTTTACCAGCCGCCAAATGGAGCTTCATATTGCTTAGCACATGGGATTGCACATAGTAGGGCCTCAATAGATGCTGGTCAATGCTTTTATCATTATCATATAATTCTCTGCGATGGCCAGTCATATTTCATTCATCAAGATCGAGCACCAGAATTGCCTACCTAACACCAAGTGGCTAGCCTTGAAACGATAATACATACAAACCACACAAAATGGACTCAGTGGCTCATTGGCTTGGAGGAGACAAATGCTGTGCAATTGCACAAGTTTAACTATGATTGAGAATTGAGTTTTAGCTTGTTATAAGCTATGTCTGGGTGCAATAAAGGAACTGGGGACCCAGTTTGGCTTCAATGTCAAAGATGTTCAAATTTTGCTGGGAGTGGCAAAGTGTTTTCTGTTTCCTAAATTTTCCCGAGCCAGAGGTCACCTTGGCTTGGCATCAGAAATCTGCTGAATTTCAGAGTTTCCGACCAGATTTTAGGAAAGAGATATAGGAGGAGGAGGAGGAGGAAGAGGAAAAAGAGGAGGAGGAGGGGAAGAAGAAGAAGAAGAAGAAGAAGAAGAAGAAGAAGAAGAAGAAGAAGAAGAAGAAGAAGAA
>OU015744.1:42992785-43015818 GCA_907169655.1 Acomys percivali | reverse complement strand
CTCTCTCTCTCTCTCTCTCTCTCTCTCTCTCTCTCTCTCTCTCTCTCTCTCAGGCAAGAGAAATAATGTGTAATTGAGTAAGCATGGGGTGAGCAGGGTGCTGGAGAAGGGGAATGGAAAAGAATATAGTAATATATGCTATGACATTCTTGAATAAAAAAGAATCATTTTATGTTATGAGACACATGGCATTTACTATCACATCATTCATTCATATATCCAACCAGTGTGGCCTGTGTGTCCATGCCATGCTGGGCTCTGTTTTTGGTCCTCTACCATAAGTAACTTCTCCAGGGCAGCATATAGGCACTGGACTAATATCAGTGCATAATTCTGTGGACCAATGATGGCGGGAGCATAGGAGATTCTTAACAGAGAATGACAATGTTTGGGAACACAGGGGATATGCTGGGAGTAAAGGCATGTGAAATCATTCTTCAGCTCAATTATTTCACACTGTATTCAGAGTAAACCTTGTTTTTGGTGGTGCTGGGGACTGACCTCAGGGCGAGTCAAGCACTCCACTGCGAAGCTACGTGTGCTGCTGTTCAGCTTGCACAGTTTTGTTTTGTTTTTCAGACAGGGTTTCCCTTTGTAGCCTTGGCTGTCCTGGAACTTGCTCTGTAGACCAGGCTGGCCTTGAACTCAGACATATGCCTGCCTCTACCTTCTGAGTGCTGAGATTAAAGGCGTGCGCTGCCACCAGCCAGCGCTTGCACAGTTTTAGTCAGCATCTGCTGTCTTTGACACTGGGAAACTAAATTTCATGTCATCTTAAAATGCACTTTGTAAGAAACACTTCAGAATTTCCTGCCCTGCATTAGCATATGCCTTTCTATCCCACCACACGCAGGCAATGCCACGTTCCTATTTGCTTTGATTTCCATGCTTTCCCCTGAGCTTAATGATCCCATTTTTCCCTCCTCTCACATGTAACTTTTCAACTGACAACTTTGTCTCAGTGTAGGGGTTTTCAAAAGCCTGCACTTTCAGGGTGTCCTATCCGACCCCAGGGTTAAGGGTGCCCATACAAAAGATAAATCCTATTGAAATGCTTATTCTGAGGTTACAGATAGACAAGGGAGGATCATTATGAGGGTGGGCACTGCCTGCCCTCTGCTGCCTCTGCTCTGTGCTTGGTGGGAGGCCAGCAAGTCCTCACAGCAACCTAACAGATAAAGGACTTGCAAGACGGGCTGAAAGCCGCTTGAGTGTATGGCAGCACTCATGATCCAGTCATTGATACCCCCTGCTGAGCTGTAAAAATAGTATTAGGTGAACCATACAGGGGCTGAGGTAGCCGGTGTATTTAACACGGGTCAATTACACGCATAAGATATCCGCCCCTCCTTCTCTTCTCCAGCTTTCGATCCACACCAGTACTAAGGGCAGTGGTATTCATCCTTTAAAGTAAGAACTAAACCAGATTGCTGTTAATGCTACAGTCTTCCCTGAATCTTGGCTTCTCCAGCTAAACAAAACAACAACAACAACAACAGAACACATAGACAGACAAGCAGGCACAGCGGCACATACCTGTAACCCTAGCACTAAGGAGGTTAAGGCAGGATTGTCTGAGCTGAACAAAGGCAGGATTGTCTGAGCTGAACAAAGGCCATGGCCTTTAAGAGTTTCCATTAAGATCAATAAAGATAAAAGACGAGGAGGGGCTGCCAGTGTTTCTTAGCAAAATGTGTCGATGCGAGTCTTAGAGCCCACAGAGTTTGCGGAACTTCCCCCTCCAGTTTCTCCCCTCCCTAACCTTTGCAAGCAAACAAACCCATCAGGGCGTCCTTTCATTTAGACCTGCTCTCAGACCAAATCACTTGGGTACATCCTCTGTTCTCTATATGTAGATGTACACACGTGGGTACGTATGTGCCCGAGGTCAACCTTGAGAGTCATTCCTCAGGAACCACTCCTCTCAGGATCCCTCATTGGCCTGGAACTTGCCAAGTTGGCTAGGCTAGGCTAGGCTAGGCTAGGCTAGGCTAGGCTAGGCTAGGCTAGGCTAGACTGGCTGGCTGGCTAACCACCAGGATGACAAGCACGCGCCACCATGTCTGGTTTTTTTGCATGGGTTCTACAGACTGGACTCAGGTCTTCATGTTTGCACATTTGCAAACACTTTATTGACTATGTCGCAGACTCCTCCCAGTACGTTACCTTGCCTTTTCCCCAACTTACAAAAGCATTGCAGCTTTTGAGAGCATAGCCCAAGTTTATTGCCATTCCCCCCCCCCCCACCGCTTGTAGTGCCTAAGAATCTATTTTAACCTTAATATAAGTTGAATATGATAAAGTGGGCTCTTTTCTTCATCCTTTTCTGTCCCCTCTATCCCCCTCACTTCTCTTCCTCCTCAGGAGACTGAAAACAGGGCCTCCATCACTAAGCCAAACCACAGCTGCTACAAATGCACCCTTAACATTAGAAATGAGTAAAGCCAGTCAACTACTCCTTTACATGAGCCTCCCTAGGTCGTCACAGAGAAGCACCAGATGCAAGCTATCATACTGCATGATTACAGCCATTTGCTTCTTTAGAGGATTGGTTTGGCACTGTGTTATGTACCTAGGGAGCCACGGACAGAGTTTAGCCATAGGGCAGGTCTGACTTAATGAGAAAAAAAACAAACCAGATCAGCCAACCCATGGCGTTCAGTGTTCAGAGAGGGCATTTAAACTGGCTTGGGCGTCTAAGAAGTCCCTTTGGTAGAATGCACCTTAGCTGAAGCTTGAGGTGTACGGTGGGAAGAAAACTGGCTCCAAGGATGTCTACACATCCTAATCCCTTCAGTCTGTGGACTCCTTCCAAGACAAAAAGGAAATAAGACTGAATGGGATTATGTCTGCTAATTAGCTGACCTTAAAATGAGATTGTTCCACTTCATCTGGGCAGACCTCATACAAACCCAAGAGTCCTTAAAAAGAAAGGAGGAGGAGAGGGTGGGGTTGTGATGTGCGGTTCTCATTTCCCTAGATTCTAAAAGCCTGAGATGAGGGTCCTCTCTAGAAGCTGAAAAGCTCAAGGAAATCAATTCTTCTCAGAATGTGTTATGGGAAGGCAGCCTAATTTTAGCCAGCAACACCCAAGTTAAACATCTGCACTCCAGAATAGCAACATGACAGCTCTTCGAGGTTTAAGGCCATTGGGGCTATGGGGTTCTGTTAGAGACTTTAGGGAGCCCTTGGGTTTCTTGAGATGCCTGTGGCAGAAAGGAATGGGCCACCTTAGGATCCTGCCAGCCTCAGCTAATACACTTGAGAGCCAGGGACCCTCCGCAGAGAAAATAGCAGACTCTTTCTTCTTGAGCTCCACTATGGATGCTCACCTGTGTCCCTGACTGGCTTGTTAGTAGAGGCTCGTCACAGATGACAATGACAGGTCAGTTGGCCCAGGGATGTTCTAGGGCCAGAGCTACTTACTACCCCACAGGGACCCTTCTCATCTCACATGTCTTGGTGGGGAGTAAGTCAGGGAGGCTGTAGCCATGTGCAAGTGGTAATTTCAACCTCTACTGCTTTCTCTCCTAAGACCCTGAGCAGAGGAGCAGGCAGGATCTGGGACGGTGTCAACTATTAATGAATGACACTCGCCTCCAAAATTAATAAGCTTTCTAGTCCTTAGGAAAATCCACTCAACTGCAGTCTCCAGGATGACTAATTGACAAAACTGGTAAATTAATCAAAAATGGAAATGAAGATGGAAGAAGGGGCAGGGGGGAAGGGATTCTATTTTTACTCAGTTCTGGGGCTGTCTGCTCTGCAGTTAATTGCTGCTAAGCTTGAATGGGGTAGACATTGTGTGTGTGTGTGTGTGTGTGTGTGTGTGTGTGTGTGTATTCTGTTTCATGTAGTAAGGCTGTTTGGCTTTTCTCCAGGTGTGTTTGTAATCCTGTCATCAGGAAAAAGCACTTTAATAAAGTGCTTTGTTTCTCTAACCTAACCAAGCTCTCGTACAGTAAAGAGCGTTGATTATGCCCCAGATCGATATTGAACCCCTTTGGAGGTTTTAGGATGAATCACAGCTGCAGTTATAGTTGACACCTTTGGACACATTCCATTAGGGGTCTGGGGAAGGAGACTCAGGTTTCTTAGGGGATCTACTGGCTTATGGAACCTGGGCTTTGCAATTAAGTTTGGAGATGAAGGATGAGAGTGGATCTCACATCCTGTGCAGCTCTGACTTTACGACCCAGCCAGGTCAGGCTGGGGCACGGGGCTCATGTGGGTAGTAGACATTGCAGACCCATGACATTATCATCCTCAATACTAGCAAGCAATCATGTACTTTTCCCTGCCAGACACGCAGGATAGCAGTGAATTCTCTGGGAAGTAGACACACATGGGTTCAAATCTGAATCTAATGCTGGAATCTGGGCCAAGTTTCTTCATCTGTGTGTCTTATCTAGGGCACTAAAGCCAATCTACATGGGAATGAAACAAGACAGAAGATTTCAAATGAACCACTCATCCATGCGTTCCACCTTTGGAGGAAAATTATTTTGTATTTTTGGGATGGGCATCAAACTTGGCTGTGGTTTTTACATGCTGTTTTCTTAATGAGGCTGTGCACCTAAAATGTCTCAGGGTTTAAGGTCTGAGGTACTGTCATTTTTATTTCCTCAACACTAAAAGGCCTGATGGTCCTTATACATGGTCCATGCCAGAGACATTTACATGCCCTCCAGGACTGAAGAAAGATAGGAAGCCCGACTTGGTGGTGTATGAAGAAAGGAATTCCTGTGGCTTTGATTTGGGTTACAGTCTTGCCCTTGCGAAAGGGCCTACTTGGTAAAAAGGGAGCCAGCAGGCCTGCTGCTGGAGCCATTCAAGGGGACTGGTGATGTGATGTGTGGCTGCTCCCCCACTTACTGTGGAGAGGTACCCTGGCTCCTTTCTCAGGAACTCTCTATGATGAGCTGGCTTTCCTCTAAGTCCCCAGTGCAAACCAATCCCTCCCAAAAGGGTCGGATCACCACAGGCAGGAGAGGAGGCAAGCCTGCCCAAACCACATGGAGTAAAGATGTAGGTGAAGGGCCTAGCATCACATGATTGATTTCACTCAGCAGATGTACATTACAACATGTAAGGCAGTACACTTTTCTTTTAATTAATTGTGAAAGTCTGCCATGGGACTGAATCTCATGATCACGTCCCTAATCTCATCTTTGTTGATGTAACAGAAGTATTTGGTACCATTGATTCTAGCATCTTTCTGTGCCATTCTCTATGCCTTGCTTACACACCTTGCATTGCTTACATGCCTTGATTTCCTTTTACCCCCAGCAGCAGCTCATCTCCTACCTTCTTATCTGTACCCATTGTTAAGTGTTAACATCCCTTTGGCCTTGGTCCTGGGCCTCCACTCTTCTCTGCTCTCACCATGTCCCCTCAGTAGAATAATTTTGTCCCACAGCTTGAAACACCACAATGTGCTTATGACATTTCAACTTTACACTTGCAGTGTAGTGACTTCTTAAGCTTCCACATCAATGTATCCAGTTGGCCCTTATACTTCTCTAGTTGGACGACCCACAGACATCCCTCCCTGAAGACAGCTGAAGAAGCAGGCTTAGTCTTTCTACAGCAAACCAGTTCCTTCTCTGGTCTCTTCACTCCAGTAGCTTTTCACTGTTTCATAAACCAAACCAATACATGACTCCCAATCTCCCCCCCCCACCGCCCCACTTCCTGCTGCCTTACCATTTCAAATCTTTCAGCAAGTCCTCACAGCCTTACCTTCCAAGTAGGCCACATCTATGTCCTCTCCTTGGTCAGAGTGGCTACCATTTCTCCTGAGACAATGGAAGCAGTCCCTCAGTTGGTTTCTTTGCTCCCTAGCTGGCTGTCCCACATCTGAGAAGTCTCTTAAGGCCATAAACACACTCTGGCATGGTAGCACTTTTCCTCTTGTGCATGCCTGTGTGTGGTATTCATCATGCGTATGCACACATGTGAAGCCAGAGGTTGAAGGTGGGTGCATTCCTCACATACTCTCCACCTTATATATTGAGGCATGATTTCTCAATGAACCTGGAGGTCATTGATTAAGCCAGTCTAGCTGGCCAGCATGCTCTGGGGTTCTCTGTCTCTGCCTTCTGAGGGTTGAGATTAAAGGCAGGGTGCCATGCCTACCACACATTTCCATGAGTGCTGGGGATCTGAAGTCCAGTTCTCATGCATGGGTGGCAGGCACTTCACCCAGTGAGCCATCTCCATAGCCCCATCCAAGTCTTTCTTCATGCTGAGGTACATTCCAAGAAATGCACTGTTAGGTGATTTTGTTGTGCAATATAAAAGATGATGGATAACATGTCAGTAGGTGATAGAATTTTTAGGGGACACTGTCACCAACCAAAATGATCTTAAACAGTGTGAGACTGTATTCGCTTCCTGTGAATGGCTCCTTATCCTGCTTGGAATGAAATCCATGGACTTTTCCCAGGTTGCACAAAATATGGCTCAAAGCCCACATTTTTGCTTCCCCTTTCACACGCTGTTCTCTGTATACTCATCCCTGTCCCCTGGTCCTTGATGTGTTCTTCACAGGTGCTCTTGAGCCAGGGCTTTCACAACACCCCTCCTGGATCCTTCCAATAACTCAGTTCTAGTTCAGAGGCTTTCCCCAACACCACCTTACAGAGTCACCTCTGCCGCAGCTGCTCTCTGACCCTGTATTATTTCCTACTGCTTGCACTGCTGTCTGAAAGTTCATCACTTATTAATATTTTGAGTGCATTTGTTCCCTTACCCCATGAAATGTCACCTTGTGGATAGCAAAAAGCCAGAAGATGTTTAATAAGCTTACTTGAATAAATGTTTCCCAGTGTTCTGGTGAACTAGAGTAGAGACACTGAGTTCAGAGCATGCACCGGGTCCTGGTATGGCCTGTTCAGCTCTTGTTCCATGTCTTCACTGTAGCAGGAATTTGATGCTTTCCTCCAGGTGGTAAGGGTGAAAAGAGAGGACAATAACAGGGCTCTCACAGCCCCTCCACAAAGTGAGCATACAGGATGGCCCTTATCAGGAGCAGTGGAGAAATAGACAGAGAACCAAAAGGCCAGAATGATAGGAAGCCAGTGAGTTGCACATGACTATAGCCATGATTGTTTTCTAATCTTCATATCACTTTCTTTCTTTTCCAATTGAATAGTGATGGTGGGTACCTCATAGGGTTGTCATGAGGACGAAATAGGTCCACACTTGCATATTTGCCTTGCTTTTTGGACATTGTAAAACATCACAGAGGTCAGCTGTGATTATGGTTGATGACATCACTGCTTCTTCAGCTATTGCTGCATCTCCTCCTAGTTTCACTCTTAAAATAAGGCATACATGGTAGGAAAGAGATGGAGAGAAAGAGGAAGAGGGAGTTGGGAAGAGGGAAGAAAGAGAATCTTCATCTTGCATCATGCTTACATGGCAGACATTATTCTGAGGCCTCAAGAGTGTTTCTGCATTTAATCCTCCAAGTACCTACAAGGTAAATATGACCACTGGCCACTTTTTACAGGTGGGTAAACTGAGGCAGAGAGAGAGGTAGCCTTCTCAGGATTGCTCAGTTTGGCCATTGTGACATAGGCTGATATTGTCATCTACTCTTCCTTATACTTCTTAGCCCAGTCTCTAAGTTCACCAACTGCTGTGTGGAAGGAAAAGGAACAAAAGTGTCCTGGGCCATGTGTGTAGGGAACACAAGACTGGATGCCACACCACCTGGCACATTGCCTGTATCTATGATGGGCACTTAGGGGTGTTTAGGGAGTGTCATATTTTCCTGAAGACCCCGTAGTGAAGTTAAGGCACCGGGGTCCTCTCTTTTTATTCACGGACTCTCTAAATTATACAAATACACCTACAACTTAGCATCCATCTAGAAAACAGGCCCACATTCCATGCCTTCTGACACCCTTCCTTACAGGTGGTCTCTGACGGTCTCTGGGCATAGTCACCTTCACTGTGATGCATTGTAGCTTGGTATCCTGCTCAGTCCATCACAGGTACCTGATTTGTTCTTGTCTTCAACTGTGTCCACAGAACCCTAGAAAGTAAATTCTATACATTCCTTCAAAGTACCTCATTCATGTTTGTGTATTTCTTTGCTTCTTTCCTTTTAATTAGTATGCAAATTTACTTTTATTTTAAATAAAATTTTAGGTTATATATATTATATATGTGTGTGTGTATCTCAAAGGCTTTATTTGAAATCAAAATCCTTCATGATTTACTGTCAACATTTCTGCTTTTTTTCTTTTATGTTGCTAACACGGCTTGACTTATTAAGGACTAAACTCAAACTCTACTTTTTATCATCGAAGAGTGACTTTTGAGTAGGAAGCAGACTTCTTAGTTCAGAACCTCTGAAACAAATCAAATCCTCTTTAGAGAAAATGGCTTCAGCACCACGGAAAGTTCCCAGGTGGCGGTCTCCCAAAATCCAGGGCTGTGGTGTGGAACTGCAAAGTTTCTAGGCGCGGTTCTTGTGGCCTGTTCCTTTAGCGTCCTGCCTCTGTACAGTCCTTAAAAGAGCCACACTTACTGAACTCACTCCATCTGAAGACTGTATGAGCCTCGTGTCTGTGACCTTTCTCTGTCCTTACTGCCCAGAGGGAAAGAAACGGCTTGCAGAAAGGGACAGGAGGCTTCTGGGCCCGCACACTTGCAGAATTACTTATCGTTCCTTTCTATAGGGGCCAAATTTTGCCATTCCCAACTAACATACAGAGATCCTATTTTAACAACATACCTTGGAATGTGACTGTTTTTGGAGACTGGAGCTGAAAAGACATAGCATCACCAGGCGAGCCCTAACCCAAGATAATGCTTATAAAGAAGGGGATTTTTGGCTATAGATGCACAGAGGAAAGAGGGTGTTTACACACAGGGAGAAGATGGAGCTCTTCAAGTGAAGAACAGAATGGTGTCACTAGTCTAGCCAATCCTGCCAGCTGACATCTTTCTGAGAATTCTGAGGCAGCGGCTGGTATGATGGCTCAGCTGATAAGAATGTGGCCACACAAGCCTGAAAACCTGTGCTTGATCCAAAGTCCACATAAAAACACTGGACACAGCAGCACATATCTGTAACCTCAGCATTTCTATTGGAAAATGGGAGGCTGAGATGGGATAATTGCCCAGGAGTTTGCAGGACAGCTAAACTGGAGTATACAGTGTAGCAGAAGCAACAGGAGAGAGAGAGAAAGAGAGAGAGAGAGAGAGAGAGAGAGAGAGAGAGAGAGAGAGAGAGAGCCTGCCACAAAAGTAGGAGAGAACTGACTCCTGAAAGTTGTCCACAGGCTTTCATATGAGCTTAATGTTTAAATTAACAGAATGAATAAAGATGTGGTACAAGCATGCCCCCATACTCATGACCCATACTAAATAAAATTTTAAAATTGAAAACAGAATTGTGAGATGGTAACATTTTGCTGTCTAAGTTACTCAGAGGTGCTTTGTTAAAATAGCCTTGGCAAGTGAATGCCATAGGCCTTTGTACTATCAACTTGTCTTTCCCACAAGTGCCCAGTCTGGCTCCATGACAGGCGTATGGTAATTGAAGGCCCTGGTAGAAGAGTGGTCCAGGTAGAAGAAGAACTTTTGCAAAGACCCTGAGGCAGGAAGGGGCTAAAGATGTTGGATGTACCAGAAGCTGGCCACTGTGGTCAGGTCCCCTGGAGCCTAGAGGGTGGAAATGGGGACAGGAGACCTGCAGGTGATGGGCACAGTGCAATACCTCTTTCTCTTTTAGGCCAGTGTTCATATTATCTGGCCATTTTCTTCACCCACTCCCCAACACATGCATGTGGAAAGAGAGAAATCAGGAGCCAGCCCAGCCCAGCCCAGTCCAGCCCAGCCCAGCCCAGCCCAGCCCAGCCCAGCCCAGCCCAGCATTTCTGCCTTCAGCACCCTTTGTTTCAGGCACCTCAGACTACGAATGCCAGAAGCAATAGGAAAAAAAAAATCAGAAAATAGAGTGGGAGAGGACAAATCATCCCTTCCAACCCCTGCTGAGCATGCAGAGTGAGGGACATATGGAAATTAATATATTCGGCTCTGATAACACGGTTTTCCTCGGCGTTTTGATTAAATGCCGACGGTTATTAAATACGCTCCTTCTCGGTGCTCATCTCTGAAAGCCAATGTTGCTTTTCATTTTGAACTCTGATGAACTGTCTCCTGGCGCTCACACACCTCGGCTGAGTCTCAGCCGATTGCAGCCTGGCACTGGAGGAGGCTGGAGAAAATCAATATAAAATGTCAGGCGGTGGGTCAGAACCCGGGCCTCCCCAGCTGGAAGGAGCTGGGGTCGGGTGGCTGTGGAACAAACGTAGGTGTGCCTTGAAGAAGGTCAGCCTTTTGGCCCAGTCAGGAAAACGAATCTCTTTCTTTTTTAATGAGGTTAACAGGCTGATGCCTTGCACTGCAGGGCTGGGACTGGGGCTGGGTGGGTAATGGGCAGGTTTGATGAAGGCTTGTTTGCTTGCAGGGCACTCACTAGCTTCTGAGTCTCTAGGGACTGTTCTGTGAACTTTGATTTTGTAGGGGTGTGTGGCACCAGGGCTGGAGGGAGGAGCAGAGTCCTGGTGGGGGGGGGGCAGTGTCTCCTGGATGTGTGTCTTGACAGACTTCATGCTTCCGTGTGCAGGGATGACCCTTCCCTATATTCCTTGGCCTTCACATTTCAGAACAGCAGCCATTGACTTGTAAGGTCTCCATGACACTAACTCACAGTACACCACACCACTGTTTCACGCCTCTCAGCACACCGGCCTTGTTTGTTCATCTGTGACTCTCTAATGGAGGCAGGTGTCTTTACTCTTCAGCGTGCTTAATTTTTCTGTGTCAACTTGACTGGCCACAGGTGCTCACACCCTTGGTCTGACATTCCAGTGTTTCTGTGAGGGTGTTTTGGGGTAACTTTAACATTTAAATGAATAGACTGAATAAATAGTGACCTCTTAATGGGATGGAGCCAATCAGGTGAAGGCTTGACTGGAAAAAAGAGCTGATCCTTTTGGGGGTGATGGAGCCTTTCTCCACCTGACATGCTTTGGGGTGCAGATGATTTTTCCCTCCTTTTACATTGTTGTTGAATTGAGACACTTGGATCTTTAGCCTGGTGGCCCATGGGATAGAAGGCCATCCCTTCTCTAGAACGTTAGCTCGCTGCCTGCAGATCTCGGGACTTGATCTCATAAGAGAGCCAGTTCCCCCAGCTATTCCACTCCTTGGAATATACCCAGAAAATGCTCTACCACACAACAGGGACGTACGCTCAACCGTGTTCTTAGCGGCCTTATTCATAATAGCCAGAACATGGAAACAGCCTAAGTGTCCCTCAGTAGAAGAATGGATAAAGAAACTGTGGTACATTTACACTATGGAATACTACTCAGCTATTAAAAACAAGGAATTCCAGAAATTTGTGGACAAATGGATTGAACTAGACATTATCATAATGAGTGAGTTCACCCAGAAGCAAAAAGAGACAAATGGTATATACTCACTTATATTGAGACACTAGCCCAAGGGGCATGTCCCATGAAAGACTTTACTTACCAGTAAAGTGGGTCAGAGGGGAGAACATCCTATTGGGACTTTAGGTGAGAGAAGCATGGGAGAATGGGGAAATAGAAGGATCCAGAGGGTCCTGAAAACCTACAAGAAGAACATTATGACAGGCAGATCTGGGTCCTGGGGTCCTGCTCAAACTAAGGCACCAGCCAAGGAAAGTATAGGCAGTAAACTTCGAACCCCTACCCAGACCTAGCCGATGAACAGGACATTTTCCACCGTTGAGTGGAGAGTGAGGTCTGACTTTCATACAAACTCTGGTGCCCCATATTTGACCATGTCTCCTTGAAGGGAAGGCCTGGTGGCACTCAGAGGAAGGATAACAGGTCACCAAGAAGAGACTCGATACCCTATGAGCATAGCAGGGGGAGGAGGTCCCCCTCAGTCACAGACATGGGAAGGGGAATAGGGGGGAAGCGGGAGGGAGGGAGAAATGGGAAGATACAAGGAATGGGCTAACAACTGAGATGTAATATGATTAAATTAATAAAATATTTAAAAAATATATAAAGTAAAAAAAGAGAGCCAGTTCCTTATGATGCATCTCTTTATACAGGCCACCTCTCTTCCCTCTTATCTGTAGGACCCTGGCTAATACAGTGAGCCCTAAGAGACATAGAGATGTACGTCTGTGTTTGCTCATTCCTGTGTCCCCCCCGAGTTGGATCCGGTGCCTGGTGCATGGTATGTACTCGGCGAATATTAATTAAATTATGAATAATGGGGTCTCTTGTACCTGGCAAAAGAGTAGGGGTTCTAAGTACCTTACAGTGGCAGGCCTGGGCGTGTGTGGGGGTTCTGGAGGAACGGGGTAACCATTCTCACTGCCATTTATCGCTCCCTCCTCATGCTCCAAAGATGCTAGAGGTCCTATGTATTAATACAACAGTGTTGACCTCTTCTGCTCACCTGTCCTGTGGGCACCGTGGGGCTCGCGAGGATTGCTTGGAGTCACATTAGGCACCAAATGCCAGAGCTTAGCTGTGATCCGTAAGTACTGTCCTAAGCCATTCCCATTCTAAAATCTTCTAAGGCCTTGACCGTTCTTCAGCTTCAGTTCTTGGGTCAGCGATTTCCCCCAGTTACTTCATAGATTATCCCTCTGCATTCAGGACTCATGTCGGCCTTGCCTTACTCTAGAGCCCAGGCTAGGATCTACCACACTGGCTGTGAGGACATCAGGGCTTCTTGGAGCCCCTCTGGAATATCACTAGGTCAGTGGTACTCCCACCTTGTTCCGTATTCACTTCCCAGAGAGAACCTGTCCCTCCAGGCGGCTCATGTTGCCTCACACTCAGCAGGTCTCAAACGGAATACAAGGGCTTCACACCTGGAATGACTTCCGCATAGGCCTCATCCCATGTGCTAGTCATGTCAATCACTGGGCAGGCATGCCTTCCTGTCCCTTTTCCTTCCCCTAAGCCTGCATCTACCATATCTCTTCTGTTTATCCTATTCCAATGGCTCTCAGCCTGTGGGTCAAGACCCTTCTTGTGTGTGTGTGTGTGTGTGTGTGTGTGTGTGAGTGACATATCAGAGAGCTTGCATAGCAGATACATACATTACAATTCATAACAGTAGCAAAATCACCACAACACGAGGAACTATATTAAAAGGGTCGCAGCATTAAAGGACAGGAAGGTTGAGAAACACGGTCCTATCTCTTCCTCATCCATTTGTATCTTCACTACAGTCCAGCAAGTCTGGTTAACTCTGCTGCCAAGATCTACCTGGAATTCTCTGCTACTGCTGACCACGGCATCCTACCTCTTTGTCCACACCACCCTTTAACAGGCTCTCTACTGTTTCCTTGGCTACTCCTTGGTGTCGCCTTCCTCACAGTGATCTCCACACAGACTTCAGCTCAGCCTAGTGGTCGGCCAGTTGCTGGCAGCATTTTCCTCTGCACCTGTGTGCTTCAGACCCATGCACGGGGCTGCCCCTCCTCAGGAACATTAAATATGGGGCTCTCTCCCAAATCAGCTTAACACCTGTGATTTCTTTACGCCCAGTGTGAAATGAGATGACAGCCTTCCAAGCCCCCACCCCCGCCCCCCCACACCCACCCCATATGTCAGAGGCCAGGGCACCTCTCACCCCCACGGCCCTTGTGCCGATACTCACACTTGGTGTGCCTGTCACACAGGGCGGATGCCCGCATGTCACACAGCCGGATTGTCCCCTTGCTGCTGCTGTATACAAAGGTGTTGCAGTGATGGGGGTGGAACTCGGCGGCCGTGATCACCTCTGTGAGCTCCTCCATGTTGGCCGGCTTGATGTCCACGATATCTGGCACAGACGAGTCAAGGAGGGACCCGGAGAAGGGGAAGAGCTTGGGGCATTAGCAGCTCTTGTTCTGAGTGCTGCGGGAGCATTTGCCACACACACTGGGAGGCTGTTAGCAGAAAAGCGGGCAGTGGTGATTCCTGGCAGCTGAGGCTCAGGGATAAAAGAGATGGACTCGCCCAGTAGTCAAGAGGGTAGCATTAGAACTTAGGCCTAAGCTGGGTGTGGTGGCTCATGCTTCTAATTCCTGAAGCCAGGAAGCTAAGGCAAGAGGATTGTTAGAAGCTCAGCCAGAGCCACACTGTGAAATGTCTTAGTGAACTTAGGTTTTTCTGACTCCTCTCAACTTCACCTACTGTGACATGTTGGAGACAACCTTGTACTTGCCTGTGAGACCACTCAAGAGTGTTTCCAATTCTGTAGCAACAGCTGAGGAGCTAGCTAGGCCCACTCTAGCCAAACCATTCAATTCGAAGTCTTTCTGGGATTCTGGGCTGATAAATTTCATGTGCAACAGGCTGCAATGCCTCTCCCATGGAAGAGTTGTATAAGAACAGCAGCTGCTGCCCAGTCAGGGTTTATTAAAAGGCCTCTCGGCACGCGTATCCTGAACTTAGATTCATTTAAGGCTTACAACAACACTAGGAATAACACCTTTTACACCCATTTTCAGGGGTGGAAGTGGAGGTTCCGTGAGCATTCAAGAAGTTTCCTCAAGAGACATCGCTAATGGGCTGGGGAGATACTCAGCAGGTGACGGTGCTTGCCGCCAAGCCTGATGACCTTAGTTTGATCTCTGGGTAGATCAAGAGAGAGAACCAATTTCTCTGGTAGAAGGAGAGAACCAATTTCTACAAGCTGTCTTCTGACTTCCACATGTGTGCTGAGGAACACATTCACCTGCTTACACACACACACACACACACACACACACACACAATTAGTATATATATATGTGTGTATATATACACTAATATATACCTATTACTATGTATATATACACATATATGTCTTGTGTGAGTAGGTGATGTGTTCCTTATTCCGCATATGTGCGTATATGTATGTATACACACACACCACTCACCAACCACAGCTAGTGAGTGACAATAATACCGACTCTTTACTCCAGGTACAAAGCCTGGGAGGTTTCACAATAGTCCAGTTTCCCTCCTTTAAGATGTGTCTCCATAAGCTGTGATTTCCTGGGGCTGGGATGTTGGGTGGGAGTTAAAGTCTCAGAAAGAAACCATCTATATGTAGTGAAGGATTTAGGATCGTGTGGAAGAGACTCAGTTTTAGCTTCCAGGTTCCCACCTTCTCAATATATTCCTTTGTCATAAAAATTATACATCCTTGTATATCAGAGTGAAACATTTAGACTCTTGTTTATAAAGACGATTCAATAAAAAATAAAAGCTGAGCAAGAGGACCTGCATTCTCCTGACTCCACTTCTCATGTGCCACCTTTGTGATGTTTGTCCCCTGTATGTTTTTACACACACACACACACACACACACACACACACACACATTTAACTTACCATGTTTTTCTTTAGACCATCTCTACATTGCCCCACTTTTTCATCTCACCTAGGCAGTAAGCAAACATTCCCAAAATGATGGGTTTAATCATCTACATGAAAATGAACACATAGTAATTAAAACTAAAATGTATAGGCCAGGAATCTTGGTGCCACTCTTTGGAAAGCAATGTGTTGCATGAACAAACAGTAGCTTGACATAGACCATCCTAGGGATACTTTCGCTAAGCAAGCAACACAGATCCCTCTTGGCCATGTAGACAGGGACAAACATGGTCCTATTTTGAGCCCTAGTAGCGCCAATTAGGTAGCCATGTACTAATAAATGTAGACATGTACTAGCAAACAATGCTGAGGATCCTGCTGGGTCTGTTGCTGAATGCGATTTGTTGAACGCCTTTGCACCAGGCCGGGCCTCTTCCTGTACGATTATCTCTTAGGCACTGCATTGCGTTCTTTCTAAAATTAGTTTGAGCCTGTGCTAACATTGCCTCTTGGCACATTTTCACCAACCAAAACCAGATGCAAAGATTACTTGGTTCGACGGGGCATGCGTATTGCTAAGTCCTCAGACGACTACTTGCCTCAGTGTCTGCATTTGGGATACACACCTGGAGCACAGACACAAACAGCTTGGGAGGGGCTGCAGGCTACAGCTCCGGTGTGCTTTCTAGCTGCTGACTGGTGCCGTGGGCTTGGCAGGCATGGCATTGGGCGGGGCAAGTAAAGGTTCATGTTCAGCAACTGTCAGATTCCATCAGAAAGTGTCTCCATGCTCTACGGTGCCAGCAAGCATGTTTCCCTTTTCCCAAAGGAGAGAAAATCTGGTGTCAGCTTTCTCAGCTTCCACCAGTATAGCTCCTCAAACAAGCTGAACTGGAAGAGATCTCCAATGTGTGGGCGAGGGAGGTGCTACAGACACAGTTTTTTTTTTTTTTCATCTACCTAAAAATAAAGTCCCAAAGCCAGAAGATGTGAAAACAAAGTGCCTAAGCATATCTGTGCCTCCAGGAGCATCCTCCCACCACCAAGTGCATTTTCCTGTAACCGGCCTCTGTCCACTGCTTCTCCCTCTGTCCTACCTCCCTCCCCACTTCATCTCAGGTTAGCTAAGGGAGGAGGGCATGATTCTGTCCCCTTCTTGGCACATCCACCAACAGCTGGCACCTACCAAGTATTGAGCCTGCCCGGCATAAGTGTCTTATCAGCTCATCTGTCTCTCATTTCAGGCAGATGAAGTCAGGGCCATTAATAGCCCCATTTTACAGTGGAAGAAATAAAGTGAAATACAATTTTTTTCTTTCTAATCAGGAAAACTTTTCTAAAACTTGTTCTTTGCCATTTTCATCCATATATTCATTACGTTCTGATTACTCTTGATCTCACTCTTCTTTGTCTCCTTCCTGCTCCTATTAGCCCCACATCCTTCCTATAAGTTTCTTTTCCATATTCATATGCTTTTGGTTTTTTGGTTATCTTTTGAGACCCAGTGAGCTTAACCGGGACCATCTGAGTGGCTGATGGCGGCTTTGCATGTGTGTATGTGCACAATGCAAACAAAGTGTGCAGAGGACATGCTGGTGAAGTTGGTTTTCTCCTTCCACTGTGTGGGTCCTGGGATCGAACTCAGGTCATCAGTCTTGGTGGCTATGCACCCCTCCCCCTTGTACATCAGGGATGCACAGATCGGTGACATTGTCAACGGATAGCAATGGTCCTCTGTAGGTGGCAAGAGATTTTACTTGCTACGACATCTTACTGGCCTCTGAGACAAATTTCTTATGATCATATGACTGTATGGGGCAGAGCTGGGATTTGCACCTCAAGCTTGTGTGAGTATTCCTTACAGAGAGTCACACTGCATTCTGTGAGGAGTGACCTCACCAGGACAGTTTCTCTGAGTGGTTTTGCCTGGCTGCAGGGGAATGATGCTGCCTTACCAGAGGGATCGTCTCCTTTGCACTATGCCCCTGAAAACTCACCAGCGACAAGGCCTCAATAGTATTTTCCAGAACCAGAATTTTTACGTCCTTTGATATAATTGATTTGTTTGAACAGGAGGTTGGGATAAAAACCCAACAAAGGCTTTCTCGTCCTATTCCCTAAGGGAAGACTTCGCTGAATTTTAGAAATGTGTGTGAGAGAGTATAGTTGCCCAAAATTTAAAGTCTTCTAAGGAGGACAGGAGGAAACCCACCCTGATGCCCAGAACCTGGGCCATCACCCTCTCAGGTTCCAAAGGGAGATGTGTGGCTTCAGCATACACATTTTCCCCTTTGTTTTGGGAAGGAGTGAGAAAGGAGCTAAGCAATGCAAGGTACCCTGTAGTGCCAAAAATGGAATGATGCATTTTGACAGTCAATTTTCTCCATCTGATCCTTTTGAGCACTCTATCTAAATTATTTCCCTGTTGTTCCAAGGAACTAAACAGCAAAAGATATCACTGGGATTGTGGTTAATATACAATCCAGACAGCCAACAGATTGCCATTAAACTAACCCTGGGGCCTGACAGATCTGTTCTTTTTGACCCCAACTGCTTGGAGCATTCCTTATTAATGCTAAGCCCAGGCAAATTACCTCTACTCACAAAAGGGGTTAAGCCGGCTCTCCAGGGGGTGGGCGGGTGTGTGTGTGTGGGGCGGTGGACGACTCTGGAGACAGCTCTGAGGATGAGATGGGCATAGCCAGTCTGGCAGCTGAGCTTCATCCTTGCAGGGCAGAAGGCGGGAAGGTGAGGGCACTGCTGTGCCAGGCAGTTGCCTAAGGCATCATTGAAAGTAATAATTGAAGACACTGGGAGGTCACCCCTTCAGGGATTTCTTCAAACAAATAAGCATCCCAAACTATAGATTACATCAGCAGTAGGATGAGGGGGTGCAGAGGACCAGGGCAGGATGGTGAAGGAAGGGGGAGGCCTAGAGAAGATATCAGACTCTAAGGCCCAGAAACTATTCTCAACAAAATCATAGAAGAAAATTTCCCCAACCTAAAGAAAGAGATACCTATAAACATACAAGAGGCCTACAGAACACCAAATAGAATTGACCAGAAAAGGAAAACTGCCCGTCACATAATAATCAAAACACAAAACATACAGATCAAAGTCATTTACACCATCCAAGTTTGGAAGACCCAAGCTTTCTATACCTGTCTTTCCCTGCCTTCAGTCAATGGCAAGATTATGAAAGTCTGACAACAAGCTACATAAATATACCTAAACATATGGTAAACTGAAGTTTCAGAACAATCTATGTTATTCAATTATTTTTGCAGTAATATGTCCAAGTATGTAAAAAAATTGTATGCAAAATTCTAACTCTAGGAACATAATTTAGCCTATACCTGAAAGTGATGAGCTTAAAAGCAGGCAGGACATGAAGCTGCTTGGGCTGGTTCTATGGGGTTACATCTGTGAGTGGTTCTCTTTAAAAACAGCCACACCATCTCCACATCTTAATTCAAAGAAATTGTAAGATTTTAGAGTATAGTAGTTTTTAAGTCAGATTTTATGCTTGTTGTATATTATGCCAGGTGAGGAAATTAGGCGCAAAATAGATAGTACAGTCTGATGACTCAAGAAAACATGATGAACAAAAGCAAGAAAAACAGACAGAAAATAGCCATGCCTTGCAGACTGAACAGAGTCCCAAAGTTAGGGTGTACCACCACCTGTGAGTAACTGGAGTCCACTCACGTCCCATGACATTCCTTGAGAATGAACAGTCTACTAGTGATCTGATGGGTATGGTGGACATGCCAGTGACCCAAGGAGGAACAATCCCAGTCTACAGGGTCTCTGTTAGGGGGCTGTGGTTGACACAAAAGGTAGATTAGTTACATTAGGCAGTGGTCACTGTCAAGCAGAGAGGGTCTCTCTCTCTCTCTTTCTCTCTCTCTGTCCCCTCCTCTCTTTCTCTTGCTCACTCCCTTTCTCTGCCTCCCATGTGTGTGCTCATGTGTATGTGCTCATGTGTGTGAATATGTATGTATGTATGTGGTGCATGTGTACATATGTGCGTGCATGTGTACATATGTGCGTGCATGTGTGCGTGTGCGTGTGTGCGTGTGTGTGTGTGTGTGTGTGTGTGTGTGTGTGTGTGTGTGTGTGTGTAGTGGGGAATCAAGTGTGGTGTATCCCAGACAGAATAGAAGAAAGGCACCTGACAAATCAAGAGTTTGCATTTCTTAGCTTTCCCACCTGTCTCTGCTCCATTCTTTTTTTCTCAACCACTATGGTTAAATTATCTGGCATTCTCACAGCTGAGAGGCGAAAGCAGTGGTGAGGTTATTGTTTGTTTTGTTTCATTTTCCGAGATCGCTACAACTAATATGTCCCAATAAAGCAGGAAAACAGGCAGCATTTAAACAACAGGAGCTTCTCTGCTTAAGAGTCATACTGGAAAGCTGAGACAGGCCCCTTACTTAGCTCAGTGGGTAAAGTTCAAGAAAACACTGTGACAAACACGATTGTAACAAATGTGGCCAGGAGACCAGGATCTGGTTTTCATTCCATTTCTATTTAGCTGAGAAAACTTGAGAAAGTCACTTTATCTCTCCTGGGGTTCAGTTTATTTGCCTTTAAATGAACAGAATCCTATTAACAGCCTCTACGGATTCTAATTATCGGAAGAGATAATGGAGAAAAATAATTTAAATCATTTTCATATTAGACAAAATCCCGTCTTCTGAAGGAAGTACATGCATCCAAGGAAACCATTTCCATGCAATGTCTTGGGGTCAAAGTGGCTGTCCACGGGTGCCTGATTCATTGCACTGGTTTTTCTGATACTGACAATTATTTTCCTCAAATCCTGGTTAAGCCAGGCAAGGATGAGACAGTTGAGGAGGATCCTTGCAGGGCTATTACAAACACAGGCCATGCTACCATTACTGGATGAGGTCACCTGATTAAAAGCATCAGAGGCTGCCTACATGCTGTCTATATGCTATGGATTCCAGATTAGTGGTTCTCAATCTTCCTAATGCTGCGATGCTTTATTACAGTTCTTCATGTTGTGACCCCCAAACCATAAAATTATTTTCATTGCTACTTCATAACTGTAATTCTGCTACTGTTATGAATCATAATGTAAGTATCTGATATGTGGACACTGTGGGGATCATGAGCCACAGGTTGAGAACCACTAGTATAGAAAGTCTGCCAGTTCAGAAGTGAGGATGTAGTTGCTTGTTGGCCTTGAATTCTGAGCTTATTACATTTGGACACCCTTTTGGGGACACACATTGCCATGAGATCTTTATTTTTTTAAGGTTCAGTTTTGATCCTTGGATATTAAGCAGTGATTACAAAGTACCCTATTTTATCAGTTTAAAAGGACGTGGTAAGGCACTGATGATTGCTGAAGCACACTTCAGGGAATATTCATCTCCTAGAAGCTTTGAAAAGCCAATGTGCAAATATCCATGGGGTATTTGTCGAACACTAGGCTCAGGCTGTGGGGCTGGCAGAATTGTGTGAAGCCATATTTAATCTACAAGGTGCTTCTTAAGACTGCTGCGGCACTCTTTATCACTGGGGAGCTCTTGAAAGCCCCACAACCACAGACTCTTTCTACACATACGTCAGAAGGCCTATCATTGTGTTATAGAAACTTTCTTTTTAAAAAAATTTCTTTGTTTTTATTTTTTGTGTATTGACGTTTTGCCTGCATGTACCTCTGTGTGAGGGTATCTGATTTTGGGTTACAGACAGTTGTGAACTACCCCGTAGGTGCTAGGATTTGAACTCAGGTCCTTTGGAAGAGCAGTCAGTGCTCTTAACCACTAAGCCACCTCTCCAGGCCCCATTGAAAATTTCTAACCCAAGAGTCTGTTCAGGTATTATTTTCATCATGAAGCTGTCTAGCTGCTGAGGCCCTTCCTGTCTGTGTATCCTGGAGGACACTTGCCACTTATTATGTGTTTGATTATGTTGGTGTGGTTGAATATAGATTTACTACGACTTGTATAGGCAAAAATTTTAAATGTTCAAATATGACCTATTATAGAATCTCAAACGATCTTGAACATAGAAACCCATGTATATATAAAAAAAGAGTTTCTGCACATGGTGTCATATGCCAGTAACCATGGTTCCCAGGGGACCAAGGTACTGAGATGCTGAGATGCTGAGATGCTGAGATGCTGAGATGCTGAGATGCTAGCTTGGGCTACATAGTGAGAAAACATGCCAAAAACATGAAATGAAATAAAAAGAAAAGATGAAGAGACTCCAAGATATAGCATATATCTATAATACACTTGGTGATTAATAAAGACCTCCATATCATTAGACTTGTCCTTCATAAAGGCTATGTGTTTGTCTCTGTCTGTAGCCCTTGCATTCCTATGCTAGTCTTAAGACGACCTTCAGATTATCTTTCTCCTGTTTCAGATTAGGCTCAGTTATAAGGAATATTCTCTTCAGAAAGTTGGGGGGATGAAAGAGGGAAAAGCGATGCACACATGTCCAGTTGGTCACCCACATACCCACCTCAGAGTAGCCATGAAGGTATTTTACAGATACAACTTACATCCTCTAACCAGTTGAATCTAAGTTAATAAAAAAGGAAAGCACTAGGGTGGGTCTGTCTGGAAGGATTTTATTTATTTCTTTGTATTTGAGACAGGTTTTTCACTGGAGTCCTGGGTATCTTGTAGACAAAGCTGGCCACACCCCCTTGCCAGAGTTAGCTTACAGTCTTTCTGTGAATATCTCAATTCAACAATCGGTTCCTCAGCAAAATCTTTATTCCCTAGTCTGAAACAATACATTGGAAGAACTAAATTTTCTTCCCACAAAAAGCTTGTGTCAAGCCGGGCGTGGTGGCGCATGCCTATAATCCCAGCACTCGGGAGGCAGAGGCAGGCGGATCGCTGTGAGTTTGAGGCCAGCCTGGTCTACAAAGCAGGTCCAGGACAGCCAAGGCTACACAGAGAAACCCTGTCTTGGAAAAAAAAAAAAAAAAAAAAGCTTGTGTCAGTTCGTAAAGAAACACTCACTGGTGTTTATTTGTAGCATGTCATGCCGAAACTGCAATTTTGTTTCTTTTCTCTTTTCTATCCCTGGGCTTAGTACAATGACTGTCACAAGGCCTGGTCTGGCCTCAGTGTCTGCACTTTTATATGAAAATTACTAACCTAGAAATGGGCTATTATGGTCTTGATGCATTAAGATTACTTTGTTCACTTTAAGACAGGACTTGCTATACAGGATGGTCTGGATGTCTATGATTGGAGAACAGGATTTGAGGTTGAGAACCCAAAGGATTATGGTTGGTATGCTTTTTCCTGGTGCTAAATGTGAGACCCCAGGCCTCTTGTTAGAATATAATAAGCAATGTTTTATAAATATCACCCAGCTCTAGGGCCAAAGGAAGAGTCTAGAATTAAGAGAGTGACCCAGGCACTGAGTTCAATAGAGCACAGCCCTCGGGTCATCTTTTCTAGCTTTCTTATCCCTTTGGACAAGAAGCATGATTTTTATCAGCCTTTGTTATACTAATAGTTTACTTAGTAAGGTATTTTTCTAAGCTGTGTGGGGGTGGGTAGAGGGAGGAGAGATAGATAGAGAGATAGATAGAGAGAGAGAGAGAGAGAGAGAGAGAGAGAGAGAGAGAGAGAGAGA
>OU015744.1:42943871-42992775 GCA_907169655.1 Acomys percivali | reverse complement strand
AGAGAGAGAGAGAGAGAGAGAGAGAGAGAGAGAGAGAGAGAGAGAGAATCTTAAGTAGATTTCTCTTCTATGGAAGATGAAGTAGAGAATGTGATCTGGGTGAAGAAAAAGCATGTTGTGAGAATGTTCTCAGTCAGAAAGTGATAGGCCTGGGTGAGAACGCTATTCTTGTCCGACTCCAAACCCCACACCATCAGAAATGACGTCAGTGTTGTGCTTGCTTTTCCCCAACCAGTCTTCCTTTCTACTTGTCTTACTGAGTTAGTACTTGATATATGTTTTGTAATTTTAGTGGGGGTTTTAATGTCTGTGGACTCACAGGATTTGGTATGGCTAACACACAGTTATGAAAGCGTCCATGTGTTTCTTTGAAGCTCCTTCACTGGCACCTCAGTGGTTCCCACACTACAGTTTGAAGGTGTCCCAAGCCATGCCCCCCTGTCTCTTTGGATAAAAGGCATAACAGAAGAAGGTGGTAGATAGAAGATATTCTTGATACTTTTATGAGACTGTTGTGGAAAAGGGCCGCTTCCTCCTCCAGAGGCAGCTGAGAGGCAAAAGGGCTCTAGTTTACACAGCCTTCCTGCCCCAGGGAAGTCTGGCTGAAAGGCACTATATAGATATCAGTTACCATCACCCACATGATGACAGTGATTATTTTACATATGGCAGCTTTAAGGGTGAGCGCTATGGTCTCATTTGTATGCCAGCATCTGGCAGGCTGTCACACATCTGCAGAAGATAACCTAAACGGCACTATTAATATGTCCCCTTTGCATTCTCCCCAAGGCATCTGTCTCCCCCAAATGCCTGAGAAACTTCCTTTCCCTCTTGAAAGCCTGGAGGCAAAATTCAGAAAACATGCCACCTAGGCTGGGGAAGCATAAGCTCAGAGTGACAGCTGGCTGAGTCCAGGCAGATTCCTGGCTCTCAGAATAGATGTGAGGAGGAAAAAGGGACCACCGTCTACACTAGTTCTATCAGCATCTGCTTTGCCCAGAAAACTTGCAGTCAGAAGCAGCTATCCCTAGACCCACATAGTGTGTGATGTCTGTTCTGGGGTCAACAATAGATGCCCAGTCACAGTGCCAAAGGCCAGTTCTCAGTATCTCCAGATGTATCTCAGTGCCAGAACCCAGTTAAAGACACCTTCCCCAAGAAGCCTTCAGGGACTATAGGATTTCTCTATGGTAGGGACTAACTAGCCATTGTACCCACTGCTCAAATACCCTTTTCGTGCATATGTGTGAGTTGCGTGTGTGTGTGTGTGTGTGTGTGTGTGTGTGTGTGTGTGTGTGTGTGTGTGTATGTGCATATGGAAGCCACAGGACAACCTCGGCTGTTGCTCTTCTTATTACCCCACCCCTCAAAAAGACAAGGATCTCCCAATAGCCTATAACTTACCAAGAGACTGGGATGGCTGGAGAGTGAGCCTGCCTCTACCTCCCTAGTGCTAGTATTACAAGAGTGAGCATCACGTCTGGGTTAACTTTCCTGGGTTCTGGGGCTCAAACTCAGATCCTCATGTTTACTGAGCAAGTACTTTACAGACTAACCCAATTTCCCAGCTTGGCTTTACCGCTTTTCAAACTAAGTTTCCAAGTTCGATTTCACAGTGAAGAGCCTCCCAGAGCTCCGTGCTGACCACTGACTATGATGCCACACTTGCTGTGTGCAATAGCTCTCATGTACAGAACTCTGAATCCATGGGAAGACAGCAATGGGTCATGTGGGGTTCCTGCTCTTATAACGCTTTCATTCTCATAGGTTCAAACTAAAAATACACACAGAACCATTTCAAATCTCAGCGGGTATGACAAAGACAGCAAGAATATAGCTGCTGGCAGCCACCTGGAAGCTGGTGGGAGAGTCTCTATAGAGATAGTAGATTGACTGAGGCTGAAATCAAGAATTCTGGGTACACGTTTTCAAAGGGTATTATTGCAGGTGCAAAGAGAGGAAGAAGAAAGCTTAGTTGGGATTAGATACATGGTTCGCTGGCTGAAGGAGAGTGGATGAGGCAAGAGCTACATGACAGGTGTCAGAGGGAGTTAGGACCCAGACAGTGTGGAATCTTCTAGACTCTGGGAAACAACTTGGAGTGTTCAGCGCTCCAGAAAGTTCCTGGAGTGTTAGGTGCACAGCCAGAATGCCAAAGAGGTCACATGGTAGCTGATAGAGACATGAGCATGTGTGATGAAGGAGAGGAATCAGGGGAAAGTGCCACAATGGTGGCCCATGTTTGTGAGTGTTGGTAGGAGAGGGGATGGAGGCATCTCAGCTGTCTGAAGTTCATTTTGGAGGAAGTGTAGACAGGGCTGGCAACCAAAGGGCAGAAGCAAAGTTGAATTGGAGCCAGGACTAGTGTTCAACTGCCTGAGGGTTGAGACCATGAACTGAATTGGGAATTGGAGCTAAGAGTCAGGGCTTAGGATGGCCTAGATGGGTAGATGCTAGAACAGTGCCTCTCAACCTTCCTAATGCTTGCAACTCTTTAGTACAGTGTCTCGTGTTGTGGTGACCCCCAACAAAAAATGATTTCCATTGCTACTTCATAACTATAATTTTGTTACTGCTATGAATCATAGTGTAAACATCTGTATTTTCCAATGGTCTTTGGGGGGGGTCACAAACAACCCACAGATTGAGAACTGCTACCCTAGACATCCAGCAAAGATCAGTTTATATTATTAAATGCAAGGTCAGTATAACGAGGTGAGAGAACTGGTCTTACATATCTAGGTAAGCATTCTGAGTATCTACTCAGAAACCTTCTTGACTTTTCCAAATGTTAGTTTAGTAGAAGATGATAATGCTTATAGTTTTTGTTTTGTTTGAGGTACTGGAGATCAAGCCTGGTGTCTTGTAGACAAGTACCCCCACCCATTAGGGTCAGTATGCCAAGAACAGCCTTGAGGGGCATCATGGCAAGGTGATGTGAGAGAGCTGCTGGCGATGCAATCTCTATGTGGATTGTGTTTTCAGGTGTCTCCAACTTGGAAATCTATCAAGCTGTGTAATTTCAGGAGTCTACATATTATATTCCAATAGAGAAATGAGCGACAGACACTGCAAGGTCACAGCACATGGGTTTGGATCCCAGTAAGTGGCAGCAACCATTTCTGTCACCAATATGATACAATGGGAAGCCATCTCCATATCTTTATGGCACATATATTCCATACAGACTGATTTTAAACTTCTTAACAGAGGAAGAACCCCTCTCCTGCCCCCAAACCCTTAGATCTTCATTATTGGTAAAGTTCTATCTATCTATCATCTATCTATCTATCTATCTATCTATCTATCTATCTATCTATCTATCATCTATCTATCTATCTATCTATCTATCTATCTATCTATCTTTTTGTTTTTTTGAGACAGAATCCTAGTATGCCATAGCACACCTGTACATGATGCTAAGGTCTGAACTCAGGGCCTAGTGCATGCCATATGAGCACCCGGCCAACAGAGATGTGATATGTGCCAGCTCAGCTCTATTTTTAATTCATGACACATAAATGCTGCTGCATGAACAAATAATTTTGAGTTACGTTCCAGAGCTAGCCCTGCTGCCCTGCCCATAATTTAAGATTTTTCCTTCACAGATGCCAGCTGTTTCCACTTTGGCAGTTCTTTTCTTTTGCCTTGTTCTCCCCAGCCCACTCCTACCTGGATACTCATGAGTTGGGCCAATGGGCTTGCAAGGAAAGGATACTAAAACTCTGATTGGTTATCTCAAAGTTCCACAGGTTGATCCTTAGGTCATCAGCAGACATGTAGGTCTCATAGTCGCTGTTGACAGATATGGAGTTGATGTGGTATGTGTGTGCATTGGCAAACACTCTTCGTGGGGTGGCCTCCACCATCAGGTCCATGGGTCTCAGGACAGGCACCTGGGATACAAGAGAGGAACAATGCTCAGAATGAAAGCTTTCTTTCTTTCTTTCTTTTTAAAAAATGGGTTTGTGCTGTGTCCTTACCACCACACAGTAAAACACAACCCTGAAACCAAGAGTTACAGAAACCAGTTGCAATTCTTACCACATTCTGTGCCTTTTAATGATGGACACCTGACACTGTGGGCAACATTTAACTTTTATAAACTTGAAACATTTCTCTAGTCCCCTATCAGGGGACTTGGGTACCATTGTGTGGACATAGTCTTCAAAGTTCTCCCATTTTAATTCTTTCACATTTCAAAATTTTAATTTTTTTTGACAATTTTATACATGAGTACTGTTTACATCCCTCTCTCTCCACTCGCCCTCAAATTCATGACCTCTTCTTTATTATTGCTACATATACACAAATATGTATGTATATATGCACACATTTACACAACGCAACCTTCTGAGGTCCATTTAGTGTTTCTCATATATACTCTTTGTTTTTTCCTTTCCTTTCTTTCTTAAAACAAGAAGATTGTGGGAAAATCTTAGGAATGTGTCATTTAGCTTCAACCTGTTTATTTTTCTCATGTTCTTATATCATGGCCCTGGAGGCCTGGGTTCTCTCTTAGTTTTACTCTTAACCTTTAAGGGTGCTTTTAGGAAAATGTTCTACCACTCAAGACTCTAGTGACCCCAAATGAGCTATTATTATATGAGTGTTCATCACATCTTGGTTGACTTGGGAACATCTCTGTTTACACCTATTGTCCTTGAGTACCAACTAGGTAGTGTCACATTCAATATGGCCCCTGTTTGGACAGTAAATTATATGGCCACTCTTCTGAAATACAGAAGGTGTCTAGTGTGTCTATTGGATGACTGAGTAAATGCCAGTAGGTGTTTTCTTCATGGTGGGCTGGGGGCAGTTAGGTGGCTGAGAAAGAGAGTTCTCTCTGGGAAATGTGAACAATGACACACACTCTTCTAAAAATCCAACTAGCTAAACCACACAGCATACAGGTGCATCTCTTTAATAGAAACAAGGAGATAAAGAGTCACAAAGACTCTTGCACTGAGCCTGCCTAACGGCAAGTGGCAAGTGGTAGATTAAGGTTAGCTCCTGGATTAACATCACCCCAGGTGGCAGGAAGAGGTGGCCCAGAGCAGATTGGCTTCCTAAAATGCAGTTACTTGATAGCACCTTCTAGAAGGCAGAGCTCTCCCAGCCCCACCTTAGAGTCCTTCACAGGCTCACACATGTATGTGTGTGTGTCTGTGTGTGTGTGTGTGTGCGCGCACGCGCGTGTGTGTGCATATGAATGATTCTGAGAAAACACTGAGGGATGCTCAGAGAGACAAAATGTTGGGTGCTCCAGAAGCCAATGGTGGGGGTCTTCTGTGTGCCAAGATGAAGGAAGGAGTTGATCTCTTAGGACCCATATGGCAGGTATGGATAATGAATGGTTTTGCAGCTCATGCGTGGGAGTAGGAGACCTGTGCTCTGAACAGAAGAAACCACTGACTGATGGGCTGGGATGTGCCCTGCACTCTGAGCATTGGCGTAACCTTCTCTGTTCTCATTCTATTGAAGATGGTCATGAGTCAGTCAGCATCCATCCCACCCACTCTTTCAGCAACATCAACTGAGCATTGCACAAAGTCCCAAGAGCTCATCTGGTGAGCACAGGACCCCATCTCACTCTAGCCTCAAGGCTGCCCTAGCTGGAGGTGGGAGTGGGGGCGGGGGTGTGAAAGATATCGCACAACAATGGAGTGAATGCTTCTGGGAGGAGCCATAGTGCATAGGGAGTCTTGAGAGGCTTCCCAAGGATAGGCGAGTGCATAGAGACATGAAAGATGAGGAATAAGTCACAAGGCTGGCAGAAAGCAGGCCCTAGCCAGGGTTGAAGTAGAGGTGGTGATGAAGTCTAGTGTGAGAATGAAGGTGACAGGGTAGATTGCAAGAAGGGCCTCTGCCTACATCAAGAAGGTAAGAAGAATGAATGGGTTGGTGATGACCCAGATGTCATCAAGGTCAAGTTTTCATCAGACCTTTCTGAAGATATAGTGGAGATGAGTGAGGGGCTGAGGTCCAAGTTTTACAGGTGGGTATGCATGAGTAAACACCAACTAAGGGTTTGTGTGAGTTGAGACTTCACAATGGATAAAACTAAGCTTGCTCCACGAACCTCACCCTGAAACAGTACGACTATAGGCAGAAACCAGAGAGGCCAAGTTACTGACCCAGAGTGGTCCAGATATGAAAAGGCATAGGCAGGATTTGATATCAGGACCCATCAGACTACAAACTGTGCCTTCCTCCTCATGTATACCAGGCAAGGACACTGTGCAGGGAGGGAACTGATCAATGCTTTATAAGTGACCTGGATAAATAGCCAGGGCATTTGTGGGAGCGAGACATTACTGATGTTCACATCATGCCGTGGGTCTGAAGCCTCTACAGGCATCACAGATTTTCATAGTAAATTGACAAGGCATCTATTTTGTTATGTTTTCAGAAACATGTGCCACACTTTCTACAATTGCTCATAAAGGCACTTGTACTTGGAACCTTTCAGTGTTACTTCCTCTGCTCTTAGAGATGCCTGAGCACCCAGAGCCTAGGGCAGTGGGACCTGTCAGGCTTCCTTGCTGTCCCTGACTTCTAACCTGGTCCTTCATGTCTGCACTGCGTCTTCAGATGACTCGTGTGGCTGCATTCAATGTGGAAGGGAGCGTGACAACAGGATAAAGAGGCATTTCAAAGTGGTAGCTGCCAGCCCAGGCCTGCCGCCTAATGTGATGAGCCTGGTTGCTAATGCAGACTGACACGATCCATGATGGGCTGCATAATGGGGAAGGGCTCTGAGCAGGTGTCTGGGGATTCTTTGCACAGATAAGGTGTGTGTGTGTGTGTGTGTGTGTGTGTGTGTGTGTGTGTGTGTGTGTGTGTGTTGCGAGTGTTTCTGTGCATGCATTGGTATATGTGTGTGTGTGCGTGCACGGCTGTGTGTGGAGGGAGTCTCTGCATCATTTTTGCTTTTAGGAAAAGGCCTGCCCATTGCCCATTGCCCATTGTGCCCCTCACAAGGAGGGCCCTCTGCAGGTCAGCAAGGACCAGATGGGTGGATTAGGCCGCCATATTGGGACTGTGATTCCCACAGGGTCTAATTGTTCCTTCTGGGGTCATGCAGGGAGAAGAGCAGGGCATGATTTCAAGAATGACAGGGAATGTCTGGGTTTTCTTTGGCAAGCATTGTTCTGGTAGCCTTCCTGTGCTATGAGCCAACCATGCTGTTTAGAGCCCCAGGTGTCAACACCATCCCAGCCATGATCTTACTCAGCCTTCCTGGAGCTAGCCTTGGAGGCTCCCCCTTCCCTCCTCGCTGCCCTATAGCGGAGGACACAGCACAGTGTCACAGAGTGCAGGCTAAGCTTTTGATTTTGAGGAGAACAGGATCTTGATATGTATCCCAGGCAAGTCTTGAACCTGTGACCTTCCTGCCTTAGCATCTGAATCCTGGAGTCATCAGCTTAGGCTGAGACCTAGGTGAAGCTGTTATCTGAGCCTTGCTGGCAGCTGTGGAGGCTCTGTACCTAGAGCAGCCCAATCTGGGGTGCAGCAGTGTCCTCTCTGGGGCATCTTGCATCCTTCCCTCTCCTCTGTTCAGGTTCAGTGTCCTCCTGAGCTCAGTTGTGCATGTGAATATTCTTACACATGTGTGTATGTGATCTGGGAGGGGTCAACACAATCCCATCCCTGCCCTCCTGCCTGACCACACACCTGGCATCCTGTTATAGCCACTGATTGATTTCCCTGGCGACAAAGGACAGCCTGAGTCTGACCTGCCATAGGCTTACAGAGAGCCATTCATTCCAATTCCCCTTTCCAGTAGCACCCTCTCAGATAGACCTTCTATGAACACCCCACATTAAGTGACAACCCCCTATTCCACTGCCTGAAATGCTTTAAACACTTAATCCAGTCACTAGTGAATTATCTCATTTTTATGGTCACAAAGGGACAGATAGGAAAGGAGATGCACAGAGTGGCTGAGTAATTCATCTAAAGTTGCACAGCTAGCCCAAGGCAGAGCACCTGTACTCCTTGGCCCAAGAGTCAGCTTGCCTCTTTATCCTCCTGGTTCAGCACCAAGCTGTATAGATGGGGGGTGGGGAGGGAGGGAGGGAGCTGCCTTGTACCTCCTAGGGAGGTAGAGGCAGACTCAAAGAGGAGAAGATGCTAATGGAAGATGGGCTGGAAGAAGTGGGGGTATGGGGTGGGGGAGCATGCATGCTCCTGAGAGTTGGGCCAGTAGTTTAATTATTCACTTAACAAACTACTAAATCCCTTCTCTGTATCTAGAATGTCCCAGGGCATACACAATCAAACTTGCTTCTGTGGAGTCTCTCTCCCCTCCACTCCCCTCTTCCCTCCTCTCTCTTCTCACCTCCCTTCCTCCTTATTCCTCTCTCTCTCTCTCTCCATCTCTTCCTCCCTCCCTTTCCTTCTCCCTCTCTCTCTCTCCCACATGCTATATGGGTATATTACATGGCTTCTCCAGGAAGGCTTCTCTGAAGGATGCCATAGGAGCAGATGCTGGAAGGATGTAAGGCAGGGAGACCCATGGATGCAAATACACTGAGGCTGAAGCATGAGCAGAGCGTTGGAGAACAGTAAAACTGGAGTGGACGCAACAAGCAGAGGAGAGCTGAAGATGCTATGGGCAGGGTGAGGAAGCTCGGGAGGCTGGGTGGAGCAGCTCACTCACACTGCCAAGGAGCCTCTGTTCTCATTGTAATGAAAACTTGAACAATATGGACGCTCGTCCAATTATCAAAGCCACCTCAGGGGGGTGGGGTGGGTAGAGTCTGGCGTGATGTACCCACTATTAAAGGGTAATTCAGTGTAACAAACCAAATCGAGTATGTACAAAGACTGTCAAATAAAATAAGCCACTAACAAATTAAATTACTCCCCATCTTTCGTGGGAAGAATGCCAGTCAGTCATTTTTAATTTTAAAAATTATACATCTTAATTCCATTTTTAAACATGAAAAAGAGCATTAAAAGGCCTCATGAGCTGTCTCTGATGAGGCTTATTTTGGGTGACACGTCTGTCCTGGTCCTCAGAGAACTGATGGAGCATCAAGCCTTGCTCTGGTCAAAAACCTTGTTTCCTCTGTGGATTGATGGTGGATGGGTTGGGGAACCAGGAGAGACAGGTTGGCTCAGCTTGTGATGACATATCAGAGCTGTTGTTTCCAGAATGAAGCTGCCAATCAACAGCACCCAGCCAAAACCTCCAAGGAATCCTATCCAAATAATATAATTTTTAGATTTCCCTGCTCACACCCTTCAACAGCCTCAATATGGCCCTAATTTCTTCTTTTACAGGCTTTGTCATATAGATTGAAATAAGCCCAGAACAAAATCCCTTTGGACCAACTCAGGCTTTGTGCTTTAGGATATTAAACAATAGAATTATATTCTTTCATTTGACAAATACTTATTAAGTGCCAATCACTGCACAGGCAATATGTGTACAGAGTGAACTAAATAGATTATACTGTGGAACTGAAAGTACAATAGGAAAGAAAGACATTCATGTCTCAGGCAAGCATATTGTTACAGGCTGTCACTCAGTCCACAGTGACTTTTCATGAGAACGGGGGGTGGGGGGCAGTTTTCCCAATTTAGATTAGGGGAATTAGGTAAGCTGTTTTGAAAGAAGTAAAATCTCAGCCCTGAGAGCACCCTAGTTCTTATGTCATCTGCTCTTTATGGGGACATCTTTGCTGTTAGGGGGTCTGGAGATAGGTTGTGGAGCAGATGTTCCTGATACTGGCAAGTAGAAGCAAGGATATTGCTAAATAGCTCACAATGTGCACAAGGCCATTACAAGGAATTAGCCAGACTAAGATGCCAATGGTTCTGAAATGGAGATGCTGAGCTCTTAAGGAAGTCCTTCTGAAACAGAGTGTAAGTTGAGTAGACAGAGGAAAACCTGTGTCAGCTTACAACAGGCTGCAGAAAGTTCAGCTCAGGGCTGGGGATGGAAAATAGTGGGGGTCCACATGCTCTGTGTGTGCAAAGTCCTGGCATCAATTTTCATACATATATGTGCTGCACACATACCTAACACTTATAAATACCTATCTATGTAGCTACATGCATCACCTATCATCCACTCATTTATATCTATCTAGCTAGTCTATAAATCATCTATCATCCATCTATTATCTATCATTTGTCAATCATCTCTCTATCTTCATCATCATCTATTTGTCTCTATCATCTATCTATCCACCCATCTTATATATATCATCTTTATTTCTTAGAGATTTAACTTCTATTGGTAGTACTGTAGATCACACATCACTCCACATATTTCCTGATATATATAGAATAAAACTCAATGCATCACAGATTATTTTCACGGCAGAATAACGGTTTCATATTATCAGTGTCTGACTTCTAGCCTGTGTGTGGAGAGGAGAGAAGAAACACCTTTCCCTCAGAAGATAAACTTGCCATCTAATTACCACTCCATGCAGAAGCGCCCGTCACTGCCAATTCTGTGCTATTTTTCCCCAGACATTTCCATTTTCTGCCAGCTTCACTGCCTTTCAAAGTGTGCTTCCCTGATCACTGCCTTCCTGGTTATTTCCCTCAGTGTTACACATTGTGTAATTTCACATGAAGGAGGACACATCCTGAACGGCTACAGAGGAAGACAATTCCAATTAACACATAGCTAGGGAGGGGGTGTGGAGGGAGAGGCAGCATCTTCGTTTGGGAAGAGTTTGGATTAGTTACAGAAACCACCTTTGCCTCTCACATGCTGTTGTGATTTATAAAATTCAGTGATGTTAGTTATTAGGATAAATAGTCAATGAATATTTGGTGGCCAGAGGTAATAGACTTCTATCATATTATCACATTATGTTCTGTTATTTTGACTATATGATATGATACATATGATAATATGATATTCAGTATCATATTATAGTCTGTTATTTATCACTATAGAATATGGAGAATCAATGATAAAAATTTTGATACTAATGACAAATCTTGCCAGTGAAGTTCCCTGGGAAGTCACTTACACAAAGGAGGCCTACATGAATACAAAGATACTTGTCAATACCCTGAAAACAAGACCCCTCATAGATCTCAGCTTGTCAGAGTCCTTTGTAGCTGAGGTGTGTCAGTTCCGTCCACCTGCGCCCACCTGCAGGTGGTGGTAGTGATCACTGGTGTCTTTCTCACTGGAACAAGTTAACTTCCAATGACCTTTCAAAGTTGAATGATCTGTTTCCTGGTCCTGGCTGCATATTCAAATTGAGTAAGCCCTCTTGTTTAAAACTGATGCCTGCTCTTCACCACTAGGGATTTAAGTCACCATGCCTGTGAAATGGAACTCAAGGAGTGATATTCTGAAAACCAAACCTACCCTTAAACCAGGTAACCAATGTAAACCCACAGCTGGAAACTAATGAGTATGTGGCTAATGGAAAATCTTTCCAGATATCCAGCACTTAGCAGATTTGGTTTTTAGAGGCGTTTAAAATGATTGTCACAGTTTTATACCAGTGGAGTTTTTTTTTTTTTTTTTTTTTTTTTTGTGAAAGAAATATTTCCTGATTATTTTTATGAGTGCACAAGATCATTCATGGAATATAAAAATGGCTCAGGACATGGAGTGGGGGAAAGGCCTGGGAGGAATTGGAGGGGGAATGGTGGCTTGATAGGATTAAAATTCCTTCTACACACACACACATATATATATATGAAATTATCAAGGAACAAATAAAAAACAGAAAAAAAAAGGACTTTTATCTGTTACATAGACTGAGTTCCTAAGAACTGGCAACAAAACAAATAACTCAATAAAAATATAAATCAAAGATATAAACAGAAACTTCAGAGGTAGAGATATCCAGACCTTTATAGATATGCCAGTCTCACCAGCAGCCAGCAGGTTAAGAACATCTAAAACCCCTTAATTTTACAAACGATTAATCAGATTCCTTTTAAAATTTTCATTCAGAAAGAATCTACTATGGCAGTCCCTGTTCTGAGCTCACTACAGTTTTATGATGAGGGAGGTTAGTTAAGACACGAAACAGTTACTTCATTTTCTTAATTTAAAGATTCAGGCACTGGGCACAAAGTGACCCTTAAAAGGACCTATGCTGCCTCGCAGTTGAAGAGGTGAAGGCTGA
Organism: Acomys percivali; assembly: GCA_907169655.1. Lineage (NCBI taxonomy): Eukaryota > Metazoa > Chordata > Mammalia > Rodentia > Muridae > Acomys > Acomys percivali. Next base: position 42,980,653 of record OU015744.1, on the reverse strand, counting down.
AATGACTGACGTCCCATCTTCTCAAACACAGGTTAGCACAGTGCTTCACAACCTTCCTAATGCTGCGATCCTCTAATAGACTTCCTCATGTTGTGGTGACCCCAACCACAAAATTATTTTTGTTGCTACTTTGTAACTGCAAGTTTCGCACTGTTACAAATCATAATATAAATATCTGTGTTTTCAGATAGTCTTAGGTGGTCCTCTGTGATCGGGACCCACAGGTTGAGAATCACTGGGTTACAGCCACTGACACCGACCAGGGGATTTAAAACAGAAGAAAAAAAAAAAAAAGTCAAAAGTAGATATTAAAAGAAAAAGAAAAACAATGTAACTTTTAATTTAGAAAGTCTTTCATAAAAGGTAAACTATCATTCACCACTTAACAAGAACTGTTTGGGAATATTGGTTGTCCATTGTTAGTTACAATTACATTGTATCAAAATCTAGACGGGTCTGGAGGTGAGGGTGAATAAATTACAGTATACCTATACTCTGGAAATCTTGTCATTTCAAAGAAGATGAATTGGCTCAGAAGAATATCCATGTAGCTAAATGGTGTAGCTAGTATGAGACCCATATTGGTCCACTGCTGTTCTTAACAACGTGTACAGGTAGAAACACCAGGAAGATATAGAAACACATGCCAAACAGTAATTTTCCTCCCATGGGCAGAGCCAGGATATGATGTTATCTGACTTGTTGATATAGACATATTTCCTTTTTGTAATATAAATGAAAGGAAAGGAAAGAGAGAACACAAAATTGAGGGCTAGGAAAGTGGGGGCAGATCTGGCAGTCGAGGGAAGACTTAGGGGCAAATAAAAAAAAAAAAACACTGTATGAAACTCTCAAAGAGCTAGTAAAGATTTTCCTGAAAGCATTTTAAAACAGTAAAAATGCAAACTGACTTTTCTATACATGCCCTTTGCTCTGCCCCATTTTGCTTAGTTCTTAGACATGTATATTAATAAAAAGCTTCCTACAATGTAATTGTTATTCCCTTGAAGAACTTGCTAAAATTAGGAAGCATTCTAGTGTTTCCATTTACTTGGTTATCTTATCCATCAAATTTACACATTAAATTAAAAAAAAAAATCCTTCCTTAACCCAGCGTATTCCTTGGGTCATTTCTCACTCATGGTCCTTTGCTCAAGGACAGCAAAACCAATTGGTCACTGTTCCACAGACAGGGATTGCGTTTGTTTGGAATGTTATTTACAGTTACTTTCAATCTTCTTCAGGCGATAAGGCATTTACCTCTCTTATAAGTTTTCTTCCAAGTTTAGAAGTCCAATGAAACCTTTTCATGGAAATGACTCTATTTCTCTATATATTTATTTGCTTGCTTATTTCAGTGGTTCTTCTGGGACTTGAACTCAGGGCTTTGAGCACTGAGTTGTACACCACCACCCGCAAGCCCTGTGACATTCTTTTGAAAATTAGACTATGAACTATAGTAAGTAGGCAAACTGTGCAAAAAAAGAGGGGTTCATCCTGGATGTAGTAAGCTTATATAATTACATCTTTTAGAACAATGCACGGTTTTATTGACCCCCAAGTCTCTGAGATCTTCTGCCGTTTACAGTGGCTGTGTTTCTGCATCCTATACAGGAGCAGATGACTCTTCTCTGAGTGCAGCCACTCAGCAACAATCAGCCCTGTTCTTTAGTGTGGTGCCCTGTGTTTGTTCCCTTCAAGGTTTCCAGGTCACCATCCATTTCCTGACTCATCTCTGACTCTGCCCTCTGATTTGGTGAAAGGTGAGCTATAAAGAAGGCTGGTGATTCACAGGCTATAGCCAGGCTTGGCTCTAGGACTTGAAACTCCCACTATTTTTTTCCCCTCCTGAAGGGAAGGGCATGAATTTTTTTCCCCCAAAGTCAAAGATAACAGCCCCTTTGACAAAACAAAAATCTCTGAGACTTACAGAAAGGAAGGGACAATCAACTACACAGAGGGAGAAAGTGACAAACATGGAGTCATTAAAATCCCCCAAGTTTGATCATGAAATGCCCACACCTGACTTCTTTCAGCTTACATTCTGCAGAGGAAGTACATGGCCTACAACCCAGGATTAAGAAAGAGTTCCTCACTGAGTCCATCACACATATTCAGTATGGGGATTGAACCACCATGTTCACATACATGAAAGAGGGAAACAAATCCGTGCATCGATAACCATTGCCACTGTGTCCCCCTCAGTGAGCAGAGGCCCCTGAGTGCACAAGGCAGGGAGACAGCAAACTGCCCTATGTAGGCAGACTAGGTGGATTTCATGGCTCAGCATTTTGGTGTGTTAAATGAGGTACCGAGGGTCGCACTTTGCATCTTTATACACACATCTTTCTGTGTATCCACTAACATCATGTTATGCTGTACAGTGTTTGTTAAAACTGTAGCACTCCTGTTTGGGGGCATAAGTATTTTTTTTTTAAGATTTATTTATTTAGTATACAGTGTTCTGCCTCCATGTAACACCTGCAGGCCAGAAGAGGGCACCAGATTTCATTGTAGATGGTTGCGAGCCATCCTGTGGTTGCTGGGAATTGAACTCAGGACTTTTGGAAGAGTAGGCAGTGCTCTTAACCTCTGAGCCATTTCTCCAAGCCCCAGGCATTAAGTATTCTTGACAAGAGGTTTTTGTTGTTGTTTTGTTTCTGTTTAAATAAATTCTGACTGCAGCTTTCTGGGATGACTTTGGATCTTAGTTACTCTAAAACTGCCATTCTTTTTTCCTATTCTTTCTTGTTTTCCATAAGCTCAGCACACAGTACCTTTTGTAAACTGCACAAGAATCTTTGGAAGCTTGGTGGGCTTAGGCCACATCGTAAGGGGTGAAGTTCTTTGTTTGGCAACATAGGTGGGGTATGGGGAGTTTCTTAAAGAACAGAGAGGAGTGAAGACTATTGGGATATTTTAAAATGAGGCGACACAAAAGGGGGAAAACCCATTCATTCAGGTGGGATTTGGCACAGGCACAATTATGAATAGGAAAAATAAAAAAAAAGAAAAATGAGAGAACTCAGCATAGATGAGCTTGACCTAGTATTTAAGTTCTGGTGTGGCTGGGCCGCTTTTTCACACGGTCTCTTCAGCCCTCAGGGAATTACACATAGCAGCTGAAAAAATGCACTATTTTTGTTGAATGAATGTTAGAAAGCTTTTCTAAAGATAAAAATCACTATTGCCACCAACTTGCAGATGAAACATATTATACACCTAGCAGCCACCCAAACAAGTACTTGTTCAGACAGAGTCTTTGGAAAGAAAGGAAATGGAAGATTTTCTCAATCAGAGAAATTTTTATCAGAATTATTTGAAAGAAAGAAGAAACATTTACTTTTGAGATGGGCAGTTTGAGACTCTAGCTCAGTTGGTATGTGGTAAGGTCTACCGACTTTTGAAAGTGCTCCAAATAATGGAAGAATAATGCTCAATAAACCTCAGATACTTATTTCCTTTAGACTTTAAATTTGTATGTTTTACATGTGTTGTTATTTATTTTATACTTACTTTAAAAGGCTCTACTTTTTAGTTAACTACATTTATTTTGATCAGAAATTTTACATCATTGTAATACATTAAGAAAGATTCATGTGAATTGCCAAGGATTATATAAAATACATTGCAAAAATTTGTGTTGAAATTCTAGTCAGATTTAGTCACCTGGGAAGGACTTAGAATTTAAAATTAGCTATGGCTGGGCATGATAGAGGTAGGTGTATTGCTGTGCATTTGAGGCGAGCCAAGTCTACAAAGCAAGTCCAGGACAGCCAAGGCTACACAGAGAAACCCTAGCTTGAAAAACCAAATAGATAAATAAACAATAAACTTAGCTATGAATTAAACAAACAAACAAACATCTATGAGTGTTTTGAGAGAGGTTAGAACTATCATTGCAAAAGCTAGACTCCAGGCTTGGTGTAACCTGAATACTGAAAAGGAAACAGGACATGACTAAATTGCTAGGTTTTGAGATGCTGCCTAAGGCTGTGTCTTAAACCAACATAAACATCTTAGACTATGAGAAAGTTGGTGACACTGGAAAGTAACCACTAGACCGCTCAGAACAATGGTTCATATAGGTGGCTTCAGTTGCTTACAGAAAATCTATTTTCCTGGGTGTGGTGGTTTATCCCGGTGATTCTAGCATGCGGAGGCTACACAGCAAGCTCCAGGACAGATGCTATAGCTTTGTCTCAGGGGGGAAAAAAGATATTTTCCATCAGGTATACAACACTGGATTTCTGTTGGAATATTCATTGCTAACCCATGCGTGTTTTCCTAAGTGGGAACTGGAGAGAGAGCTGGCTTGACAAGTTTTACCTCCACAGTGGGGAGGTGTGACTGGACACAGAGGGATCCTCTCTCTTTTTCTGTGGCCTAGGCCTTCAGATCCTGTGTCTGAGACATTTGCTTTCTGAGCCCTGATGGTACCTAATCCTGTGGCCTTGCCGTGTGTGACTTCATCAAGAACATTCCTCCCACCCCAATCAGACAAGGGCTTCCAGTGAGCTTAACTTCATTACCAAGTGAAGACCATGCGCCTCTCTGCTGGGAGGCCTCATCTTCCCCAGGGAGCACGCATGACATTCTCTGTAAACATGGCTGCTGAAGCCCAGCCATGCCTTTCTTCCCACCCGCAGCTTCTGTGACTTCAAAGTCCATCTACATTCCTGTGCCATATGACAAGGGGGATGCGATTCCCCTGAGGTTCTCCTTAGCTTCTAGATCAGTGGTTCATAGCCTGTGTGTAGGTCATGACCCCTTTGGGGAATCTTTCTTAGAGCTCCCATATCAGATATCCTGCATATCAGACATTTATATTATGATTCATAACAATAGCAAAATTACAGTTATGAAATAAGAATGAAATAATTTTATGGTCAGGGGTCACCTCAACATGAACTACATCAAAGGGTTGCAGCATTAGGAAGGCTGAGAATCACTGTTCTAGACAGTAAAAAGGACGCACAGCAAGAGACAAATAAGAGTGGCTGAATTTAGAACTAAAAAATAAAGATATGCGGGAGGGGGAGGGAGAGAGAGAGAGAGAGAGAGAGAGAGAGAGAGAGAGAGAGAGAGAGAGAGAGAGAGAGAGAGAGAGATATGGCTTCAGGTTAAGAAGAAAAACAAGCTTTACCCCCCATCTGAACAGAGAAAGTGTCAAAGGAGGAAGCCTGGCTGTTGGAGCAGGGTGGGGTGATTTATTGATCAACACCTTAAGTATGCACGCAAAAGAAAGATGGAAAATTATTTGCTTCGGTGTGCAGAATGGGAGACATCCAAAGAAGCGGGGGGGGGGGGGGAGATGTGAATTTCTCAGGAGAAAACGAGGGAGTTAGGATTCTTATCTTTAGGCCTATGGAAACAAAGCTTTGGCTTTGATGTTGAGGGAGCTTCAAAGCGCATAGCTGGCCTGTGCTCTTGCTGACAACCTGCAAATGTATAGACTCCTGCTGAGACCTAAGTGCAGTCAGAGACGTCTTCGACTTGCCCTACAAGGGCTCAAAGGGTTTCTGCAGTCTGGAGTTGGAAGCAGTGGAAATGCTTCTGAGGGATGCTGCTAGTGACGGGAGATGCTGTAGAAGGGCCAGAAGCTTTGTCTCAGTGTAAAGCTTTGTTGTCTCAAGGTGCAGAGACTGTTAACGGAAATAGACGAGTAGGGGCAGCCGGAGAGAACAGAAACCAAGGTGAGGTGTGGCATGTAAACCCTGAAGGTGGCAGGAACACCCTTCCCTGTGCGCATGCTCGCAGAGAACACAGACCATTTCACATTCTCTCCGGAGCCTGACTCAACACGCTCCCCAACTGCTTATTTTTTCCTTTACAAGAACTGCTAGTTTAAAATAGCATTCTATTCTAGGCCTATTTATAGGCATGCAGGATTTTTTTTTTTTTTTTGGTCTTAAATTATAGAAAGTAAGATAAACCTAGATCTTGAGTTACAACACCAAATATAGTGAGACATTTTCATTTTCTAAGGTTGCAGATTTAGCCGAGCTAAGTTTACAGTGTGTTTGAAATTTTAATCTCTTAACATATATGCCACTTGCATTGCTCATACTTTTTTTTCTTCCCCAAAAGGAACTAATGCCAGGATAAGCTCGTCTGCTTGTGCTGTGGCGTCTATCCATCTGATAATCAATAGCGATTCCACGAAGACACAGTCTTTTCAAACGTAAATACAGAGAGATTGAATTCTTTTTGATAATCTACCTTAGTACTGACACTGACAGGAGCACTGCTATGAGAAAGGCGGTTTTAATCGTGTGTGTGGCGGGGGCAGGATTCTAGAAGACACTTCTAGTGTGCAATGTTGCGTTTGAGTTTTTAGAAGTTTTAACCACTTCTCTCCACCAGCTCCCAACCCTGTGTGGGTGTGTATGCGTGCAGGTTAGGCCAGAGCATGACACTGTCTTCTTTACTCACTCTCCAGTTAAATGTTTGAAGACGGGGTCTCTTCCTGAACCTGGTGTTCTCACTGAAGGCTCTCACTGAACCTCTCTCACTGACCCTGGCATTCACCATCTGGATAAACTAGTCCACCAGGGAGCTTGGGATCAGCTAGTGTAGGACAGCAGACTCACCACCAACACTGGGCTTTCATGTGGGACCTGGTGGTTCGAACTCAGGCTCTCCCCCTTGCAAAGTGAGCACTTTATGGATTAAACTGTCCCCCAGCCTGGGTTTGAGAATGCAGAAAGGGTTAAGAACCTTCTGTGGCAAAACATTTATTTATTTATTTATTGGTCAAGACAAGCAAGAAATAGAGAACTTTCTTGTCATCATTTAAGGAAAAATAACCTACTGCTCAGAAGCGGTTTTCAAATTTTAGTCCTTTAATTTGTATTTTCACCAAGCCCACAAAATAAAGACATGGGATGTAGCATTTACCGGTGGATCCTATGACCTAAGGGTAAACTCAGGTTCAGGCAGAGAATTCTGCATTTGGGTGACTGACAGATGGAAGCTGAGGCATACAGTTTAAAGGGAGACATGCAGCCAGAGTCCCCAGGGCCTTTTAGGAGATTGCTGTTCCTGCCACCACCCCAGGGTCTCTCACAGAGATGTGGCTGCAATTTCTTCCAGGAGCGAGTTACTACTGCTCAGCAGACCTCCCCTGGCTCAGAGAGAACTCGAAGGCTCTCTCAAAATGGGGCATTTTGAGGTGGGGGACCCACTCACCTCAATTTACCGCAGAGATGGGGTGGTTTACTTTCTACTGCCACCTTATCTATGCGTACAGAGAGCAACTGACTCTGGAATGCTCAGCTCCTGTGGACATATCTACAACATAACTTATCTGCACCCAAAACTCAGGGAATGTGGAGGAAGTGAGGACAGAAAACCTCTCAGAGATGGAGGTGAACTTCCTTCCTCCAGGTCTGTCCATTCTGTCTGAAACACCCAAGGAACAGCACAAGGCTTCATGTTTCTCGGAGTCTGCACAAGTCTGCACAAACAAGAGGCTATTCAGTGCTAGTCCTTGTCCGGCTGGAATCTCCTAGACTCTCACATTCTGCAACCTACTTGATGTTTGACACAACATACAGTGCAAAGAGCATTTGATTACACTGTCTAATCAATTTGAGTTTTCTTTTTTTAAATTGTTTCATTTTTTTTATTTACGTGCATGTGTGTGGGGGCTTGCTTGAATGTACGGGCATCATAATGTGCATTCAGAGGTGAGAAGAGAGTGTCAGATTCCCCTGGAACTGGAGGTGTAGGTGGTCTTGAGTCATCACGTGGGTGCTGGGAACCAAACCCAGGTTCTCTGAAAGAGCATCAAACACTCTTAACAATGGAGCCATCACTTGAGGCCTGAGTTTAAGTTTTAAAAATCATTATTCGGGCCAGGCGTGGTGGCATGCACCTCTCATCCCAGTACTCGGGAGGCAGAAGCAGGTGGATCGCTGTGAGTTCGAGGCCCGCCTGGTTTTCAAAGCGAGTCCAGGACAGCCAAGGCTAACACAGAGAGACCCTGTCTTGAAAAACAAAAACAAAAACAAAAAACAACAAAAAAAAAAATGTTATTCAACATCTTTTGACTTGCTGCCCTTAACTTTTTTTTGCTTTCTAAGTTTTCTGTTGTTAGTGTGTGACTGGAAATACCCTGATGTCCTGGGCTGTGAGACAGGCTAACAATGGCTGTCCCATCTTAGAATTTATGCGCACAAATGAAGGAAAACCGGCAAGAATAACAGCCACCATTATTAGGTTCATTATGCAATGTGAAAAGCTCAGGATCAGACATACGGCAGGTGCCCCGTTCTGAGTATGCCGCCTCCTATGGCCACTGTTGTTACACTAGCAATAAAAGATGTTGGCAAATGCCTGTGAAACAGATTGTCCCTTCCAGGAACCAGTGGGCATTTGTCTCTGTCATTTCTCTGGGTGTGGGGCTCTGATTTCTTTGCAGGGATAGCAAAGCGAATCCTTCCCTGAAGCTAAGTGGAGGCTCTTCCCAGGGTGCTGCACTCCTAACTGACCCCAGTCGCTCCTTTCTCTCCCCAGCCTCAGTCTGCACAGAAGATGGAGATAATGATTTATATGTCGTAAGAAGCTCTGACAGGTGCACTCCATCTTGTCCTCCCCCATCCTCAGGACTGATCGGAAGCTTATCTTTTCCTTTGTGTAATAGGGAGCTGTCAGGTTCTATGACCCTCTGAACAATTCAATCATTCATCGAAGGGTTCACCTTGTGGTGAGGACACCGTGGTATTGGAGGAGCCAGGTGGAGGCCGTGCCCTGACATGTATCAAAATAGTGGCAGTCAGGGGCTAGAGGGCAACATGGCCTAACTGACAAATGCCACTTGCTGCCTGAATTCCTACTCATGCAGCGTCTCTAGCGTCTTCGTATGCCTCCTGTTCTTGGGTACAGAATATTTCGCCATCCAAGCAAAGAAGGGCTGTTCCCAAAGAGCAACCTACAGGGAGCAGAGAGTACATGCCAGGGCAGAACAGGGTCCTTAACAAAGCCCACAGCGCTCCTTTGTGGTCTTGCTGGTACCACACTCCCCCTGCGCATGCCTGGCATCACTCTTACTTTCCTCCTACCCACACCATGCTATGCTGACTCCCACCTGCAACCTTGGCCTTTTTGTCTGTCCCCTGCTTTCAATCGATCGCTCTTCCCAGTCTTCTAATTGGTTTAGCGGCTACAGCTCAAGGATTATTGTTTAGGCAATTGTTCTGTGCTCTTCCTGGATAGATTAAATTCTCCACCATCCTCTTTCTTCCATGCCAGGTACCTCTCCTCCTTATCTCCTGCTATCGTACTAGGTTTTATACTGAAAGTGATTTAGTCCCCCATTACCAAGGGATTGCAAGGTAGAGGGCAGGGACCACACCTCCTGTGGGTGTTACTGCAACCCAGGTTACAGAGGGCTTGGCTCACAGTGGGTACTCAATACGTATCTGCAGAATGGAGGAAGAGGGAATAAGCAAGAAACATTGATGGCCGATGTTCTTAGCTGGTGTGCGGTGCTGTTGCAGTCCTCTGTAGGCCTGTCTGTACTAAGGACCTTCCCCAGGGGAAGTGATGAAGGTAACCAAACCTGGCGTTGTTTCATCACTTCCACTTCTGAGTCTAACCTCCTGAGACAATTGTATGAACTCTTCTTCACCTTGTGCTTAGATACTCTGGCACTGAACAGACATTCTATCTATTAATTGGATGCTACAGAACTCTAAATTCCTAAAAATGAGAGAAAGTGGAGTCTCAGGGCAGGGAAGAATGTGTGAGAGGGAACTTAGTTTCTCCCCTCCCGTCTCCTCCCCTTCCTTCTCCTGTTTTCTTCTCTTTAGACAGGGTCTCATGTAGCCCAGGCTGGCACTGAGCTTGATATGTGGTGAGAATGACTTTGAACTTCCTGATTCCCCCACTGAGAGCTGGAACCACAGGCATGGGCCACCAGGCCTGGTTTTGTGTGGCACTGGGGTTCGAATCTTGGGCTGTTCACATGCCAGATGAGCATTCTGCCAATTGAGCTACATCACCAGCCAAAGTATCTTGTAGGCTGGCCTTGAACTCTTGGTCCTTCTGCCTCGTTATCTTCAGGACTCGTCTATGTGGGTATGGCACCATGATGGGACAGGTTAATTTTTAAGTTTATAACTGGATTGGCTATAGTAACAAGCAAGGACACAAAATTGGTATTTCCACTATTTTAAAAGATATGTTCCAAACTCATGAGCTATAAGCCTCATGAGAGTGAGGGTCATATGTTTGTCATAATTGTATGTATGAAGACCGAAACCTTCACATACATTGCAAAATAGACAGAAGTTATGTAAGATGGAGGGTTTTTCATGACCTAATGTGGAATTTCTGTTTGAAGTAGGATGGGCCTGAATTGCCTATGGTACAAGAAGCCACTGCCTTTATGAGTCTAACTAACATGGAGGTCAAAGGTGAGGGTGCTGCAGCTGGGAAGGTAGGAGGACGCAGTGGGTCTGCACATGGAGTGACTTATACTAGTCACTCCTCCATCTGGGATACAGTCTCCTCAATTCTGACATGGGTTTAGGGAGAAGAATGAATGCGGATGCAGTGCCTGGCATGGTATCAGGCAGAAGGAAGTTCTCAGTTGATGTGAATGAACTTGAACTGTCAAGGAGCAAGTTCTGTCAAGCATCTTTCACCATTAGGTGCCTGTGACTGGGAGGATGCAAGACCCGGGTGAAAGATGCTCCTGTTCACGAACACAACTCTTCAGCCAGAACTTTCCAAAGTGAGGCTCACTGCTTGCCACCCCCAAAATAGATCGGTGACTAATTGTTTAGTGGTTCACAGTCAGATAAAAGGGTACAAAGCCGAATCAGTGGCTGGCTTCATGAACTAAGTCCTGCTATGGAAAAGAGAAGTGTCAGTGTAAGAGATGGTCCACAAAGAAGGACCATATCTTTAGTAGACTATTTTAAACAGTAATTATCCCCTATATCTAGAAAAATAAGTTTGATGGAAAAGTGCTTCACACCAAATCCTTTCTAGGTAGTATATATTAATGTCTTAAAGTTTTAAAGAAACTCTAAAGAAAATGGGTAGCTTAGTCTTGCTACTTTGTGGGTTTTTCTTTTTTCCACCCTTTCTCCCTGGCACCCCCCCAACCCCTTCTGTTTCACTCCCTATTACTAGATAGGAGAGAGGGAAGGATTGGGGGAGGGGAGAGATAGAGATCTTTGAATCTAATTTCTTTCTTCTTGTTTCTTCTTTGAGCATGACTACTAACAAGCCACAAACAACCCTCCTGAACAACCAGCAACCACCCACTCTGCCTACTGGGGCCCTAGCCTTTGTATACCCTCTGAACAGTCCCCCGAATTCCAAAGGTCACGCAATCGCAGAAACTATCTGCAGCTGGTAAAACCACACCTCTGCTAGAGCACGAGGCAAATCATAGTCAGCTGCTGCGGACAGCCCGAAGCCACCATCCCCACACCTGGGATCAAAATGAAAATATATTCTTCATGATATTTCTGTTTTTAAAGAAACTAAAAAACCCAAAACTCCCACTACAAAAATGGATCTGTTTAAATATGCTTAGACTATAGCTTCCCAGGTTCTCTCAGCAACATACATTTGTGAACACGTGTGTGTGCTCTACATGCATTTGACATGTTTGTGGTAAAGAAAATGTCATCAGACCACAGCAGCAATTTGTGAAAGCATGACCTATAAACACTGTCCAGGTGGAACCTTCTTTTCCTTGTGGCTTCAACCATTCCAAGGAAACCAAAGGATTCTGTATTTTTTTTTTCTATTGAAAAGATGTTTCTTAAAAAAAAAAAGAAAAAGAAAAGATGTTTCTTTCAGCATAAAACTATCCTTTATGAAAGTTCTTCTCCAATTGGTTTCTTGTTTTATGCATCAAAGAAAAGACAGTATCTTCACATTCACAACCCCTAGGGATGTATTTCAAAAATCTCGACTGTCTAGTGAGGACTGGCATTTAAAATGCTTACATCAATGCATCAGCTGGAGCCCAGTTGGCAATGTCCTAAGATCAAAGTGATCATGTCCTCTGTTGGGCTTAATTCTAAATCCATTTTGTGTTAATTATTTTCTACAAAGATCTTATGTATAATGAGCAGAGGACCTAGAAAACCTCTTGTGATTTCAAATTAATTTCTTAGTAAAACTTGGTAGTAAAAGGGAATCTGACATACACACATGCCCATTTGATCTGCTAAGAAAGCCAATTTGGAAAACAAATCTAAGTCAGGTCTATGAACATCCTCAGCTATGTTAGCCTATGAGCATGCACATTCCTGTACACCCATTTCAACGCTTTAGAAAATCTTCCCCACTTCCATCATCCAATTATGACTAGACTTCTTCTTTTAAAAGTATAACTGGGCAAGGCGTGGTGACACACACCTATAATCCCAGCACCTTGGGGAGGCAGAGGCAGATGGATCTCTGTGAGTTTGAGGCCAGCCTGGTCTACAAAGTGAGTCCAGGAAAGCCAAGGCTACACTGAGAAACCCTGTCTTGAAAACAAACAAAGCATAACTGGAAATTACTTAGATGAAAATGAGCGGGGCAGGTGACCCATACTTCTCTTGTGAGACAATGCTGGGCCAGTGTGAACAAAGGTTGAAATGGTGACACCATCTAAGCTTGCAAAGCCTGAAAAGACCAGCAGGCTGCCTGTGCTCAGGGTTAGGTCAGCCTTCCCACAGCCCGTCCTTGAATTTAGATCACAGGATGACCAAAGGTAAGGAAGGAGAGTGCTCCATAACCTCAAGTCATGTCTAGCCCCTGACCATGGTGTCTCAAGGACACAATACTCTGGAAACATTTGGATTTTGTTTTGGTCAAATGTGATTCTTTTTCTGATACTAGGGAATGCTTTAGCATCTTGCTCCCACTGTGGATTAGGCATGGGCATATTTCAAAGGTCTGGGGAACAAGATACAGTGATAACTTGATCCTAAGCCAGGTATAGGGTTCCATTTATATTGCCCTCTATGTTGGATCTAATTATAGCATGTTAAATGCAACATTCTCAACGTATTTCTGGCACGAAAGATAATGTGACATCGTCAGGGAGTGTGCTCTGATTCCAGTAGATCTGATGAGAGCAGTAACCATGGCAAACTCTCTACCAATTTGCTATTTTATCACCCCCAACTTGTTCAAGAGAATACAATCTGTTATAGACATATGTACATCTGTATATGTGTATATACAACCATGTTAGAGATGATGGCTGCTGTTTGGTCAGAGATTGACCCCTTCGTGGGGACTCTTATAAAGGATGGTGTTATTAAGAGCACTGACTCGGGAGTCAGACCGAACAGGTTAAAAACACAGCCCTGCCCCCTGGTAACTGTAGGTGTGAGTAGGTTGCTTCAAGGTTCATAATCAAGGGTCCTTATTTGCAGCACAGGCATCCCAGAATTATCCCCTCCATGGATTTAGTGTCTGGGTACAACGAAATGTGCTTATATCTGTCTGCAAGAAGGTATGGTACATGGTGCATGCTCAGGAAATGCCTTCAGTAGTCACTGCTGAGACAGCACTGGGCATGTGGTGGCTGCATCCATGATATGACTGGAGTAAAAGGGGAAGAAACTCGAGTAACAGGATAAGAAACAGCTAAGGTCAACTATAGCGAGCATCACAACAACTCCATCTAAATCAAATCTCTCATTCGGAGTCAAGGCAACTATATTTCAATAGTAATGTGCTTTCATATTGGTTTGCACAGACCCTGTGAGTGACAAGGAGTAACTGAAAATTGTCAGAGACCCTGCAGTTTGAATTGGATCTTAGATGCTATCATGCCAATGGCTCCAATGCTGCTCTCTAGGTCATAGTGGGGAGACGGGTGAGTGCCTTGGCCCCTTTCCGGCAGTTTCTGAGTAGTTGGCCAAGTGCGCGTGCATGTGCAGGGGGCATGTGTGGAGGCGGTGTGGTGCGGGGCATAGGCACTTTCTGACTCTGATGACTGGATGTTTTATGCCATGACGTAGCTCTAGGTTCTCTTCCTACTAACTTGCCTGCAAAACAACAGACCCGCCTTTGTCAACACCAGCAGCTTCTCTAGCTATATGGCAAGTTGCCCTCTCACCCTGGTTTATTCACAGGGATTTGGGCTTGAACCTCAACTTCAATGCATATACCAGACATTCAATTCTAATAAAAGGCAGAATAACAACAGGACTTTCGGAATAAGAAAGACAGTGATTCAAGCCCACCCACCGCCAGTTATTCACGTCTGTTAGGCAAGTTCTTTGACTGTCACAGCTTCAGGTGGTATGTCCTTAAAAACCAGGCTCACACTGGTCCCTCACATACAGGTTTATCCGAAGGTTAAATCATGCCAAGTACTTCTGGGACACAGCAGACACTTGCTAAACATTAGCTGTTTTTTTTTTTTTTTTTAAATAATTCCAACTGAATTAGCTCATTTGTCTACCATTGAACACAACTAGTATTGTCTCCCTGGATATTAGACAAAAGGGACCAGCCACCAAGAAGAATAGAAATACAATTCTCACTCCTAAAAAGCTAAACGAGTCCAGCCATGGAAGCTCATCTGCTGCCTAGCTGCCTGGGGTTCCACTACAGCATTTTTTTTTCTGATGCCATAACAGAAACTCCATGACACAGACAGATACAATCAGGTAATGACAACAATCAATAATGATAACAGAAATTATTATTTATTTTCATAAATACAAGACTAGGTGCGTCCCGCTGAGTTACACACATCACATGCCAGTATTCACTTTTGGGGCAGTCAATCAATGGGAGCTCTCAATATCCACCCGCAGAGGTAGGAGGGGGAAGACGGGCCTAGGGATGAGAAATTACCCACGGCAGAGTGACACATTCACCAAGTTAATCTAATACGGGGGGTGAGGGAGGGGGCGCTTCGGGGGCTGTTGCAAGCCTGTGAATATGAAACAGACTTGATTGATTTTTCACTGCAGTAGCTAAAACTCCATTGTTATTTGCAACAAACATCAGGAAAGATGAAGCCGTGAAAGGATTGTATATCAAGTACCCGGTGCAGCCATAAATCAGAAAATGAAGTTAAAAAAAATTAAAAATGGTTAGAGGAGGGCTATATCTGTGTCCTAAGAGGCCTTGGTTATTGAAGCCTAAACCCCAAATTAAAACTAGAGGCGGTAAAAGCCAGTCTCGACTCAACCAATAATCTGCCCCAGAACTGACCCAGAGTGAAGATACCTGACTCGGGACACCCCCAGCTGCTTCCTTTTATGAGCGGGTATTCACATCCACATCACTAGAAGGAAGCAAACAACAGCTCACATTCTCCTGCATTCCAGGCACAATGCCCCTAAGCATCAACGCCAGTGTAGCCCTGAAGACTCATCTTGGAAACCCCATCCTCATCTTGCACCTCCTCCATTCACTGTATCCCCTAAACTGGCACGGCAACCTTATGTGTTACTCTCAGTAACTGAGGAGTAACAGCGAGCCTCAGCCAGCGTCGGTACAAACGTGCCAGCTTTGGCATCAGAAAGCACTCTACAGGAACCCCAGGCAGCTAGGCTACGGACCAGCCTCCATGTCTGGACTCGCTTAACCTTTTAGGAGTGAAAATTGTATTTCTACTCTTCTAGGTGGCTAGTTCCTCAAGGGTTGCCTGGGGAAGAGTCTTATCCAAGTTGTCAAGACCAGAGCCCCTTGTGATGAGGTCATGCGAATGTTTCTAAGTATGCCGGGTGACCATGAGGAGCATTGCATTTTGAGAGCCGCGGCTCAAACTGATCTCGCACGCAACTTGTCTCTTCTCTGTACGGTGAGGACAGAGTGGCTCGTTTGTCTTTCTGAGACTGCCTTTGCAGTTCCTGGTTTGTGAGGTGCCTACCATACATTCAGCATTTGAAACGTTCTCATTATTGTACAAATGTAGCATCAGGCCAAAAGAGCTCCCACTACGCGAGATACAGGATTCTAGGTGCACACAGATCTGCTTGCTACTCTTGGGTCTACTTCTTACTATCTTTGAATTCTCTAGCCTGCACTCATCTCTCTGCACCTCAGTTTACAAATCTCTAAAATGGGCGGAATGCCTTAGTCATAGGATTATGAAAAGGAAAGAGTTGTAAAATACACACAAAACTGCTTGGCTCCAAGCCTATCTGGATGAAGGGCTGAGTAAGTGCAGTTACTATTCATCAGCTTCAACTGGCAGAGTCCAATCAGCTCTCCTAAAAACAGATCGGGAAGAGGGTGGGGTGGCTGGAAAGATGGCTCAGCGGTTAAAAGCACTGATTGCTTCTCTAGAGGTCCTGAGTGCAATTCCCAGCAACCGCATGGTGGCTCACAACCATCTATAATATAACCTGATGCTCTCTTCTGGCCTGCAGGTGTGCATGTAGACCACTGTATAAATAATAAATAAATAAATCTAAACAAAGAAACAAACAAACAAACAAACAAAAACAGATCAGGTAGTTAAGTTGGTAGTATCACTGAAAAACATTGTTCTATTGGGAGAGAGTAACTTGCCATAAACTAACTCTCAAGATGTTTCTGCCAGGAGCAGGAGCTGGTGGGTGCTTGTGCCTGTGAGGCGATAGCCTGGAGGCATCTACATTGCCATCAGTATGATTTGTAAACATCATGGTCACATTAAGAGGAAACAGGTTAGTTCTGCAGAGTCAAGAAAATATGGTTGCCCTTAGAGGTGGATGGACATAGTCATGGGCACGAGGCAGGAGTGTGGACACATGACAGCATCTAATCATCCAGGGAGGAATTGGTTGGTCTCTGTGAAGCTACTCAAGAGCAAAGTAGCCCTTTCAGAGTCCTCAGGCCTCTAAACGCAAGCTCATGAATTAAGAAAGCTGTGACAGGACTTCCAAGAGATGGAAATTAGTGATGAAGTTCCCTGGCAGTATGATCACAAATTAGCATTTCCTTAGAGAGCAAAAGCCAAGGACAAGAAGGAATGAAAAATCACCATTAGATGTTGGGTCAGACTAGGGTTTGGATACCAGCACTGCCATTGTAGAGTTGTGAGACGGTGGGTGAGCACCACGCTTCCCCTAACATTTAGTCTCTGCTTCAGTGCAATCCACTCTCTTGACAAATGGTGACCTACTGCCCACCACATGTCGGCACTGCTCCAGTGGCTGACGCGTCACCTGCTGCCTTCCATAGAGTGTGTGCTTTTCTGAGGGGTGCGGTGAAGCAGGCAGTGAACAAATGGTTTATTAAGTTATGCCCAGAGCTCAGAGAAAAAAAATATCATGCGAAGGACACGGAGAGTGACTGGGAAGGAGTGAGTATGCCATTTCTCACCAAGTATTCCGGGAAAAATTATTTGATAAAGTGGTACCAGGGAGACAGCTGACAGGAAGTCTATGGCTTCCGATGACCTGAAGAATAATATAATCTTCCTGGCAGAATTACTGTACTGACTCAATAGTATAAGGACGCAGAAGCCAGTACCTAAAACCCGGAAAGCACCCAACAAGCTGTGTTTTTAAATCATAGTTATTTAAATACTACTCCGTTAGCTGCGAGGGCACTTTGGATGAAATCCATTAGAAAACTTAACTCACATCCTCCTCCTCATCTTGCAGAAGACGGGTTATGACAAGTCACACAGCTTGAGAGCTCACACCCTTGAGAGTCTATTTATAACAGGTTTAAAAGCAAATGTCACCCTGGCCTAGGTTCCCAGGGCAATGTCAACCAGCCATAATGAGGCCCACAGTATCTGCAGGCTCATGCGGCAGGGAGAGAGTGCCAAGGGTGATTTCTTACCACCCAGCTCCCACTCATGACTGATTAGCTTACTTGAATACCAATCCTGTTGCCTAGAAAAGGCTCTCAGGGACCATTGCCCCTGGGTGCTGGGAGCCTAGGAGAGAAGGGTGTGGAAGAGCTGGCTAAGCACAGCTGCGTAAGGACTCAAGGGCTTTGTTTCTCTGTGCTGTCTTGGGAAACTCAATGGCTGTGTGAAAATGTGAGTGAGCGAGCGAGTGAGTGAGTGAGCGAGCGAGTGAGTGAGTGAGCGAGCGAGCGAGCGAGTGAGCAAGTGAGTGAGTCTGTATGTGTGTGGGGTATTGGGAGCATCTCTGACCAGGTATAATAAAGACACCAATCACTAAGAGTGCCAGTTCAGTGGCTGGGAAGACAACTCAGTGTACAAAGTATTTGCTGAGGAGGGTGAGGATTAGAAACAGGATCTTCATCTCCCAAATACCAGTTGGGCATGGTTGCCTGCCTGTAATTTCAGCTCACAGAAGGCAATTCTAGGGAGTCCCCAGAGGAAGCTGGCTAACTAGCATCTGGTGGTTATGTGTGAGCTTAGTGCTGAAGTGAGAGATCCTGCCTTGATGAAGATGGTAGATAGCAACAAAGGAAGACACTGGATATCAGCCTTGGGCCTTCATACGCAGGTGTACATACACATGTCTATGCATAAACATGCATACTTACACACACACACACACACACACACACACGAACATGCAAACACACCTGCACACAAACACACGTATACGCACACACATGTGTACCCACACACGAGCATGCATACACTCCTGCACGCAAACATGTGCACGTGCATACACACCTGTATCCACACATGTGAGCTTGCATACCACATAAATACATACAAGAGGTAAGTATTTCTAATGCCCCAACGTAGGTGTATAAGGCTGAGAGCCCTGGCTCTGGCTTAGGCCTTAGATGTGAAATGACAACTAAATGAAAAACAGGACAAGTCACTTTCTCCTTTGGAGCCTGTATCAAATTTAAGGGTTGTGTAGCAAAGCAGATCAGTGTCTCCCTTACAGCCCTGTAGTCTGAGCATGGAGCTTCGTATTATGAGCAGTGGACTCAGTTTCTGGGGCAGCTGCAACAAACAAGGAGTGCAGCATACATGTGGCATAGCAAAGACTCAGCAAATACTAGATTCCAGCAACGTCCTTGCCAAATTCCCGCCCCATTCTCCTCATTGTGTGTTCTGGAGATGACCTGAGGCATTAGGTAAGACAGCATCCAGTGGCCGATACTCAATTATCATCCTGATTATCATGGGGACGTAAGGATGCTGAGCAGGGAGACACTCTTCTGGGCTCCTTGGGTAACAAGTGATTGGATTTGAAAGAGCGTCTTCCATTTAAAAAAGGCAGAAAGAAAGAGCCAGATTTACACTCTTGCTTTTAAGAAGCCGAGCCTCTCAGAATTGAAACAGGATGGGTTCGTTGCACAGTGAGGATTAATTAGCTGTCGGGTATTATTAAATGTTCCCACTCTCAAGACCCACGTGGAATTGGATACTGTGAAAATGATCAAGTGGTAATCATCGTTGGGGTGGGGGTGGGAGGCACAATTGCTGGCGATGCAGATTCCAAGAGCAGACTGCGCTGGTAAAGTGTAGTCTAATTAATATTGTGTCGGAGTGCTCTCTGTTTGGGATCACTGCTCTGAGTCTGGATTTCAGGGTTGCTGGTGGTTTTTGTTTTGTTTTGTTTTGCTTTTGTTGTTGTTTTCTTCTTCTTTATCAGGATCAGAAAGGAAGGGAATATGGCCTTTTTGAAACTTTATAGGAGAATGCGCATATCATGTGGGTATTTACATGAAATGGGTGTTATCTTAAGGCCCCAGAGTGACGAATGGAGTGAAACATGGGTACAATAATGTTTATAGCAAATATGTATATATTGTTATAATTGCTGCTCATGTGACTAAAAGGTAACTGAGGTTTAAAGAAAAAAGTCACAATTCTAAGGGGCTTGGTAGATATTAGGCCCCAGTGACCACAGACCCTGGTCTTTTAGCAAACCCCAATGTCAGTTTCAAAAGTGCAAATTGGGCCTCAGAGGGTGAGTGTCTCCAACCCTTTTGCTGAGCAGCTTAAAAGCAGGAGAAAAAGAAAAAAAAAAAAAAAAAAAAGGTGGAGTGCACTCTCCAGTGCCACACAGCTGGTCACTAACAACTGGAGTTAGAACTGCTGTTTTCTAAGTGGCAGCAGCAGCTCTGGGCCTCTGTCAGGGGTGATCTGAAGCTCACTCACTTCATTAGCGTCACTGTCTTGCCACAGTGGCTCTCTCCTCCAGAGGGAGTGTGAACAGGCCTTCTCTCCTCTGACGCTGGGATGGAGCCCCCAAGGGGTTAGACACAGATACACGGGATCCCTTAGCTGCCCCTGGCAATGGGAAACCATAGTGGCGGCCTACAGATGGCCTCTGAGAGATTTTCATGCACATAGCAAACAAAGGCAGATGCATCAGTTAACACATTAGAGATAATTTCAGAGGCACCAAAATGCATCGATGTCACAGTAAGAAACCAAGACAAAGTATTTCCTTTTGGAATAATTTGATCGAGACTGAGGCCAAATTTAAGTTCCACTTCTCTCCCTTTATCTTCCATCTGTCTGTAGCTTGTGATTACTGGTCTGTCTGTAGTCTGTCGTGTGTGTGTGTGTGTGTGTGTGTGTGTGTGTGTGTGTATGTATGTATGTATGTGTATGCATGTGCACACATGCGTATACATGTGTCTGATGTTAGTCTGTCCCTAAAAAAAAATGGACTTTTCTCCCTCTTTATTGAACAGCACAGAAAATGTGGCATGGGATAGAGATCTTTAACAGAGTTTTACAAGGGAAGATTTTACTGTTCTCAGCTGACCCAGAACAGCGAACACTACTGCAAGCAGATGTTACCAGGCTATATCCGTTTTGCTGCCAACATTTATGGTGGTAGTTAAGATGGTAAAGGTTGCTTCCAACCCACTGCCTACTTTAAGCAAATGATTTCCACAGCACACACATATACAGGGAGATGTTCTGGGTCAAGGGCATGGAGGAAGAGTATAAAATGTAAGATTGGCTATGTGTAGTAAGATTGTTTACATTACTCTCTTAAAGGCAGGTTAAACTTAAACAGGCCAAGCACATAGTAGGACAGCAGGTTAAGTACGCAGTCTTAAATGATCTCAAGGGGTATTAACTTTGTGTCAAGGCCTGGAGAAATTCAATCTCTTTGAATGCAAGAGTTATATTCAGAACAATATATAACTACAGGCAGAGTCCATGGCAGAACTCAGGGGCACCTAGTCCATTTGTTTTCCTCAAAGGACTGCCACATACTGAGGGACAAAAGTCAGTCTCAATTCCTGTCTTATTTCTGGCATAGTGCTTACTCCTTATCTGTAAGTAGCTTGTGGAATGAATAAAGCAGTACTAACAGAGAGAGAGAGAGAGAGAGAGAGAGAGAGAGAGAGAGAGAGAGAGAACCATGATTTCTCTTTCTTGCTCACATATACATACACACACATACACAGTGAGGGTAAGAAAGGGTCTGGAGAGATGGCTCAGAGGTTAAGAGCATTGGCTGCTCTTCCAAAGGTCCTGAGTTCAATCCCCAAGAACCACATGGTGGCTCACAATCATCTGTAATATGATCTGATGCCCTCCCTCTTCTGGCATGAAGGTGTACGTGGAGGATGCTGACAGTGCTGATGGTCGTGAGGATGATGATGATGGCTAATGATGTTGATGATGATGGTAATGCTAAGTAAGGAGCTAGCTTGGAGTGTTCTCCATGGACTAAGCTCTTTATCTCACACACAGTGTCTCACTGAATCTGTGTAAGGACTATGGTGAATAGTGACCACTGTCACTGGAGATACAAAGTTTCAAGTCAGAGGCCCCCCATCACTAACTGGAGAGGAGAACAGTCATACCTTAGCCCACTTCAGCATACCAGGACCTTCCTATTCTTCATTACACTTTTCTCAAGTCTCCCAAACCTCTGCACTTTTAGAACAGCGGGTTAGGTTGACACCTCCCCAACCAGGCCTGATACAGAGATGGGGAACTGGCATGAAATCAAAACAGCCAATGTGTGTGGGCTCAGAAGGAACACAACTACAGCCATAGTGCCCATAAATACAGAATAAGCCCCAGTAGCCCAGTACTGTGGCCAGCAGAGTGTTTGAAAGCATCTGATGATAAGATAGATGGATGAATGAACCTGTGAGCCGAGAGAGGCACACAGCGATCACCAATGTCCACTTCTGCTCATGTGCCCGGGTGAGACACTCTCTCCCCACCAGCATGTGCTTCCTTTCAGATTTGGCCCTCTGTACAACAGCTGGTGTCTGGTAGTACATATTTCCCAGCTCTAGATGTCCTGTGGGGTTAGGGCTGGTCCCAACTTGTTCTTGCTTTACTGTTTACACTGAACAGATTAAAAATAAACCACCCTGTATTAAACCACTTTTTACCTACATCTAAAGCAGCGGTTCTCAACCTGTGGGACCTGACTCCTTTGGCGGAGACAAATGTTCCTTTCACAGGAGTCACCCAAGACCATCGGAAAACAGATATTTATATTATGGTTCATAACAGTAGCACAATTACAGATATGAAGTAAGAATAAAATAATTTTATGGTAGTGGGTCACCACAGCATGAGGAATTGTGTTAAAAGGTCTCAACAGTAGGAAGGTTGGTAACCACTGCTCTATGGAGGAGTCTTTTCTTAATGCTCCATTTTCAGAAATCCATTTTACTAGCACCTCCACCTTTCCCTTCCCCAGGGCCTTTCCTGGGGACCAGAACCAAATGCCATTTCTTTTTTTTTCCTTTGGACAAACAACAACTCTCTGACTGTCTCTGTCTGCATTTGTCTTATTCTGTGTAGAGTTGGAGCCATTTGAGTGTGGGCGCTGTAATGGCCCCCTCCTCACCAGGCTGTGCACATCTGGCGGTCCTAAGGAAGCCACACAGGCTGAGAACAAAGCCTACACACATACATGCTGAGTGTAACTGCCACAGGGTAGGACTTCCCACCTCTTGCCTTTCACATTCACAAGTTCACAGACAATAGGATTTCTTTCTAGTTGCAGGGGGAGAAAGGAAAAATAAATTGTCTGACTGAGGTTCAAAAGGAATGTTCAAAATTTGTCTGACAAAGTTCGAAAGTGAATGTTATGTTTTGAATACAACTTTCTCCAAACAAGGCTCACATATGGAAGGCCTGGTCTTCATGCTGGTGGATCTTAGCACCCAAAGGTGACTGGGCTCATACAGGCTTTCTTCAACAAGTCAGTGTGTTGTTTGGGGGGGAGGGTCACAGTTTGGTGGAATTATTGGACTACAGGGCCTGGATGGAGAGAATATGTCTAAGGATGTGTCTTTGGAGGATCTTGTCTCTGGCTCCACCTTGTCTGTCTGTCTGTCTGTCTGTCTGTCTGCCTCTTTGGTTTCTGACCACTATGAAGTGAATCCACTTGACCTATCACTACCGCTTTTACTATCTTCCTCACCACACTCTGGAAGTAACAGAACCATCTGGCCTTGGACAAAATCCTGGAAACTGTGGGCTAAAACAAACAATTCTTCCTTTAAGTGGTTTCTGTCAGTTAAAATAAGCCCAAGGACAACTACAGTAGCCATGCAAGGTTCTGATGAGTGAGTGACAGGACTCTACCCCAGGTCTGGGAGATTTTGATGCTTGGGTTCTACAGGACAGAACTCAAATTTTCCATCCCAGCAGGCTTCTGCCCCTTATTCCAGCTACAGAAGGTGTTCAAGACATGCTAGATAACGCGACTAGACAGGCTCAGAATACAGCGACGGATGGCAGCGGCCATGTGGCAAGTCCTTGGGGACAAAGCAGAAGCACGGATTTGTAGTCATTAGGGCCTGGCACCTTTCCCACTCCTCCATCTGCCACCAGACACGGGTAGGCTGAGGCTCTGCCCACTGCCTTCAACCACGTCTCACAGTTGTAATCTGCTGCTGTGGCCAGCCCTTGCCTAACTTTAGCGGGGTGGCATTCGCTGTACCCTGATGGCCCAGGCTGCTGAAAGGCATGGCTGGGACAGTGACACTCACCCGCAGGGTTGTGATGGTGGCAGGGTCCCGGAGCCGGCCCTCTTCATCCTTCAGGTTGTAGCCTTCTGGCCTCTTATCACGTTCACTGACTTTCCACAGCTTCACGGTTTTATCTGTGGAAGGCAATCGGAAGTCAGGGTGACAGGGCAGGGAAGCTTTCTCTGGGGCTAGGGAATGGGGGGTGGTGGTGGTCAAGGTAATGAGAGTAAGATGCAGTCCTGAATAAATCTCATGTGATTTGAAGGCAAGTGCTTACTCCATGTCACAAGGCAAGACAAAAGCACAGATTGTGTTGGGACAAAATGGCTCTCTCTGATGATGCACTGTTAAGCATATACCTTACATTTTAATTTGAATCATTCAGTAAAAATATTGATTGAAATTCAATAAGAATAGTCACATACATGGAGTTCACTATGTAACTGTTAGCACACGGACAATTAATCTAATGTTCGTTGGGCAGTAGGACACTGTTGCCATTTCTGTTTTTAGCATCCACCCCTCCTAGACACTATCCTCACCATGCCGGCAAAGGCCCTTTATAACCTGGCACTCTGGCCTTCCTTGGCCCTCTCAAATTGCTGCCAATTCTGCTCCCGGACTTCTTATGCTACTGTCTTGTGGCTTCTTTCTATGCCCAGAACACTAAGCACACTCCTGCCTCAGGGCCTTTGAATTTACTCTGCCTTCTGCCAGGAAAGCTATTTGCTGTCTGTCTGTCTGTCTGTCTGTCTGTCTGTCTGTCTGTCTGTTAATCTGTCTATCTATCTACCTATCTACCTATCTATCTATCTATCTATCTATCTATCTATCTATCTATCTATCATCTATTTCTATCTACCGTCTATCTGGCACCGACGATTAAGCCTAGTGCATGTAAATGCTAGAAAAGTTCTCTGCCAATGAATTATCTCTCAGCCCCCATGACCTTTTCACATGACTCACTCATTTTTGTTTATGCACCAACCCCAGAGTAGGTTGTATAAAATCTACATAAAAACATAGTTGCATTGAAATTCTCCATTCTTTTCTTTTCTTTGTCCTTGACTTCTACCTCTTTCTTTCCCTTCCCCTCTCTGCCTTTTCTTCTGCATAACATGCTTCATTATCAGTTGGCTACAGTGGCCATTTCTTAATATCTATTTGTCACTAGAAATCTTGAGTTTTGTCCGTCTTGCTCATTACTGAACTTCCAACATTTAGTGGTACCAGGGGCGTACCCCTCTCCCCCCTCCCTTTCCCTCCTCTCTTCCCCTCTCCTCTCCCCTCCCTTGTTCACTTTTCCTTGCTGCTTCCTGATAGCTCCCAACCACAAACTATAGTTTAGACTGTTCTACCACCTTGCATCTCTTGGTAACACCTGCCCTTTTCCATAGCCTTGAACCAAAAATGAGAATTCTGCCTCCAGATGCTGACAGCCCAAGGCAGTGATGGAGGGAATCTGGAACTCGGAGGAACTGGAACTGGTGAGGCATGCCCCACCCAGGCTCTCAATTCTACACTTTTAGAAAACATGTTTGGGCTAAGCCAGTCTTGACTGTGTACCATATGGTCCTGAACACCTTCCTTATCAGATCACACATCTGTAGCCTGTACTTGTTTTTGCCTTTCCTTCTGAAAAGCAGGGACACCCTTAATTTCTCTGTATTTGTCTCTGTTGGACAGGATTTGGTGTGAGATACTGTTGGACCTAATTCCCACTATTGCCTTAGATCGCTGTTAGCTCTCAAACCCAGGACAAAAGGCCGAGATACCTATTATATCAAAGCAGACTCTGGCTGCCAGGTTCTCCCAGACCCCTTCAGTCCCTACCTATTACAAGGTCCTTCTGGCTAGCATACCCTGTCTCTTCCCTGAACTTTCCAGCCCAACCGCTGGGCTGCCCCTTCTCTGAGCTCCTCTGACCCTATATAACTCAGCTGGTTTGGGTATGGCAGTCTCTCAGGCCAGGCTGCCCCTCTAGTTCACCACCTCCCTCTTGCTTTCCCTAGTCTTTCCTCACATGGCCTGGCTTAGTCTGACCATATTCACTCTGGATACTTCCAGATGCCTTTGTCTGTGCCTCTGGATGTTTTCTCTCTCGTATGTTCAATAAACCTCCTCCTTCACCATACCTAGGAGCAGTCATGTCCTCTTTCTTTTATTTCTTATTTTTCATTCAAAAGCCACATGGCCAAGGACTATGGTCCTTGTAAGAAGGCACACACAAAGTAGTGCTGCAGTCAGGATTGGTCATCAGAAAACAAGGAAGTGCAGAATGCTCACTTAAATTTCAGTTCCAGATTACATCCATCCATAGATTTCAACAGTACACAGTTGTCACTCTGTACCCCAGTACGAATGGCATCTTTCTTATTGGGGTCTTAGGACAGAATGAATCAGCATCTTTAACCATGTTGGACTTCTAATGATAGTGTCCAAATAGCAGCTGCCAATAGAATTAGCTTTCCATGCCACAATTTGCAGTACGAATAGGTTAATTTCTTGCCTTGAGCTTCATCCCACAAGGATGTCTCTATTTTCTGGAGAGAAAAAAAGCTGTGCCTCTAATTGCCTTTAATATGACTTCTTTGGTTTTCTCCACTACTCTCTAGCTGCCACACCATCACTTCCCAAGTTTTTCACCTTTGGGTGTCTTTTGCAGACAAAGGCACAGGACCTCACAGTACTTCATGTCTTGTCCTTAGAGGTCTTAAAGTACCATGTTGTTGTCTGTCAGCAGCTATGGGGATATTTTAGTAAAGATCCAGTTTCATACACCTGGTGTTATTTGGGCATCCAAACCTACTCTCATGTTTGGTGTGGGATCCATGCATTCTCATCTGTGTGCTCACTTTGACTTGTACTGGGAGGAGAGCCTGTCCCAGCTGTGGGCTTAATTTAGAAAATGCTAACTCTATGCTCACATCCCTCTTGTCCCATGCTCTCTTGAGAGCCTGTTCATATGAGGATGCTTTTATAGAGTAAGAAAGTTAAACGCGGACCATATGTATAGTGCCTTGATTTGTTCCTCATAAGCTGTGGCTGAGAGCAACCTATGAACCAGTCAATTTCACCACCAAATCTTTTCTCATTTTTTTTTGGCTTTGAAATGTGTCCAAATTCATTTTAATAGTATATTTTATACTATAAATGACAAATTGATATAGAGATAAATAGAAATCACAGGTAAAACACAAAGATAAAGCTGCTTATATGGCCTCCAGTTAGAGATAATCCATGGTCAAAATTTTATATATATTCTTTATTTTATTGACTTATGTCTCCCTATATAGCTCTGGGAAGCCCAGAAAAGAGACCACCTTTATCTACCTGCCTAGTGCTGGGACTGCAGACAAGCTCCATCATGGCTATCTCTTATGAATATTCCTTTATTTTCTATGTGCAGTATCTTGAGGCAGGGAACTACAATGATATTATGTATACTAAGTTATGTATTTAATAATTTCCCTTATTTTATTATATAAGAGGTACTTGCTGTTGTAATTGAAAAATGAGAACAAGCAGAAAGGTTAAAAAAGAAAAAGCTTCCCTTAGTTTCAGTAGTCGAAGATTACTGTGTACATTTTCTTTATAGTCTTCCACTATTTCCTTGTTTGACTATTTCTAACTGTACCATATGCATTTTACCTGATTGTATATTTATACCAACATCTATCCATATACATGTGTTTACTGAATTTATTATGAGAAATGCAATACACTACAGGATATACAATTTGGAGGAAGAACACGTTAACCACTAAAAGCCTAATAGTGGGAGACCTGTTATTAAGCTACAGAAGAATCAAATCATATGAGGAAATATGCAGTCATATGGTATTTTAACAAAATATTGGCTAGGAAAGTACTCTTTTTACATTATATTTAAAAACTTGGCTTACAAATACCTGTAGAATTTATCATCTTTCGGTTAATAAGCACATTATTTACACCTTTTTCTTTTTCTCTAAAAGACACTAGCAGGAATTCTCATGTATCAGAACACACATTGTCTTTGTTTTGTGTCTGGCTATTTTCTTAATTTTCACTATGAACACCTCAGCACTCTGCCTTTCTCAGCATAAGCATCCAGGCGAGAAAAGTAGGCTCAACACATCAATGTACCTTTGTGTGACAAATAACTTCAAGGCCGTTTCACAATGGAATGTTAGCTTTATTTTTCTTTAAATGTTGTGAAGTTTAAAAACATATTCTAGTAGAATTAGTAACTCTACTCAACTAATGAGATAAGCACCCTTTCCCTCAAAAAGATAATTGATGGAGAATTCAATCCAGTTCCCCAAGGTTGTGTTGCCTGGGGTAGTACTTGACTTTCTTATCACAGTGTTTTCATTTGACTCAGAATCTTGAAGCTTTGGTGGTGGTGGTGGTGGGGGGGGCGGACTCCAAGGCGCATGCAGCTGTTACTGTGAGAAATGGCTTTTTCTTTCTTCTGGCTTGTTCTCTGAGTACTTCATCATCACTTGTGGCAGCCTTAAACACAACCTTATCATTTATCTTCATTTCCTCTTCTATATTAAGTAATTCCCATTGTCTTCCATTAAATTTTGAATATTAAACTATTTGCCTTGTGTGTGTGCGTATGTACGTATTTTTAACCTCAATATTAGCATAGAAAAGAAAACCACATAAGAACATGGGGATTTTTCTTAGAAGAGCCATTTTGAGATGTGGTTGGCATGTAAAATAGCATCCCAAATGGGAAGATAATATCCTTGTTAATCAAAAAACTATTTAAAAACTCAATTAACAGAACATTATGCTATATAATTAATCTTCATTGAATTTTGCTTTCTTTCCCATCCCCCCTACAAAGTAGTTAATAAGCCTTTGGATTTTACTGCAATAATCAATAGGCTAAATTTCATAATATAATGTAATCTAGCTATGGAAGACAATCAGACACTTCCCTGCAACTGAAGTAATTACATTAAAACTACCACGAGCCTCTTTCATTCTGAGTGGTGGGTAGCAACAAAGTCTTTAAACGAGACTTGAACAGAAAGCAGCCACAAGAGAATAAATGAAAATTAGGTGAGGTTATTTGGCCTCCAAGAGACCAAGGTTGTGGAAAATAAACAGGACAAAACCAAAAAAACAAAAACAAACAAATAACCCAGCTATCAGAAGAAATGACATTAACTGGAACTTTTAAAAAAAAAAAAAAAAAAAAAAAAAAAGAACGAATAAAGACCTGTTCATATTGAGGTGTGCTTGAATAACTTCCAAGTAGCTAATCTAGGAATGTCATGTTTTAGATCTACACACCGCCTTTATATTTGATGAATTTGGGGCCATCTGCATCACATTCCCCCCTTTTTTTCTGTAAGGCTGATCTATGACTCCACTGTATACACTTTCAAAATTAAAATGATAAAAGATTTACAAGTGACCCACAGTGCACAGCCAAGACTTAGTAATAGGAACTCTTTTGCTATGCGTCTTTCTCTTCTATCAAAAAAGAATATATGCTTGATTGTAGTGTAGACATTGTCTCCATTTTTCTGTCCTTGATATGAGAATCTTTTTTATTTTATTTTATTAATTTATTCATATTACATCTCTATGGTTATCCCATCCCTTGTATCCTCCCATTCCTCCCTCCCTTCCATTTTCCCCTTACTCCCCTCCCCTATGACTGTGACTGAGGGGGACTTCCTCCCACTTTATATGCTCATAGGGTATCAAGTCTCTTCTTGGTAGCCTGCTATCCTTCCTCTGAGTGCCACCAGGTCTCCCCATCCAGGGGACGTGGTCAAATATGAGGCACCAGAGTACACGTGAAAGTTATACCCTACTCTCCACTCAATTGTGGAGAATGTCCTGTCCATTGGCTAGATCTGGGTAGGGATGATGTGAGAATCTTAAGTTACATTTAAACATGTATTTGTCACACAATGAAACGAATCACTCTTCAACTCCTTTCCTTGGGCAATAGTCTTTAATTTTTCTCTCTGAGTCCTCTTGTTACCATTTTCCATTAGCATCCTTCAGTAGCGACTGAATTCCAGCTGGCTTCCCCCCTGCCCCCGCCCCCAAGGATAGGGCTAAAACCCTGGAGTGCCATCATGGCATGACCATGCTTTATTCACCTCTCAGTACCCGATGCCCTGTTTTCTATTTATATCACTTCTTCCTAAACAAACTCTAGGACGTGGGGAGTTGGAAGGCAGATTAAGAGACTATGTTTATTGGCCAGTTTTTGGAAGCATCCCCATCTCCTCTGGTCTTGTGCTCACAGCTCAGAATGTGATTTCCTCAGATACACAGACATCTGCTTTGCAGACCCTAAATTATATTCAGGGATTAATAACTATTTTTCAAAATGCCGACAGCATGTCGAGTTTCCTGAAATGCATTCCCAGAGTAACATGCAATGAATCTTAAGACAGGAAGTGACATTCCCCAAACACCTGCAAGCAATCTACATTAGTAAACTGCAGATAACGGGTTCCACAAAATTGGGTCATAAATTCGATATTTATAAAAAGCATAGCTACTATTTACAGAGTCCAACTCCACGTGCACCATGAATACTGCTAATTGTCTTGCAAACAGGGTTTCTAAGTTTTTCACAAGGGACAGAAGAACACTGAGGGTAAGGGAGACTAACAAGTCTAGTTGACTGTAAAGTATCAAATAGGAATAAAGAAAAACCCTCCTCCACGTACCATTGGTAGACAGAAGAAAGTAAGCTGCGTTCTGCTGAGGGAGCCATCTTATCTTATTGATTTTTTCTTCTATTTCTAAACTCTTCAGGTAATCGAACTCGGGCTCATGGCTCTGGAATGTGCTGTAAACATTGTATTCACCCCGACGATGAACCTGGTTTTTACTCTGTAGGAAGGTAAAGCACACAGAGAAGGTTAAACCATTTAAAACAAGTGCCAACTCATGGATTTTTTTTTCCCCTCTGAGAAAAGCCATTAGGGGTATGCAGGAAGGCTGCATCAGGGAGAGTGGAGCCTAAGATCACTGCAGCCATAGGCTCAGCTTTGGTTTACTGGTCCCCAAAGCATGCAATGTGTTGGCAAATATCAGAAACATACACACACACACATATACATACATATGTATTTGTAAAATACATATTTAAACTATATTTTAAAAAAGTATATATCATAACATATACATAGAAACAAAAGTTGCAAGGCATGGTGGTGCATGCCTTTAATCCCAGCATGGGAGGCAGATGGTTCTCTCAGAGTCTGAGGCTAGCCTGGTCTACAAAGTGAGTTCCAGGATAGCCAGGGCTAAAACTCTGTTAAAAAAAAAAAAAAAAAAAAAAAAAGGAAGAAGGAGAAGAGGAAGAGGAGGAGGGAGTTAAAATAGGACAAGACTTGGCAAGCAATACAAATAGAAGACTTAATATTCAAATCTTTGTGTGTTTCAGGAAGTGCTGAGTGGGCCATTCTGTGGTGATGCTCACACATACTTATATCAATCCCTATGAAAGATGTAAAGCTGTAGCAAAGGCTCACAGGATCTTGGAGAGGTAGGTAGAGCAACCACCTAGGTGGAACCCAGAGGCTCAGAGAGATAAGTGACTCTTCCAAGGTCACATAGCTCTTGAGGAGCAGATTTGGGTACCAGTCTCACCCGCCTCCCTTTTTATCCAGCATAAGTGATGAAAGAGCCATCTGCACATGAGCGCCATCTGCATCATGGAGAGAGTGATGGGCTCTACCTGTGACTTTCCCCTAGCACTAATTATGTAAAGTGCAAACAGCAGGAACTAAATAAATGATGAGATCCCGGAACACAAAGGCAAGGCCTGAAGATAGGGAAAGGGTGAAGAGGAGACAAAAAAAAAAAAAAAAAAAAAAAAAAAAAAAAAAAAAAAAAAAAAAAGCTTATTGAGGAGACAAAGAGAAAAAGAGACAAGAGGGAAGGTCATATTACATTTTAGAACCATGTTACCCACGGTTTTGAGATTTGGTTTGAAAATCTGTTCAAAAGTTAATATATGGCTCTTATCAAACACATTTCAAATCGATGTTTGATTTTAAAGAAAAGGCCCAGTTTAAGATATATGACTTTAAATGGACAGGGGACACCCATAGGCATATCTCAGTGTGCCCAGAAGTGGGCATTTCTGCTGAGCCTAGAGGGTGCAGACACTAGGACTGGGGTCCTTTTGAGCAGTTTGCCTGGGAGCGACTGAAGAGTCAGCGCGTCCAAACGATGTCTCTAAAATCCATGATCCTCATCCTCACTGACTTCTATGTCCCAGTAAATGCACTCACACTGCCTTGGAAGATGTGTCCCCATCCTTTTCCCAATGGGTCAGGCTCCCCAAATCTCCCCCTAAATGAAAATAGGTGAAACCTATAAATAGCTAGTAGAAAATGTGGGGTGGAATATTACTGGTAACATGCAGCCTTGGGTAATTTATGCTAAACAGTTCCTCTAGTTCCCTTAATCATAGCTGTGAACCTAATTGGATTTTTTTTTTAAATTGGAGATTTGAAAATCAGTTTTCAAAGGACTTTAGAAGCTGACATCCTTGCCATTCTCCTGCTTATTCGCAGAGACCTGGTCCATCTAAACAGTAAATTTCTAAGAGGGTTGATTTGCTACCATCCAAATCAGACTGTCAAGTGTGTGTAGCATGTGCCAGACCAATTAGCACCAGGCAGCTCTGGAAAAAGCAGGAAAAATTCCAGGTCACGAAGAGCGATTTAGTTCTTACTTGCCAACTACATTTTCATGTTACTAGGGCCAATGTAATAGGCTGGGTGCCTGATTTAATGCTGAGCACTTGAATTTACACAGAACCCCGAGGGATTATGACGCCCTTATAGAAATTAATTGCAAATAATGTGCAATTACCAAATATATCACCCCTAAATGAGGCTTTCCTCTTTTGAGGGGGAGGTGTAATGCAAATGGCTTGGAGGCACAAAGCGGGCATTAAATTGCTCAGGAAGTCTCTTGTGGAGCTGTCTTCTAACACCGGGCCTCCCTCACGCCTCCCCAGTGCCCAGTGAATCTCAGAGGCAGGGCAGTGGCAGATGGGAGAGTTGCTAGAACACAGACTACCCTGCTGGAGGGACTAGAGTGTGCCAGGAGAGGACAAGGAAATCAACCCAGGCCATAATTCCTTTCTGGGAAAACAGAAATAGGAATGGGAGGGGGAGCATCCTCAATTTATATGAAAACGAGAGAGAATTCCTAGTAGAACCGAAGCTTCAGGAGGAAACCAGCCACTGAAATGGCAGTTATATGACATACCCAGCTCCAGGGATCCACACAAACGTATGCCCAATGCTGGGCGGAGGAGCCTTTTTGGAGGGTTTCGCCTGTCGGGTAGGCTGAGGATCACTTTCCTCCCTATTGACCCAACATGCCCTCTTTACAACTGTTTTCAAATAAAGCTATATATATATATATATTTTTTTTTTTTTCCTCTCCTATGTATTCTAGCAGTACCTGAAATGAAGGGAGATTGAATTTCAACACCCGGAGGAGAGATCCCAAGACAACAGCTGGAGTTTGCTCCTCCACAAGCACCTGTGGAATTTTGTAGGTCAGATGAGAAAGGCTGCTGCTTTTCACTGTTCACTATGCAGAATGATAAGGCCTGCCCAGGGAGAACCCTCTGTGAGGTGCTTTTGTGGGCTTGAACTTAGAACAGTGGATGCTAATGACTTTTTGGCAGTTTTACTGTCGGTGAGTGGAAGCGGCAGGCAAGGTTAAGGGAGACAGACACATGAGGATTAAGGCACGGTGGGAGGCCTCCTCTAAAAAGGGAAGAAAATGGGAATTTCCAATTGGCTGATACTTACCTCCTGTTCTCGCTGAAATATTACAACCCGACCCCCCTTGTCCCCTGTCGCTAGCAACTCTCCCGTGTGGTTGAATTCTACCGTAGAGATAATGTCAGCTGAAAAGAAGAAGACAAAAGCAATTTAAGTAACTGCACACTTACTTTGAAAGGCTAGATAATAGACACACTTTTCTGTGCATTTAAAGGCTCAGGGCTCCGGCTGTGCAGCGGAATTTACAGGGTTTTATGTTCTGCATTGTAAGTACCACTGAAGTAGCAGTTAGGAAAGTGGATTCCCTTAGGCGCCCCACTGCACTGTGGGCTCCTGGAACATCTGGGGCCAACAGAGGGGCAAGGTGAGTTCACACCCTTCTGTTTTATAGGAAGAGACAGTGAATTTCTTTTTGCCCATGGAAATGGTACTTTTTCCTTGTTAATTTTCACTAACCACAGAGCCCTCTTCCACTCTAACAAAGTCCCTGAGACAGGTATCAGCGCGGTGGTCAGTGGTCGGGGTTAGGCCTGAGCATTGAGGGTGCATCTGCATTGATTGATGCTGATGCCAATCATAGGAGAGCGTAGGTGTTACTGGGGTGCTCCACTAGTCCTCATACTTCACTAGTGCTCTCTCCCCTCTTGCATAAGCCCAGCGATCCTCTGGAGAACACGCCCTTTTCCAGGACATGGTACTGGAAAGACAGTGTCACAGGGTCAGGGTAGTATTATAGAGAGGTGCAGGCAGCAGGGAGCAGGGACTGAGAGCACAGACAACTGCAGAAGGAACATCAGCATCAGTACTCGTTACCACCATGGCCCAAGGACTGGCGAATTACCTATGACTGGCTTAGGGACAGTGTTAGAAATATGTCAGAGATTAATTCTCCCAAATCATCCTTTCATGCAGCTTCAACAATTGGAGGGTGCAAGTAAGCTTAGAGATAAGGAAGAAAGAGCATGAAAGTGAAAAGAAAGGGAAAAGAACAAGAGGTAAAGAATTGTGATCATGGCTTCTGACAGAGGACTGCCTCAGCCTGAACCTGTGACAGCAAAGACAAGGGTGGGAGTGTGTGTGTGGGGGGGTGGGGAAAGCCGTGGCGATGATCAAGTCTTACATCTTACTTGTGTATCGTTTTAAAATGTTCTTGTTATGCCCCTTCCTTCAGATAAGTAGCATAACAGTCTCTGCTTTCTATTCTTAATTCCTCTTCTTTGTGCAGAAGTCAGGAGAGTAAGTCACAAGCCTTTGTCACTTTCAAGTGAGGCTCACTTAAAGACAGTCCAAGTTTTATTTTGGCCTTATCAGGAGTCAGTTCAAACTCTCCAGGGCAAGGAAGGACCATGGATATTAGCGGCCCCTTTTGAGGAACAAGTGTAGCATGGTGCATGCTGTCTTTGAGGAATTAGCACCCAGCCATGTAGATCTTAACGTAAATATCTCAAATTCTTATACACCAATAATATGCTTTCTCTTCAATACATGACAATAAAGACAATCTATGCTTTTTTTTTTCTTTTCTTTTTATGAGACTGGGTCTCTCTGGGTGATCCAGATCAGATCTGTCACAGGCTGGATTCTACCTTGACATCTTCCTGTCTCTATTTCCTGAGATCTGGGATTACAGGTGCATGCTACCAAGCCCAGTGGCAAAAAGAAAATCTTTACCATTTTTGGTTTTCTTTTAGTTTTTTGAGACAGGGTTTGTCTGTGTGTAGCCCTGGCTGTCCTGGAATCACTCAGTAAACCAGGCTGGCCTCGAACTCAGAGAGATCCACCTGCCTCTGCCTCCTGAGTGCTGGGATTAAAGGAATGCACCACCACTGCCTGGCTAGAAAATCTTATTTGTAGGCTGAGTGGAAGGCTTGGTGGGTAGAGTGCTTACTGTGCAAGCATAAGGAACTGAGCTTGGCTTTTGAGTACTCAGACAACAGCTGAGTGTACAGTGGCCATCTCTAATCCCAGTGCTAGCAGGTAGAGTCAGAAAGATCCTGGGACCTCACTGGTCAGCTGGTCTAGCCAATTGGTGAGTCCCAGGTTCAGTGAAAGAGAATATCTTAAAAAAAAAAATGGAATAAGAAGGGTTCAGTAGGAGTGGGAGGGGAATTACAGAGGGTAATGAGATGGTGTGTTTGAAAGTACATTATACACATGTATGGAAGTGCCAAACAATAGCCAGGCATGGTGGCATACACCTTTAATCCTAGCACTCTGGAGGCAGAGGCAGGTGGATCTCTGTGATTTCGAGACCAGCCTGGTCTACAAAGAGAGTTCCAGGACATCCAAGGCTATTACGCAGAAAAACTCTGTCTCAAAAAACCAAACTAACCAACAACCAACCAACTAAACAAAAACAAAAAACCAAAACCACCATCACTACCAACAAAAATGTCAAACAATAATTTTAGTATATCAAAAACTATAGAAAGAAATGGAGGAAAACATAGAACGACAACCTTTGATTTCCACAGATGCACACATGCGGGCATGCACCTGCCCCCTCATACAAGCACCATGCCCACACAGGCATATCCGCTCCCCACACAAATCTTGTCAATGGCTTGCCTATGGTTTGTGGGTCAAGTGTCTATGATTTCTGGCTTATAATCATCTTCATTTAGCTAAGGTGACCTCAATCCTTATTGATCTAAACTGGAAATCAATTCCATTTTTCTCAGGAAATGAAGCACAGAATAAAGGGGGTGGTTGCTAAGCCCTTGGTATAAGTTTGGAAGGCCAGTTCACATACCAGGCACCCACGAACCAAGGCACAGTGAAGACCAACACGGCTGGAGGACTTGCCACTTCACACAAAGCATCTGATCCCTTGTCTTCCTTATAGCTTGTGTGTCTTACTCACCTACTCTTTGCTGGGAGAAGTCAGCTGCTAACTGTCTGCAGCTGCCTTAGGATGCCCTCTCTGAGGCATATTGAGTGTTAGTGTGTGCTGCTGACATCTCTGCTGCATCTGGCCTTTCAGTGAGTCCAGAAATAGCTTCCCGAGCTGTCTAGAACATAAGGTAGGCTCAGTTGTCTCTTTGGTTCCTAGCTTCTGTCAAGTGCTGAGAAATGAGTCAAGACTCAAATTGCTCAAACACTAGCATATGAGAGAGATAGAGAGAGAGAGAGAGAGAGAGAGAGAGAGAGAGAGAGAGAGAGAGA
>OU015744.1:42915036-42943861 GCA_907169655.1 Acomys percivali | reverse complement strand
TCACATCAGCTTTGTTTGTTTGCTGTTATTGTTTTCTTTTGTCTAAGACAGGCCTCAATTTGGAGTTCAGGCTTGCCTTGGCCTCGGGTTTAGGTTGGCCTCAAACTTGTGATCTCTCTGCCGCAGCCTCGAGTGCTGGGATTACTGGTGTGTGCTGTCATGCCTGGCTCACTGCAGCTAAGTTTTAAGCTCCTACAGTTTATACCCTTGCCTCGGGTGGTAATGTTGACACACAAACTGTGGACTGTGGCTATGGAGCCTCTCCAGTGAGAGCCAAAGGTGCCCTCACCTGCCTAGAGAAGGCCATTCTCAGCAAAGCAAAAGCTACTTGCCCAGAGACGACAAAAATCTGTCTTTCTTTAAAATCTACATAGCTGAGAATAGGGGAGGATTCAATTGAAATCACATAGTCCTAGCCAACACCACTAGAACCCTCCTTTATGGAATACAAGGTACTTCCCTTGACCATAACATGTGTCTCATTTGTTTTGCAGTTGCCCCCTTATCCAGGCCTCTATCTTCCTTGCGAACCTCGTAAAAGAAAGGGTGGCTCGAACTGCAATTCCTTTGTCCTCTCGCCAAGAATTCATATTTGTTTTAACCCTACCAGCCAGCTGGTCTCTATAGGTGGCGGCTGCAGTCCAGTTGATAGCTGTTTTGAACTTTGCTGTTGCCTGGCTCATTTATCACGGCAAAGCAGCTAGGGGTAGTTGGAAGACGTCACCGTCCCATCCATCTCCACTTATCTCCATCTATGACTGCTTAATAATTGATGGGAAAGTCATGAATCACCTCCACACTCCAAGTTCAAAATACCAAGTCCACGGAGGCCCACCCTCATGTGTTTGAAACACGCTGTTAACAGAGTGGGGCCATGCTGCTCAAGACAGGAGAACGTCCGTGAGCCTAGGAAGAAGGGGAACTAGGCCTAGCCATATCCATAAGCTGCGACAGCAACTTCATCTCAAAGCATGGCCTGCAGATACCAGTCCTTCCCAGGCCAGGCAACTTGCACCCTTAGATAGTTTCTAAGACAACTCAATATTGCATCACGTTTCATTTCAATCTAACCGTACTGTTGAGTAAGAAATTAAAACCTTTCTCCCAAGTTTCTATAAGTGTGGAGGGTAGAGTACACCGACTGAAAAACAAAGCCCAATCAGTGACTGGGGTCAAATGTGGTTAAAGGGTTTCTAAAGGAAGCCCCGTGTGGTATGAGATTGGCCGTGCTCTCCATTTGATTGGGCTGATTTAATTTCCACAACACGGGGGCCCTACTAACCCTGTTTCTAGCTCAGTCGGCGCTGTGAAGACTGACTTATTCCTTTTATAAATCAATCTCTGCATCTTACAAGATCTTCACACCAGTCATTTACTAAATCAAGTCTCTGTTTACCCGAACAATGTATATCCACTCCGTAGCTGTCTTCGTAAGATGGGAAGCTGGATGAAACAGAGGGAGCCCTGAGATAACCCGATGTCCCAAAGTGTCACACACACAGGCTGATGTCAGGACAGAGCACCCAGTCAAAGGAGGTGCGTGTGTGATTAGGTGTCATATGGACTGAGGTGGCATTTTGGTCAAAGGACAATGTAGCTTAGAGTTAGACAGTTCCAGAACCCACTGGAGGAGCCCTCATACTGACCAGGTCACTGGTACTGCCTCCGGATATCAATCACAGTGATGGGATGAATGGGGAATGCAGTCCAGCCTGATCTTTCTTCTAAAACACGTTTTGAAGCTAGCGAGCCATCTGCCCTACTGTATCAGCTGCCCAGCTCTGCTCAAGTCAAGCCTGGGATTTCTTTCCTGATGACCAGGTAAGCTCTAGGCTGTGTTTTGTTTTGTTTTGTTTTTGTATCTTCACTTAGGACAGAATGTTGGGGAGGATGAAAAATACACCTCACGGCATTCCACAGTGGTGAAATGGTGGCAGTTGCTAAGATTGTATTAAAGAAAATTGGGAGCATCACTATCGATGAGGTGTCAATATTCACTGACAGTGGGAATATGGAGAGAATAGACATGTGCATCCCACGCTATCTTCATAGGGATCTCTAATTACACCCCAATGACCCTGTAGATCATTGAAGGAATGGGGAGCTCTTGGTCTTCCCATGCGAACCAGTGACTCCTGTCTCTGTGAGACTGTGGTCCCCTTTCCTGGTCGTGGTTCTCAGTCATAAGTCAGCACCTATGCTTTCAAGTCACATTTTCCGCTCCCTGGGTAAGCTTTGGTTACTGAAACAGTGCATTGGAATATATTTTCTATCAACACAGTCAGAGGGAGGGGAACCAATATGGTTATGGCCCAGGAAGAGGCAAGATACAAGCTACATCCTTGCAGCCTCTGCTCTATACTTCCCGTCTAGACTTGATTTTTGCTATGTGAACCCTATCTGGGGAAACTGAATCCTTTTTCTTTAGTTGGAGCATCATGAATTGTGTCTACATTGGCCTTAACTTCAACCTGATGCTGGTGTTCCTCTCAGAGGAAACCATAGGTGGAAGTGTCCAGTAGTTTTATTTCCTAAGGGTCATACCACAGTGTGTCCTTAGTTAACAGTGTGCACATTATTGCAATTGGGAGTGTTAACTGGCAATTTTCCCTTCCCCTCCAAGCTTGATAATGGCAGGCAGTGTGCTATGTAGAGACTCTTGCTGGGTTGCCTCCACCCAGTGCTTCTTCCTTGACTCCTTTCCATGGTCCAACTACAGAGGTTGAAAAGTCTGGATATTGTTTATCCTTGTTCTTAGTCACATGGCAAAGACTTGACCAATGAGATAAAGAGAAGTGTTCGTGGGGTGGAGGAATAGCAAGAGAGTGCTGGAGATTCCAAGGGATCTTGGGAGTGCATTTTCTAAATTAATTTTTATTATTTTTAAGTGTGTATGCGTGTGTGTGTATGTGTGCATGCGCACACATTAATTCAGGTGCCCACAGAAGCCAGAGGCATCAGATTTCCCTGGAGCTAGAGTTATAGGTGTGGTTGTGAGTTGCCCATCATGGGTGCTGAGAGCTACATATTCTTAACTGCTAAGACATCTCTCCAGCCTGCTGGCGGAAGGTTTCATTCTTGTGTTTTATGTATTTATGTGTTCTTTTGATATATGCCTTATGTCTTTATGTGATTGTATGTGTTCATGATATGTGGGTGGCATCTCTCATGGGATGTGGGGTAACAGAGGATGACTTTAAGAAGCTAATATACTGCATGTAACAGTTGAAGAAATGGGACAATATTTTTAATGATGGATGAACAGCTATGACCTTCCTCAGGACAGCTAAATCCAAAGTAGTGAGATACTTGGCACTGTTTCTATTAGAGTGACTTCCCTGTTATTTGAACTTAAAAGTATTCTTTGTTGATTCTTTTGTGGAGCTGAAGATTAGACCTTAGGGTTTACTATATCTCAGTCCTAAAAGCATGTCCATAAGCATGCTGTTCTAGCTGGGTCTTCCTCATAGCACTCTGCACAGAGCCACGTCATTAATGAATAATGAGTTGGAAAAACAGGGCTCCTTGCCCCCAAACCTCCTTCCTCTGGCTCACATGTGCACACATCCATTTCACTACCACACAAGCAGTTTTCCTTTCCACTTGCTTAATTAGCAAGACCGAGAGGTTTGCTTCCTTTTTCCCTGCTGTGGAGATGGTGCCTTATTTTTCAACCGTACAAATATGAAAGCAGGTGTGAGAGAATGCCCACTCTGGTTTACACATGGCATCCATTATAACATTATGCCTTCGACGGGACATAACCACACCCTCCTCGGGAGTTTTGCTCTCCCTGCCTGCTGAACTGTGAAAATTCAGATGGCAGGAGGCAGAGTGAGTCTTGAGCACTGCTGTTCCCATGAAAAGGCACACAGCTTCCCTAGGATGACCAGATCTCCAGCACAAACCATAGAGAGGCAACACAGACACATGTGGGCTGCTGGAAGAGGGAGCTTCCCTATGGATGGACCAATCCTTCCCCACAGGGTAGAGGTATCTTTCTGAGGACAAGTCTCTAAGCTCAGAGAAGTGCAGTGGGAAAGTGAGAGCCATCCTGACTTGCCTGAGAGCCTGTGTGGGGAACAGTGGAACCTGCTGTCAGAGTGTCTTCCACCTGTCACTCACTCTTCCAAAACACAGAGGAATAATTAACTACTCAGGTGATGCAAACCCAGCCAACCTTTCAAGTCTCTTATCTGAACAATGCAGGGCATCTATAGCTGACCCTATTGTTGGCGGGGCTTCAGGTCTAAAAGGAGAAAGAAGGGTGCGTAGCTCCTAGACAGGCACTGCACCACCTAGACACACTTACAATAGCATCTGATTGGCATATCTGTAGTCAAAAATTGTGCTGTGCCAGATGCTCTGAAGCTGTTAAGGCAAGATGTCCATTCCCCTGGAGCTAAAACTCACCTACTTGAGAGTTGGCTCAAATATCACTTTTCCAGGGGAAACACTGTGTGACTTCTCTCCAGGCCAGGCCAGTTCCCTTTAATTTGCAGCCTCATTGCTCCCTTTACTTCTCCTTCATAAGTTATCATCTCTTGTCATTAGCACTTATTACAGTGGTTGTAGGATCATTTGAATACCTCTCTCATGCACTAAATTATAAACTCCACAAGGAAACTTCAGTGCCTAGCTGGATGTCTCAGCATAGGTTGGAGGCCCCTCAATCTTCTGTCCTTTGGTGGGTAGCTGAGGAAGAGCCAATACCAAAGTAGACCATTACATAGTGAACAAAAGAGTTCCAAGCAAAGTAAGAATGACACACTGGATGGATGCGCAAAGCATGTTCTTAAGTTGTGTGGAGCCCAGGGAGCTCTTACTTGAAACAATGAATGAGGATTATAGAATCAGACAGACGGATCAGTGAATAGCAGGGTCCTATGAACCACAGGCATAGAAAACACACAGTTAGGGAAGAAAAGGAACCAAGACCAAGCAGACAGGGAGGTGACAATAAGACAGACAGTCAATTCTTAGTCTGTGGCTACGATATGGAAGGACTCTGTCTGATGAATATATATTATTTACATGCCATGGAGCTAGGGCTTTAGGGATATGCAAAAAAAAAACCAAACCAAAACAAAACAAAAACAAAAACAAAACAAAACAAACAAACAAAAAAACAGTACCCAAACACAAGTGGTCCTTGAGCTTGGGAGTATTCAGTTTCGAAGACTGAGAAGTCATGGTAGATTGAGGTATATAGGAAAATAATTGTTGGAGAGAGGCTGTAACGCCGGTTTATTTGGTAAAGTGCTTGCCACACAAACATGGCGTCCTGAGTTTGGATCCATAGCACCTATATAAAATCTGTGTGCTCCTGCAACCTCAGTGCTAGAGTGGGGGTTGGGATCTCCAGAGCTTGTGGTCTAGCGATTCTAGCTAATAGGTGAACTCCAGGTTCAGTGAGAGACCCTGTCTCAAAAAGTGAGGTAAGAAAAGATTGAGGAAAGCACCTGATACAGACCTTCAGATTCCACACCTCTTTTCCCCCTCTCTCTCATGCTATCCCCCCCACTGTCGGGGGAGAGGTTGTTCAAAGATGCTAGCAGTAAAGGATTTTGGATCACATACTATGAATCCCAGTTTTCACTTAAAAAAAGAAGGAAGAAGCCACAGTCACAGCTTGAGGTGACATACCTCTGCTATATCCCTGCATTCAAGAATTTTCTATTGTACAAAATAAAGGCAGTTGAACTCTAACACACTTTCTTTCTTAAATTCCATATGGGGCTAAAGAAATGAATGAAAGCCATAAAAAATGAGTTGGAATTTCCTCCCCCAGACATGAGCTTTCTATGGCAACATGAAAAAGCTACAGCTCTTAATTCACAAGGTATTATGGTAAGTTGGGCATTTCCATGTCAGTACTAGAACCAAGTATGCCAACATTTTGACAAATCATGTGAAAATTTGTTTTCCCTATTTCTGACCAGAAGTTGAAGTGTTTTGAGGACTATGATTAAAAACATTATTCTACTTCAGGTAAAAATTTCCAATCTTAAAAGCAAGACCAGATACACAGAACAAACAGGGAGACAGAATCAATAGTGCCAATTTCATCACCAATGGGGCTCAGTCTTTAATTAATATTCACAAGGAAAGACACAGCCATACACACCTCTTCCTTTTCTTTTCTCTTTCCATTGACAACTGGACACTTTGAAAACACATTGTATTTCACTTTCCAGGGAGTTGAATGCAACAGTTTATATAATGATGAAAAATATTAAACAGAAAAATCAAGAATGAATCCATGTTTGTAGATGCATTCAATAATCCATCAGTCCATCCATCATCTATCCATCCATTCATCCAGTGGATTTTTAGATTCCCAAATATGTATCAAGAACTCTTTCAGGAATTGAGATAAGTTA
Organism: Acomys percivali; assembly: GCA_907169655.1. Taxonomy (NCBI): domain Eukaryota; kingdom Metazoa; phylum Chordata; class Mammalia; order Rodentia; family Muridae; genus Acomys; species Acomys percivali. The sequence continues at coordinate 42,937,478 of OU015744.1, read as the reverse complement.
GTTAATAAAATTTTAAAAACCCATTCACATGGAGCTTATGTTCTACTTGTGGGGGATTAGACACAAAAATAACATTTTGTATTGTGTTCTATGAGGGTCAGATAGAACTGAGCAGGAGAGATGAACAGTGCTGAGGCTTGAGAGTAGTATGAAAGGCCTCAAAGGGCAGCCTGAAGTAGGCAAGCGGTTTCCAGACTGAGGGGGGGCAGGGAGAGGTCCTAAGAAGGAACATGCATGCATCAAGGCATGAGGGTAACCAGAGCAGGGCAAAGAAGGAGAAAACGAAGGAGGAACAGTGAGAGGTCAGATCATGTCAAGTTCTTTTTTTTTTTTATTTTTTATTTTTTTTATATCTATTTTTTATTTTTATTTATTTATTTTTTAATTAATTTATTCTTGTTACATCTCTATGGTTATCCCATCCCTTGTATCCTCCCATTCTCCCCTCCCTCCCATTTTCCCCTTATTCCCCTCCCCTATGACTGTTCCTCAGAGGGATTACCTCCCTCTGTATATGCTCATAGGGTATCAAGTCTCTAGCCCATGGACAGGACAGTCTCCACACTTGAGTGGAGAGAGGGATTTGACTTTCTCATGTACTCTGGTGCCTCACATTTGACTATGTGTCTCCTGGCAGGGGAGACCTAGTGGCACTCAGAGGAAGGACAGCAGGTCACTGACATGTCAAGTTCTTGAACAACTCAGCAAGCACTTTGTCTTAGACTGAGTGAAATGGGGCCAGCAACACAATATACTAGGATGTCACCAAACTGCGCATTAAAAAATGGTTAAAACAACCAGTTTTAATGGGGCCCCATCCTTAGACAAAGAACTGCAGGCAACTACTGACTGCTGAGGGAAGGAGAGTTAGTATTCCCCAGGGTTGAGCCCCCTGATCTGTTATCTAACAACAAGGGGCCACATACCCTGTTATACACACACAAGCAACACCAAATGGACCCATCAGGGTGTATTTATATAGTTGTGCATAAGTAATGTGTGCATGTAACAATTACAGTGAAAAAGTTGTCATTGATTTGAAAGGGAATGAAGGGCAATGGGAAGAGCTCAAGGGATGGGGCATAGAAGGAGCCGGAGGAATGAAAAAGAAGGAGTATAACCCTATTTTAATTAAAAAATTTAAAAACTATATTTTGTCACATACAGTTTACTATAAAGCAAAATGGAAGGTTGCTGAGGAATAGCCAACAGAGGAAGGGCAGATTTTTATGATAATCAGTTTGGGGATGAGAAGCTGTGCATGGAGGGGTGCAATAAAGAATACAACAGGGACCGCACTAGCTCACCCAGGTGAAGGATAGAAAGATGGAGGAGGTGCCCTGATCAAGGCAGCTGCTGTGGAGGCCGGGGGAAGCCAGGCTCTGCAGGCGTGTTGAGGGCAACCTGTTGGAATTTGGGCATGAGCTGATAACAGGAGTGAGTCCACAGTCTTTGCCCTCAGAATTGCCATACTGGAGATTTGAATGTTAAGGGTGAAGAGGGCATTTGCAGGGATGAACAGATGCTCAGTTTCATGTATAGGAAATGTGAGAGTTTCTAAATAGAGCTCGTGCGTGGGCTGCTGGGAGTAGGGTCTAGAGATCGGGGCTCTCAAGATTATTAGCGTTCAGATGGTTTTAAAAGCCACGAGTTAGTATGAGATCTCAAGGAGACTGTTTATTGAAAGATAAGAGTGGAACCTTGGGGCATTCTTCTCTAAAAAAAAGGTGAGAAAAGGGGCTAGAGAGATGTCTCATCAGTTAAGAGCATGGTTGCTCCTGCAGAGGACCCAAGTTCAGGCCCTAGCACCCATATAGTGGCTTACAGCAACCTGTAACTCCAACTATAGGGGTTCTGATGCCCTTTTCTGGCCTATTTGGGCACCATGCACATGTCATACATGTCTGCATATGCAGGCAGACACTCATACACATAAAATGAAAACACTTTTTAAAATGTTGGTGGAAATCTTGGTGTCCTGGATGCGAAGTGACTTGTCCAATACAGCTGATGGACAAGGGAAAAGGCTAGAAGACATATTTACAGTAATAAGGTAAAAGTCACATTTTGCTTTGAGAAGCATAATTTCTATGGACCTGTGGGAGTGTAATTAAAAAAGAACAGAAGGAGAGAAATTTGAGATGATAACTAAGTAAATATCTCAAAGAGCTGTGCTGTCCAGAATAACAAAGAAATAAGTGTGTGTGTGTGTGTGTTTGTGTGTGTGTGTGTGTTCTGTGAACACAGTAGTTCATAGCTGAGTGCTTGTCTAGCATGTATGAGGTCTTGGGTTTCATACTTAGGGCAGCACAGAAAGGGAGAAGGATGGAGAGCAATGAAGGGAGGAAAGTAAAGGAATTTATAATGTTATAGAAACAATAGCATGCTTATATGCCAGTGAGAAAGCTGCAACATCTGAGGAGAAATGAAATGGTAAAGAAGAAACAGCGTGGGATGGCTAAATAGACATAGGACTGAACTTATGGAGGAACCAGGACATGTCACCACTAACTCTTGAGGGAGCATCTGTGCAGGTTCCATTTCTACAGAATGCCAAAAGATAGATAGTAACAATGACAACAACAACAAAACGCACATAGTTGATAGACTGAAACTTTATCTACACATAAGACTTTACAGGACTATGAAGACATTTAGTGCTGTACTTAATGTCACCAAACTCCACATTTGAAAAGGATAAAAATGACATATTTTCCAGCATCTATACATATTTCACTGCACTTAAAAACCAAGGTGGAGAGGCAGACAGAGAGTGCTACGTTTCTCCTCCCATACTTTGGCATTTTAGAGACCCCCATAGCAGCTCTGAGGGAACCAAAACCCTATTGTTGTTTTGTTTCTTCCTCCCTTCCCACCAATTCCCACCTCCTTTTTCTTTTGAAGCCAGGCACAAAAAGGGCTCTATTCTTTTATCTAGCAGTCTGCCTGCCAAGCAGAAGGCTGCTCACCTGTGGGCACTTTGAAGTGTCGTGCAATTACCACCAGATCACTTCCACATGGGCATTCTGACCTGCTCATGGCCTTTGATGAGTGGCTTTCACCACTGTTCCTACCCTATGGAAACAAGTCTGTCAGAAGTGGAAAGAATCCTTTGCACGGTCATCCTTGACCTGTGTGAGATTTATAGACATTTGGCAATGGCCAGATCTGGGTGATGGTGCCAGGGACAGTCCAAGCAATTTGTGCATGTGTCTTCCAGGAAGTCTGTCTTTAATGGAAACTCTGGCTACAAATTCCCCACTGTGCTGTGACCACAGGGAAAGGAGTACTATTGTCAGGAAGAAGACTCAACTAAGATGAATGAGCTATTGACTCAGCTTCGAGCACTTTCAGTCTTAGGGAGATGTCATGATTGCAGACTAGAAAGGCAGAGCTCTCCGGAAAGGTCGTTTACTGAATTGCTTTACTACATTCTAGACACAGAACTAGACTCCCTGTGGGTACCCCTCCCACCCCCAGGTATGTTTCCAACGTCATCCACTGAATCCAGAGGCTGAGCTTTGGGCTTTACACTGCGTCACTGAAGTAACACTCCGATTTCTTGACCTTAAGATCTTTCTTTATTGTTCAGGCAGAGAAATGGTAGCCCAGAGGGGTCAAATAGCTTGCCCCAGTTTGGGAGCCTAACAGGGGAGCTGAGATTTGAACTCAACTGTAGTTCCCACATCTGCTTTTGTATAAAAACGTGGTCTCATTCTGTAGTCCAGGCCATCCTGGATATCACTATGTAGTGTAAGCTGGCCTTGAACTCTTAGCAATCCTCCTGCCTCAGCATCTGAAGTTCTGGGATAGAGCCAGTGAATTTGTCTCCAAATCTTTATTTTTTCATTTATAGATGTATTATTGCATTTATGTGTGTATGTATATGCATACCTGTATGTATGTGAGTATGCATTGCCATGGTGTGTGTGTGTGTGTGTGTGTGTGTGTGTGTGTGTAGGGCAAATGGCAATGTTCAGGAATCAGGTCTTTCCTCCTCCTATGTGGGTCCTAGGGACTGAAGTCAGGTTTTCAAGCCTGGTAGCAAGTACCCCTACCTGCTGAGCCATCTCACTGGCCCATTATTTTTTAAAGCTTTTCAAATAGTTTGACATTACATATTTAGTTATTTTGTGTTTGTGCATGCATACATATGCTTGTGTGTGTGCGCGCGCACCCGCACATGTGTGGCACAAGTGTGGAGGTCAGAGGACAATTTGTAGGAATCAGTTCATTCCTTCTACCACGTGGGCCACAGGGAACAAATTCATTTTTCAGGCTTGCTGGCAGGCACTTTTACTCCCTGAGCCATCTTACAAGCGCTCTAAAAACCTACTTTCTTAATCATAATGTGTGTGTGTGTGTGTGTGTGTGTGTGTGTGTGTGTGTGTGTGTGCCTGTGTGTGCATGTGTATGTGTGTCTGTATTTTTGTGTATGTGTCTCTATGTGTATTTATCTGTGTGTGTCTGTGTCTGTGCGTGTATATGTGGGTGTATGTGTATGTTTTTATTAGATTTTATTAGAAAGAATCTTCTTTAGTCCATCATCCAGAGCTTCGGGTTTTATTCGCTAAGGGGCAGGGTGTGTTTACTGGGCTCAGCATAACACCATCATTGTCAATCCTTGATATTTCAGCCAAGTTAGTATTTCACCCTCTCTAGACACGCATGCTCTTGGCTGACCAGCTCTCACTCCATTTCATCTACCTAATATTTGAGAATTAGTATCTTCTAGAAACAAGGCAACAACAGTTTCCATTTAAGACTTGGCTAAGCTAGTGGGCATCCTCTTATTGAGTATGACTCATTTAAATTGGGTTATGGTACAAATGCCAACAGATGGTTTGAGTCTATGAAGGTTGTATGTTATCTCCCTAACTATTTTATGAGGTCCCTAGGGACAGAATCTTATCTGTTTCTCTGTCATCTCCCTAGCCTCTGTCTACACTCATCTACTGTGCACAGCATACATGACAGAGCTGGTCCACAGCTGGCAAGTTAGGATGCTCATGGGTACAACTGCTGGTCTGTGGTCTACAATCCATACATCAGCTTACTTCCCTAGAGCGTGTTATTTCTGGTAGTTCATGGCTATAGCATCTTGGTCTGGTATACTTCTAAAATAAAACTGGTTCTGGGAAAACCAAGCAGCCATTTTTCAGAGGCAGTACCCCAGAACACGGTAGATGGGAGAGGAACAGAAATAACACCAAGTTTCCATTTTTTTCCAAGTTATCTGCTTTTAGGGAAATTTTCATCAACTCATTCCTCCAACCAACTTCTTTGCCTTTGAAGAGTTTGGGACGGCAAAGGGTTCAGAGAACCTGATTGCTAAGAAATTGAGCAAGAGTTTCTTAGCCTTGATTGTGATGTGTTGATTATGATCTGAAAGTTCTTGGGAAGAAATAAGATGTCAGCGTCTTACCTGGCAACAGATGGAATCCAATATTATACACTAAAGGTCATTCAGTACCGGCTGGCTATGATCTCAAGTGCGCCTCCTGCTTCTTCAACAGAATGGAAACCAGTAGTAAAATGTACCAGACTCCATACTAAGGAAGCTGTGGGCTAACATAAGCCTTTGCCATTTAGTGGTGAGGAAACTTTGTGGAATTACATGGTCTCTTGATACCTCATCTTACTCTGTTCTAGTCCTGCACTTGCTTGCAGGGCCCATAAAAATTCCTTGCCTTCCTCCACTTTGGGGTGTTCAAAGCGGCTGCTCTCCTTCTGCCTAAAGGCCTCCCCACTCCCCTCAGTCTTGAAAGTTTCCACTTAGATGGCAGCCACTGAGAGCACCCATCTCTGACAGCACCCTTCCCAGCTTCTCTGCACCGCTCTTGACAAGGACCCCACACTTTTCCCGGGAAATACTGGAATCCGGCGCTTTACATTTGTTTTGACGTTGCTACAGTCTCCCCTGTAGACTGTACAGTCAACTAGGGGAGAGATCATAACTGGCTCTTGACCATGGTGTTCCTCTCCTGGCTCAGTGTTTCAAAGTAGCAGAGACAAGATCAGTCTGGATTCTTGGGTTACTGCATTAATCTTAATGATGCATGTTACATTATGACCTGGGCTCATGTCCTCTGTACACACACCACACACACACATGCGCGCATGCACACACATGCACACAGACATGCACACATGTGTGCGCACACACACACACACAAACACACACACACACACACACACACACACAGAGTAGGTGCATCAGACCCGAGGAATCATTACCATGTAAACTACCACATGTGCCTCGTTCTCTTCAGTGAGGTCTACTCAGCTAATGGCATGCTCACATTACAAAATGTACACTTACTCTTATGATCTTTTAGTTCTAGACCTTGCCTGAATCAGTCCTCCACTCTTTGGCTCTTTAGGAAGATATCCAATAGAACACCAGAGGCTGCAAAGGGAGATCTTTCTATGCCAAAAATGTCTGACCCAGTGTGCTACTTCAATCGAACACATCTGATTGGCTTGCTGGATGGCTGAGAAGCGATTTCTGGATTAGACAGTTTATTAGTGGAAGAGTCAGCTTTGAAGGCCCGCTGGGCTTTGCTCTGTGTATCTGGAGTTAGCAGAATGACACAGTGAAGGCTGGTTGAAAAACAGTTCTCAATGAATCCATAATGGCTGAAAAGGCAGCTACTCAGAGGCATTGACCACACCCACTTTAAATAATGGCTTCAGTGTTAACCTGCTAGATAATCTATAAAATGGAGGTCATATTGCCAAGTGTGTATGCGTGCATATGTGTTTGTATAAATGTATAAAAAGCACTTGGAGTGGTACCAGTTATACATAAACACTGACATCAGATTAATTCTTTACCTAGAGCAGTGGTTTTTAACCTGTGGGTTGTGAACCCCCCCAGGAGGTCATGTATCAGATATCCCCCATATCAGATATTTACATTATGGCTCACAACAGTAGCAAAATTGCACTTATGAAGTAGCAACAAAACAGTTTCCTGGTTGGGGGTGGTCACCACAGCATGAGGGTCACAGCATTAGGAAGGCTGAGCACCACTGACCCAGGGGTTATACAGTGAGCAGTTAACAGATAGTTTTAGATGTCAGAGATGTATCTCTCTGCTATTTGTAAATGATATGTTTTTAGGAGATTTGATTGAGGTCTGCAAACCACATTTTAAAAATATCTGTAGGATGAAGGCAATAGTGGCACACCTTTCCTGGGGGTACGATGAGGGGTGAATAAGACAAGGAGCAGGGAGGGCTGTGTGGCAGATTCTCAGTGGCTGTGATCATATATTACTATATGGTGGTGGTGGTGGTGATGGAGGTGGTGGTGATTGTTATTATTAAAGAAAACAACCATCTAGCCAGTTGTGTCTCTCCCCTGAAACTCGGAAAAGGGAGTGCAAAGCTCCAAAGTCTCATAGTAGGACTGCCAAACCCAGTTGCACTGGGTAGGCTAAATCCCATCAGTTATTTCATTGTTTCAGTCAATAATATTGCAGTGCTGGCTCATACAGTCTCCAATTTGTGTCTGTTTGTGTGTGTGGTCTTTTGAGACAGGGTTTCTTTGTGTAGCTTCAGATGTCTTGGACTAGCTTTGTAGACCAGGCTGGCCTTGAATTCCGAGAGATCTGCCTGCCTCTGCCTCTCTGAGTGCTGGGATTACAGGCATGCACCGCTGTGCCCGGCCAGTCTCCAAATTTTTCAACAGGTTATCAACATTTAAAAATGACAGGGCTTCATTTGTAAAATGCCAGGTATTATACTCTATCTCCCTCCTTCTCTTCTCCCTCCCCTCTCCAGCCCTGGTTGCTTTGAGTCCTGCTCTGTAGCCCAGGTCAATATTGAACTTGCCTCCCAAGTGTTGGGCATATAGGCATACAGCACCACAACTGGCTAGATGGTTGTTTTCTATAACTACCACCTCCATTATCACCACCACCACCACCACCACCACCACCACAACAACAACAACAACAACAGGCAGCATTGGGCTGTCATTCCCACACTGATCCTTCAGGCCTGAGATAGGGAGCAGGTCTCGATATAAAAGAAGCCTAGATCTTGAAGTTACAGTGTCTCCTACCCTTCTCAAGTGCAGTCCCAGCACAGATCGTATTGTTGATGCCTATTTACCCATCTGGGCTTTCCTGCCTGATCTGTACTCATCTTTCACACTATGTGGTCTCTGTGGACATTTGACTCTGATTCAGCATCTGAGAGTCGGTCTTGACTTCCTAGAATCCTCCGCAAGTTGGCCTCTCTACAATACCCTGGTCCCCACAGCCTTGGGCCACTTATCTGCACCAGCTAGTTGAACTGTCAAATGAAGGAACAGTGATTCAGCCAAAGGCTCACCGGATGTTGACTCCAGAAACTCCCTCTTACCTCTTCTACAATCCTCTTCTGTTCCATCTAGACTCAGGGTAGAGGACAAAAGACAAGTGTGTTATACAGCAATGACTGGAAGCTGAGCCCTTGAAGATCTGTCTTACACATTAGCAGTCCATAAAGTGAGAGGGTCCTTGGAAGAAAAGAAGCACTCTTCTCAGGGTCTTTGATTTCTTATGCTGAGGACTAATCATTGTATAAAGTCCAGAAGTCCTGCACAAAGGGGATCAATCCACACTTCATACATCTGAAGATATTCATTGATCACTTTCTATGAGCCAGGGGCCATTCTGGTGTTGGTAACAATGTTGACAGGCAAGACTTCTGAACTCAGGTAACTTCTTTACCATGGGGTTAAAGTAGGATGCTTCACCTCATTTCCACATCTATCTGCCCAGAGGGTGTGCCCAGAGAACTGTCGCTTTGGCATGGCTCACAGCATATCCCAGGGCCTTCCTCTAGAAGCCCTTCACAACAGAGAAATGCTGGAGACTGTCATAGCATTGATGCAGAAGGAAGCCCCAGACCACTCAAGATCAGCACATAGAGAAATAGAAAAAGTCCACAGGACTCCAGTAAGGCCTTGACTTGGGAAGAATGGCAACTTTATCCTGGCTCTGGGACTCAGGAAGTGCTGCCAAGAACATCACGTGAAGGGTTAAGTTGACTTTTCCCTTATCTCCAAAGTAGAGCTGTTTTTCTCTCTCTTTAACGTGACCCAGTTGGAAATGTATTTGTTTTTCACTGTTTAATCTTCTGTATCGCCCACTGTTGATTAGATTTAATTAATTTATGTTTCTAATGAATTTAGAATCTCACCATGCTGTAGCAAGAACGTTTTCAGACAGCATCTGGCTACCAAATGGATTGATTACCTCATCTGAAAAAGTCTTTCAAACATCTGGGGCCAGATTTTTAAGACTTCAGGAGCCTTTGCAGATTTTTAAAAAAGCATGCCAAATATCAAGGTGTAGAGAGAGATGATGCTAGAGACAGATAGGATTCACTTTGATTTGAAAATCTAGATCCTGGCACTCCTCCAGTTTGAAAGCACATTTTCCTGCTCATTGGCACAGCTTCAACGGCACAAATAAACTGTTCTGAATATATTTTGTTCAACATAATCAGAACCCACCAGGCCCAAGCCCAGGCTGCCACCCTGTGAACTTCTTTGGCACTTCCTTCTGAATGGAAGCTTCCACTGATCATTAGGACAAAACATTTACAGAAAACACTTAGAGAGAAGCACTTTGCTCTCATCCATTCAACAAACATTTATTGGGGGGCCCACTGTGTGCCTGGCACTGGGCCATGTGCACCTCTTCATCAGCTGCTCTTGGCAACGGCCCTGCATGATGGCAGGCTCTGCTCTTCCACTCACACAGATATGACCGAGTGGGATGCAAAATAATAATTAAGACCAACAGTACTAATAAAGGATAAAGGTGTACACACACACACACACACACACACACACACACACACACCACCACCATCACCATCATCACCCCCCCACCATCTTTACCATCATCACCACCACCACCACCATCACCCCCCCACCATCTTTACCATCATCACCACCATCACCACCATCACCCCCCCACCATCTTTACCATCATCACCACCACCACCACCACCATCACCACCACCACCACCATCACCCCCCACCATCTTTACCATCATCACCACCATCACCACCACCACCACCACACCACACCATTATCACACTTTACAAGCACGATCTTCTTCATCATTCCTCACTCCCCACATATAGGGTAGATATCATTTTCCTGCCTTCATTTTATAGAAAAGACCCAAAGCACCTGGAGTTTATGGACTTGCCCACAGTTATCTGGCCAGCTCTCAGCAGCACCTGCCTTCTAACTTGAGAGTCTTTGCTCTTTGCCTCGGGAATGTCCCTGACTAGATACAGCTCTCTGAAGACCACATTAGACCCCAAGCCAGGGCCATTAGTGCCTTATGTTTCACACTCGCACCTTATCCATCAAGTAATACCATTCTTAACAACAACGAGGATGCTGAAGGTCTGAAACAAGGAGTGGAGGTCATTGGTGGAGCTGGCAACAGAACTGAGGTTTAGCTCAGGCCCGGAAGGCTCCTCTCTCAGAGCTGTCTGATGACAGACGAGGCAGGGGAGTGCTGAGAACTAAATAGCTTGCTCAAAGGTGCACGGGGACAAGTAAGATAAGTCAGAAGTCCAACTCCTTCCAAAGACCCACAGGAAAGGGGCGGTGGTGGAGAAGCTGAAGAATGTGCAGAGAACAAGAAAAACAGCTTCATCTTGAGAGCCAGGTGAAAGATGTTGGAAAGGGCACTGACTGGTTTTTCTGGCTCAAGTTCAAAGGGAGCTGACTGACAACCAGGTGGCTGCCCATAATATAAGCTACAGTAAAAGGCTTGTAACACAGAACATCTGAAAATTTATGGATGACGAGCTGCAGACTTATTGTGACAGCCAGCTTGCCAGTTCTGTGTTGCTCTTGAACAAACCTGTTTTGACCTAGTTTCTCCTGACAAAACAGAATTTATTGAGTCTGGACACCTTTTCTTTTGTTATAAAGGCCTCTTATTTGCTTCCACTTCGCTCTCACGAGCACCTCAGCACAGGAGCCCCTCTCTCTTCTCTCGACCTTTCTACCTCCTCTCATCCTGCCAAGCCAATCTGCAACTCTCCCTTGGTCTGTGGAACCCATATGCCTCCTGTCCTCAGGCTCCAGAGTTCTCCCGGGAAGTCTCCCTTCACTTCCCTATTCTGGTCAGGTTTTCCTTTAAAGCACATTTTAAGCACCTTTTACTCCCTCCTACACTACACTGTAAAGAAACTGTTTATTGGTCTCCTTGTTGATACAGCATGTTTATAATCACTGTATCTATAGTGTGTCGGTCTGAATGGAAGGGAGGGATTGTGAACCTCACAGCATGCTCTTGCCTGGTCTTCTTGTTTGAAATATCTCACTTTTGTGCTTCACACTACATCCTAGAAGTTAGTAAATGCCTCTTTAAGCTGTCGGTGTTATTTTTACTTTTATCACTGCTCTCCAAACCCTTGCAAAGAGATCAGCATAGGGATAAATCCTAGGGAAGAAGGGATTAAGTCAGAAGGGAGCATGAGATCTTATGAAGTCCCCACAGCACCCTAACCCTTACTCTGGGTAACAGAGAGTAGGTGTACACATGTAAAAAAAAAAAAAACCATAGAGATGGACAGTGAGAAAGACGGCTCTTCACGGTAAGTAATATCTTAGCACGAACAAGCCCATCCTTTGATATCCCAGTTTTGTTCACAAGCCCCAAAATCTCCCTGCTCTGGTGTTGGAAGCTGGTCACATTGATGTATTTGTCAACCTGCTTGTCAAATTCATTTTTCTCAAATGAGTGCCCTGTTCTTCTCAAGCCCTTCTCACTCCTGTGTCTACGCTTAAACTCATGCTGTGACTCTTACCCTAAATGTCTGCTTCTCTTACTCTCAGCTTCCAGAAGCTTCTTCCACTCTTGAGGCGTGGAGACAACTCTGTCCCACTCTCAACAAATACGCAAGCCTCATCAACCTCCTTTCTCTGGGGTCTCTTGTATGCTTTCTTCCTGCTAGTTTTTCTTGAAGACGATAAGCTCCTTGGAGGCTGGAACTCTACTGTATTTTTGTATTCTTATATTTAGTTTTAAAGGAACCGGCGCATGGGCTGACCTCCACTCCTAGACCCCTAACAGCTGTGAGCATGAATATAAGTTAAAAAGGCCGGTTTTCTGCCTTTTAAACTAAAAAACATGGTAGTGCTCTGAAAGGACTGTTGACTTAGGATTCAAATGAGGTTTCAAACCCAGATTTGCCAGTCAGTGACTTTATGACCCGGTACAAAGAGAGTTGCCATGACCAAAATTAAATTTCCCCATTCAAACAATGTGGGACTTTCTCATAGGCTTGTGGGAGAAGTAAACAGAAGCATAAATATTTTGAGTTGACATTTGCTGGCGTAGTCACTTGGATAAAGAAAACACAGTCACACCCCAACAAAGCCCATGCTTTCATCTACCATGTGGAGGCTGCAGAATGGCCACTGACTCCCAGGAAACACTGAACACAAGCTAGATCTTATTATCAGAACTATTACACATAAATGGGGTGGGTATCAGAGAGAAACACCAAAGGATAAGGATGTAAACTCAGGAAGAATGGATGTACTGTGAGCTGTACACATGTGCACATAAACAGAATGCATTTCATCCATCAGACTTTCCTTAGAGAAATTCCAGCACATCCCATTAACACAGTCCCCAAGGCAAAAGATGGCCTTTGACCTTTACGTATTTAATATCTCCGCAAAGATTCAAGCTGTAATCATCCTGAAATGGTACACAAAGACAAGTGTATCTGGGAGTCCCGACAGCTCTCTGCTTTAGCTGCCGCTCATGTGACTCTTTCATCACCCTAATTCCTGGCGCTTCCCTTCAAACTTTTGACCTTAGGATAGCTCTTTGATTGCCCAACAGAATTTTGACAGGTAGGAAAGAAGAACACCGAGAAGCGAGTTCCATTGTGTTCTGACACACTCATTTACAAGACAACAGTTTAATAATTCTAATTCATATCCCCTTCTATGCACGCAATCAATAATTCATGGCAATCCCTCTGCTGCATTTGTAGTGACAACAGAAAGGGCAAGATGCTGCTTCTCTTCACCTCACCCTCCTTTCTTCACTTAGTCATGCCTGGAGCCTGGAGAGTTCAGAATCTCAAGAAAACAGTTTCCATGGTGATTTTCCCTTTGAGTACCCAACTGTATTTTACTCTTTCTGGGGCGAATTAATGCTCCTTATTGCTTTCATGCTAAATATATTGAGGATTAGATTTGATTTCCTCTGCAGCGATACAGTTTTATCAGGAAAATGGAAAGGGGAAAAAAAAAAAAAAAACACAGCATGAAGAAACTGTGCCTTTCTGCCACTGTTCTATCACAAAGGGCAAATAAAACAGTTCAGGAAAAAAAAAAAAAAAAAAAAAAAGCAACCAGCCATAGGCAAATGCGTGCAGGTGTCTGGAAGCTGGGATATGTATACATGCTTTTACAATGTTAGAAAACCTGTCTCAGTACAAAATGATCTCAGTTCTTCCAACTGTTGAAAGTGGTATAAGTTGACCATAGAACCCAGGCTACAGAAAATGCTTTGATTTTCAATGAATTAATATTGCTCTCCCTAATATAATATATACAGATTATACTGAACACAGAAGTCTTTGAAGCAACAATATCACACCTACGGAGACTTTTGCTTTCTTTTAATCTACTGGTCTTTATTTGTTAAAATAGGAAACGTTCCTAAGTCTCCCATAGCAACCTGAATTCCCCCCAAAGAGCTTACTGCCCTAATACCTCCCATCTACTTGTTCACTCTTCCCACTAGACTCTTCTAATAGGCAGTGTCTGTTCTGTTTATGGCTCACCTCTTTGTCTGGCACAGCACACGGAGGTGGGGGTGGGGTGGGGGGTGGGGATGGAGGCAGGGCAAAACAGAAAATTAGAAGAAGAAATTTATGAGTGGTCACTCAGAAGCATGGAAGTCTCCTTTAAATCAATTAGAAGCATGCCAAGTCCTCAATTCCCTTCTGCCCCAACTCCTGCTCCCTTTCTGTCTTGCAAGCAACAAAGGGTTAAAAGGAGTATTCTGCATCTGGGAGGAGGGGGTGAGGAAAGGGCACCTTTGGGAGAGTACTTTTTCCACCACAACACACCCACTCACACAGCATGGAGTCTAGTCACCAGGCGCCAAAATCAGAAAGAAAGGTGGGACCTAGTCATTTGGAGCAGTGGTTCTCAACCTGTGGGTTGTGACCCCTTTTACAACCCTCTATCTCCAAAAACATTTGCATTATAATTCATAACAGCAGCAAATGTACAGTTATGAAGTGGCAATAAAAATAATTGCATGGTTGGGGACGGGGGTCACCACAACATGAAGAAGTGTACTAAAGGGTCACAGCGCTTGCAAGGAACCACTGATTTGGAGCCAACTGGTGAGTAGTGTATAGTATCTACATCAAACTAAATATGGCTGTTCTAAGGGTCTGGGGGTCAAAGAAGTGAGTAGAATTACTGATGCCTGGCAGTGCGTGTCTGGGAAGGGTTCTTTTGGGATCACCAGGAAGCAGGGCAGAGTCCCTCGCACTCCTACCCTCAGATGTGAACAATGCTTTCAGACCTTCTCCGTATCACACATGCGCGGATGCTCATCGTCTGCCTAACAAATTCATGTATTAATGTTATTACTTTCCCACGTGATTTAAAGAAATCCAGATTTGGAAAGGTTACGTAGTTTCTCACCTCCCAAGTTCAGTTAGTAGAAGAGGTAAAGATTCAAATCCACACAGCCTGGTCTTTGAGTCCGTATCTTAACTATACCCTTGTGAGTCTCAGGCTCTGTGGATGTGAGCTCAGTAAACTCCTGCACAAAGCATCTTCCATAGCCTCCCTTACTGGGTAAAGTACCAAACTCCTCTATGTTCACAAATGCCACTGGACAACCGTCAGGATGCCTAGAGGGAGGGCCACAGAAAATTCAAAAGGGAAGCCACCTAACTTGCTGGGTCCATGTTGGGTTTAATCATGCTAGACATCTATGTGACTTCTTAAAGCCAGGAAGGAAGCAGCTAAGGCTTAAAGGGCAAGACTGTATGGTATAATTTTTCTTATTTTAGTTTTCACTTTTAAATGATGCCTAATAGTTGTTTGTAATTATAGGGTACAGTGGGCTGTTTCTGTATATGTTTACATCGTGGAATGATTAAGTCAAACTGATTAGCATAACCTGTTACCTCATACCATTTGTTGCTGTTGCCCTTGTGAAAACATTTAAAAGCTATTTGTTTGGTAATTTTGAGATATACCTGCGATATCTTTATCTGGAATTACCCTGCTGTATGATCGATCACCAAGACGTCTTCCTCCTGTCTAACTAAAATGCTACACCCTTCAAACAACAGACACCCCTTCAGCCCTTGGAAACCACCATGTAACTTGCTATTTTGTGAGTCTGATTGCTTTAAATTCCACATATATGTAACACCATGCAGTATTTATTTTTGTGCCTGGGTGAACTTTCCTATTTTAATTTTGTACTTTGACACAGTTCTATTTATCAGTTTCAGCATTAAGCATATGTAACTTTAAATATCATAAACTAGGTAGCATTTTAAAAAAATGAAGTAATTTCTCAGTTAAAGAAGGGCAGGGCATGGGGAGATTTGGTCTAGAGAGTGTTGTCCATGAGAGCCAGCATTAGGAAGGGGATGAAAGTCTCAGAGTTCCTCATGGCACTGTATGATTCCTGTGGGTAAAATGCTTGAAAATGAAATCATCTCCCCATTTTTAGCAATAAGGGAAATTATTACTTATTAAGCAGAAAAAAATCATTAATTTTCTTTTCTGCCAGACAAGAGAAAGGGCTTAGAGATTATGTTCTCTATACACCCAAAGGCCGCAGAATTAACCTCAGATGTATACAGAACATAGAGCCCCAATAACTGTGAAGACTATACTTCTGTCAGTAAAGAGCAGTGTGTCAGGGGCAGCTTAAATGGCCCCAAACATGTAGCCAGAGATAACTCTACATTCACGAGAAACTGAAATCTTTGTAGGAACAAATGAGAGTGGGGTACTCCAGGTGTGAGCTTGGGAGGAAGAACTTGGGAGTGAGTGAATATGCCTTTCGGCCAGAATCATACACCACACACTCATTGGTTGGCTTCTTTCTAATCTCCTCATTGTTAGAGAGCCCAGAATGTATTTTTTAATATTCCCATAAACAAATTACATCATGAAGATACTCCTGATAGTAGATAGTATTCCAAGGAATTCAGGTTTGAAGCCATATAGATCTGGGCATCAAAACATAGTGTGTTATCTATTGGCTGATAGCCTTTGGGAGATTCAGTTCCTTTTGAGAAACAGTATAGACATATCCCTATCTTTTCATAGAGATGTGTGAGGGTGAAAAGATAAAGGAGTTAGCTGAATGCCTGGCATGCGCTAAGTCCTTATAGAACAAAACCAATAAGACAGGGATGAAAATTTGGGGGCAGAGTGTGTACACCCATTGAAATGTTTTAGATTTTTCTCTATGAGAGTTTTACCATCTCACAACAGGGTCAGACTATTCCTCTATCTGTATAGTTGGCTTTGGCTTCCCTTCCTCATTCCCAAGTTAGAACTATAAATAGCTCCCAGTGACTTGATGATTAAGGTGAGGGCCAAGGACTTTTCCCCCATTTGCTATTTGAAAACAACCTTTTGAAGAGATACTTGATGGCTTTCAGGGATATTTATGACTCAGACCTCCTGGCAAAGGCCCTGCTGCTGACTCATTTGTTACCCTGAGAGAGAAAGAGGCAACTGAAACCATCACTCATTTTTCCTTCTTATCAGTGATGGCAAAAGGTCAGAGGTAAGCCACTCAGCATAGGATGACTATGAGAATCAAGAATTTCAATAATGCCCCTTGGACCACATGCATAATAAGAGGGTTTCTGGCATACATGTTCTCATAAAAGTGCCAGGAAGGTCCTCCTTACTGCAAGGCATTGCGGAGGCATTGCTAAAGGACAATTTTCTGTGAGACGCCTCAGCTCAGAAACTATCCTTTATCTTCAAAGCAAGAGAAAACAAAGTGATAGCTGATGAGAAAGGTGAATGGACAGAAACAGAAAAGAGGCATAATCTGGAATTTCCTCCGTGGCTTTGGCCTTGAAAGTACGAATAAAGGGAAATCTTATTGAAACGGAAAAGAGAATACAAAACAATAGTGATGGATTTTATAAACATTACCATGAACTACAATAACATTAATAAAACCATGGTGTTTATGCTTTAACCACGAACAAATATGGCATCAATAAAACACACCAAAGGCAAGAATTTTGGAGTATGAAAACAAATGAGAGAAGAAACACTAACAGCTAACAACCCCTGGGATATTTGGGGTCAGAGGTTGAACTATATACCCTTAAATGGATTATTTATTCAACCCACAAACATGACAAAACATGTGTTTTTCTAAGTTCAGTTTGCAACTGGGGAGCACCAGGCTTGATGATGGCCGATAACGTGCTTAAGAGCACACAGCTGAACCTACTGATGCTAATCTTGCACTGTTGCAGCTTCAGCCAAGAAAAGTTGCACTGAAAACAATTCCATTTGTTACTTGTAAATTATTGACACACAGTTATTCAAAATTTATGTACTCAACATTACTCTTGGCTCTAGATAGAGACTATGAGTGAGAATTTGGATCAGAAATGGACTTCTGGACCCCCAGGAGATCTCAGCATCACTGTCTCTACATATGCAAGCAGCAGAGGCCCTGTCCTCACCATTTAGTGACTCACACCCAACTCAATAAGCAAGCAATGCAGTCTGTATGCATCTGTGAAAACACGGGAGAACGTTTACAGAATTGTGAAAACAGGACCTACCGAGTACAACCCATGGCATTTATGAGTTTGCTGATGTCAACAGAAAATGCTTTGCAAGATAGGAAGTTAGCTGGGTTGTATGCTTCTTTCCAGTTTCTGAACAGATGGGCCTAGTGGAATTATTCTCAACTCTAAATAAATGAACAAAGTCTCTAATTCTAAGTAAGTGAAGTCTGAATGTATTCTAAGCAAGAAGCTAAGAACTGCCTGGAGACATTTGTCTTTCAGCAGGAAGATGTGGATTGGCATCAGCTTCAAAAGGGTATGGGTGCATTAGAGGCAGTGAAGGTGTACAGAGAGAGGGAGACACACACACACACACACACACACACACACACACACACACAGAGACAGACAGACAGAGACAGAGATACAGTGAGAGAGACAGAGAGACACAGAGACAGAGACACAGAGAGACACAGAGACACAGAGACAGAGACACACACACACACACACACACACACACACACACACACAGAGAGAGAGAGAGAGAGAGACAGACAGACAGACAGACAGACAGACAGACAGACAGACAGACAGACAGAGACAGAGAGTTAGTCAGTCAGACAGTCAGTCAGTTGATTTAGGTTAGATTGAATTGCAACACTAACAATAGATGTCAAAGCATTGACTGTGGCAGAAGCAGGAGTGAAAGTCATAGCACTGCTAGTTAAAATAGCTAATATTTACTGAGCATGTGCAAGCACTGTTCTTTTCTTCCTTGCAGTATTAGGGATAGAAGCACCGGCCTCACATATGCTAGGCTCCAGGGATAGTCTCTCAGAGACTGTCTTACCTGCTTGTCATGAATTGGAGAGTTCGTGTGAGAGTCAAATAGGTGGGGCAGCATTACCACTCAGGTTTTGCAGATGGAGAAATTATGTTAAGTGTTCTTTTCATTCAGCCTATATAATTACTAATGTTTTACTATTCACGTCTTATAGCCAAGGAAACTGAGGCACAGAATGGCCACTTGCTACTTCTGCCAATAGTTTTAATAACTAGAATTCACTACTAGGTTTGTTTGATCACGGAGATCTGATCTCCTGGATCTGAACTGCTGTAGTTTTGGTACCAAAACTTGGTCACAGCCAGGCACCCCTTTGGATTCCTCTCTTCCACTCTGTGTTCTCATGAGACTGAGCTGCAACATCTCAGTTTCCTCAGAGGTCAGACAGGGCAAAATTGAGTATGTACTCAAATGGCTGGAGTGCTAGCCCAGGATCTACAACCTGGAAGGGATCTGCATGGTGCCTCCCATACAAAGAGCTGAAATCTACGTCTGGTATCCAGGCGCTGTTCTCGTCATAAACCCACTGCACACTGACGGCATTTTCTCACTGGGTCTGGAGGAAGATGAAGGTATGTTTTCCCAGGAGAAGATACAAAGATCCAAGGTTAATGTGTAGGAGATAAACTGAGCCACACAAGAGGAAAGGGAGTTGGAGAACACTCTCTGGATTCCACTGCCAGAATCCCCATCTTTTTTTTATTATTTGTATAAATCATTTGGCTTTGAAGACACCAAAGGCCAAACCTCCAAGTGCACTGATGAAAATAAATTGGATAGCACAATAAATAACGGGCAAAACCAGGCTGCCAAATGAAGAAGGATTTAGATCATTTAAATCCTAGTCTAGGAGTTGTCAAATCCAGTTTAATGCTGATAAGTGTGGGATAATAACTCTTTGCAAACAGCCCTAACCCACCAAATAGCCCTGTGCGACCCCTTCAGGTCTTTCACCTACCCTTTACAAGCAGAAAGAAACCTGAGGGGATTTGCAGAGTGAAAAGGGATGATATAGACTGAGCAGAAATGAGCCCAGGTTATTATGTAATAATCCAAGATGCCTCTGCCAAGCTTAGAGAAAACATGAAGCGCTAATAGAAAAGTAGTGAGGTTTGATTAGCTACAAAAAGGATTCTAAATCAGAGTAGGTGTTAGACTGCTAATTTGGACAGAAAGAAGGAGTACAGCATAGTTAGGTATAATGTAAAAAAGAAAGAATTATGGACAGTGCTGGGTTGGCTATTCCATGGCCTGAGGGTAGAATAAATATTAAAGGATACATGCTACAACAAAAGAAAATGTAGTCATCAGATGGCCCATTCTCAGCATTTTGGGCTATTTATGCTGGACACATGCCTATACTCAGAGACTTGGCTGAGAGGACAGAAGCAGAGCCCTCCCTGATAACACTAGACTCTTAAGAATGTTCAAAATCAGCCACTGCTTGATGGAATAATGAATGATTTCATTCACTCAACAGATATTGATTGAACAAATATGTGCCACACATTGTTCTGGAGCCAAGGGGACATCATTATGTAAAACAGCCTGATGGTGACAGTCACTAACAATTGAGCATTCATACTGGGCTGCACCATTGACGTGCATTTGCATCTTTTCCAGCAAGTCCATGATGCAGGTACAGCCCAGAGAGAGAGAAAATAACTTGCCAAGGTAATACAGGGACATGTATTATGTTAGATAATGACACAACCAACAATAATCTCTGCCTTCCGCCCGTCCCTGCCTGCAGGTTTCTGTTCTCCAGTGCTTCCAAAGAAGGAAGTCACAGCAGCCGCCATGAAAAGTGTGGGCATCTCTTCTGCTTCTTCCTGGAGTCCCCAGTATTACCACCCACCCTAGATCCACGCACAGACCATGTATGAACTAAAGTG
Organism: Acomys percivali; assembly: GCA_907169655.1. Lineage (NCBI taxonomy): Eukaryota > Metazoa > Chordata > Mammalia > Rodentia > Muridae > Acomys > Acomys percivali. Next base: position 42,916,934 of record OU015744.1, on the reverse strand, counting down.
ACTAAAGCGTTCATGCTCTGTTGCCATTTGAGACTTAGTAATTAACACTACCATGAGGGGACAAAAGGACAAACCCAGGATTCCAGCTTTGTGCATTCATCCCTGGCTCAAGCATTACCAAGTGGGTTGGTACTGGTTAGGTCACTTCTGCATGCCCAACAGGTTCTCTTTACTACCAATGACTGCCTTGTATTTTCTAGCTCGATAACTGTCTGACAGCAGTAACGATAGTCATACTTTTCATTTTAAATGTTCTGTAGTAATATTTACAAAGGAACAGATAACTAATATATCTTACTCAATCAAAACTATTAGAAATCCCATTTAAGCATTTAATGAATATACAACATTATTGAGCTTTGCCATCTGCTTACACTAAGTTTTCATTTCTGGCATGCATTTTACATGTACATCACTGGACGTGAGCTCTCACTGCTGTTCTGTGTTTCTTCAGCTTGTCCTGACTAGCATTGATGAGCAGTGCCTTCTGCTGGTATTTACTGAAGTGTCTACTTCATGCCAGGACTTGTATTGGGCATTTTCACATACATCACACTTGATCTTCCCAGGGGCTTTCCAAGTAAACATCACTGGCTTCACATCACAAGAGAAGGAGCTGAAGACTTCTAGGCCAGAGGGAAGATGTACTTTTATCTCTTGCATACTTCCTATAGTGCCTTGCATAGAGCATGGCTCATCAAACATTTTGGGATGGGGTGGAAGGTCACTTCATAAGTCTGCAGAAGAGCCAAGGTTTGAATCAGGTGGCCTGACACAAAGACTTGTGCTTTTTTTTATCCAGGTCCCTTTAATTCTACTTTCCCTTGTACTTTTATTCTGGTGGAGTTGCTATGGCCCCTAAGGCAAGACACAGAGACGCCCCAGTGCTTATGAAGCAGGTCAGCCTTTTGTCTAAACAAATGAATTATAGATGGGAAACTCTTCACTGAGATGTTAGATTTACTGTGTCTATGAGATTTTTATGTACAGTTTTATAGTTTCTTAGTATCTACAGATAGCAAGAAGGGTGCTCAGCTTTGGAGGACCAAAAGTCATTGGCACAGGTACCTCACCCTCAGTGTCACTTGAAAGACTTGCCATGGTGTGTGGGTGTATGTGTGCTTGCATGCCTCTCTCTCCTCTCTCTCCTCTCTCTGTCTCTGTCTCTGTTTCTCTCTGTATGCATGCACATATATGTTAGATTCATAGAATGGGTTGGAAGTGACTTTAAATGGCTTCTTATCACTGAATGAGATACCATCTAGAATGAATTTATCTACCAGTTGTAACACAAGGAATGGTAGCATTCCCAATAGTGGGTTTTTACAGATTAATTTGTGTGTGTGTGTGTGTGTGTGTGTGTGTGTGTGTGTGTGTGTGCATGTCACAGTGAAAGTGTGAGTTTGCTAAATTAAACCAGTATTTGTAAATGAGATTTTATATGTGCACGCAGATGAAAAGTTTACAATGGATAGTTATTTAAACTGCTAAGCACGGAGACCATGCTTGATCTTAGCCGAAAAATTGGAAAGGGATGATAGCTGCTTACACATGTGGTAATTCTGTCACCATGCTGGAAGCTTGAGGTTTTGATATATGATGTCAGACTCCCCCCCACCCCCAAGAATGAATCACTGTGTTTTATAGAGACGGTTTTAGTTACTGTTCATATTACTGTGACAGAACACCTGTGTTCTGGTTCATGGCTTAGGGGATACGGCCCATCATTATGCCATGGTAGGGAAAGAATGGTGGCTCTCTGATGGATAGAGAATGTGACAATGGTTCTGCTGTGCCAGTAGTCGGCAAGCAGAGAGAGCCTGTGAGTGGGATTAACCTATAAACTATTTCTCTCTCTCTCTCTCTCTCTCTCTCTCTCTCTCTCTCTCTCTCTCTCT
>OU015744.1:42874562-42915026 GCA_907169655.1 Acomys percivali | reverse complement strand
TCTCTCTCTCTCTCTCTCTCTCTCTCTCTCTCTCTCTCTCTCTCTCTTCCCCTCTCCCTCTCCCTCTCCCTCTCCCTCTCCCTCGCACCCCACTCCCTCTCCCTCTCCCCCATCCCAACTGCCCATGGTCCCATGATGTTCATCAGCAACTGATGACCAACTATTTCAGGTGAATGAGTGTTAGAGGGACATTTCATATCCAAACCTCAACCAAAACACTATTGTGGGCTAAGTGAGGAATGCCCTCCCAAATAGGTTCATGTACTTGAGCACTTGGCCCCAGCTGGTGGTACTGATGGGATAGGTTCTGCATACTTAGGATGCTGAGCGTTGCTGAAGGAAGTACATAACTTGGAGTGGGCTTTGATAGTTTACAGCCTTGCCCCCCCACCTTCCAGTTTTCTTTCTGCTTCACGTGTTCAGGTGAGGTGTGTGAACGTCTAACTCCCTTCTCTGGCCACCAACCCTGCTGCTGCTGTTTAGTCCTAACATTATCAAGTCTAGCCCTGAACTTTCTTCCTTGAGTGGCTCCTGACCGTATTTTATAACAGCAACAGAGAAGTAACAAATACAGGCACATACAGGAAAAATACTTCATTTTGAAAACAATGGACAGATAGTGAGGAAAGTCTTTAAATTTTTTTTTTCAATTACAAATAATGAGTGTTCCAAAAGAAATGAGGGTCATAGGAGGGGATGGTTCCACAGACAGCGTCTCACCAAAGGAACACATTAAAAATGGTCCATGCCTGGGTCCTATTCCAGTTCTGACTCGTTAGGAATACAATTTAGGAAACCACCATTTAAAAATCACCCTCCAGACATTCCTAAGCTTGCCATAGAAAGTTAGAAAATCCTTGGTTGGCAAGGCTGAAGCGGACTCAGTGAGAAAGTCTCCAACCTGGCAGATGCCCTTTCTCCACACATGTATGTACTTTAGGTGTTTAGAGTGTGAGGTGAGCTTAGTGCAGGGTCATGACTCACAGAAGCAGGCTTTTCCCCTTCCAGAACATTTTATACATTCTCAAATGTACTGCGAAGCTGAGGGTGGAGGTGCTCTTGATAGGGGAAGGGAGCAGGTGTAAATTATTTTGGCTGCTTCTGCTGCATGCTCATACAGACCCCGCCTCTCGGACAACCAAATACTTTTTACTTCTCTTTTCCCTTAGACTAGAATCAATATCTAGAAGGAAACAGTCTCCTGGGGCTGCCCCTCTCTGCAGATGGTGAGCAGTACACATGCTCTGAGGGTCCTGTCATAGCAAGGGTCAGGCCATCCTCTTCTGAGTTTGATAGAGGTACCACTCCTGCCTACGATGCAACAGTGAGATCCCATGATTTTTAGGTCAGATTACTTTTAATTTATTCTGCTATGCCATATTTTATCCGTTCCTGTATGTTACCCTAAATTAGTTTTCAAACAGCGGAGTGAAAAAAAATATATTTTGGGTCAACTGTACTTTGGCAGATCGATATGAACCTGATTTCCAAATATAAATGTAGAACATATGGTTCTAGATAAGAAATTGAAATTTCTCTGTGCTTGTGTGAGTGAGAGACAGACCAAGTGTTCTGTGGTGTGTGTATGTGTGTGTGTGTGAGAGAGAGGGAGGGTACTTGCTTGGGTATATACCTCACTGGCGATTCTTCACAGAGGTAATAGGATTTCCTTAATCGAGCCCATTAGAATACCTTCTTGCAATTATCTCTGGGGCCAATCTGTCTATGTAATGGACTCTGGAGGAATCAAGCCTCCGCGTTCTTACAAAGGAAATTGTTGTGCCTGTGTCAGAAGAAAGCCGTCTTGAAGAATTACTAGCTAACTGTCTCAACAACAACCCAGGGGACTGTGTTGTGATACCAAAGGAAACTGTTGGAGCTGGGACTTTATTGCTCCAAAGGGTATTTCTTTTTTTCATGGGCTTTTTAATACATTTAAAATGTGCATGATGCCAATGGCTTTGGGGACTCCATGCCATCTGCTGAGGCCGGGCAGTCTGCTGCCTGCCTGCTCTCTCTCTCTCTCTGAGAGGATATGAAATCTTAAGGGTTCGAGAGACTGCCAAAACTCGCAATGGCTTCAAGTGTAACATGTGACTAGCTCTCTTGCCTCACTAGGTTGGACTAGCCTGTTTTCCTTCCTTGGCCTGTGAACACCTGGCACTGTGGATGCAAACAGTGAGTATCATCCACTGTACTTGAAGATAATTGTTTGATGCATCAGGCATGCATTATTTCTCCATTTCTCCCTATGCAAATTAGTAATGCTTCAGGGTAGAGAAAGGATTTATAACAAGGAAAGCAGTGATGACAGCATAACAGGCAATGAGCTGAATGTGCCCCTCCAAAGTGGAGGTGCATAAGTTCTAATCCCTACTACCTCAGAATGAGACTAAATTAGAAAAAAAGGGTCACCACAGAAGTAATTGTTTTGGATGAAGTCAATAAGATGGGTTCTAGTCCAACGTGATTGTGTCCTTATGAAGGAAGAGTTGGCATAACGTGGTGTACTCACGCAAAGGGAAAACACCATACGAACATGAAGGCGGAGAAGGAGTGGTACATCCCTACCCATGGACCATCCAGGACTGCTGCCAAGCCACTAGAGTCTGGGAGCCTGCATCACGTGAGACAACTCGTCTCTATTGGTAACAGTACCCCTGTGTTTTCCTCACTGTTTGCCCACCTTCTTTCCACAAACGCCACCCCAACTTCTGACATGCCAAAGCTCAATCATGCTACACTTTTAAAACAATCATTTCATTTTCTTGGATTCTGCTTATAACGTATAAATCCTCTTCCTGTCAAGCTGATATCTTCCAGCTTCTTCCCAGTGGCCCTTTCCAGTGCAGAGAAGCAGAGTGCACTAACCTGTAAAGCCAAAAGGAGGAAGACCGCCACCCCACCCCCACCCCCAACACATACAAGCTGTAAGTTACACTGTACCTCAAATATGATGGTCACAAAATCATTAAGCAAGTATTTCTGCCAATGGGTCTGCCTCAGCGAGCCGCTATGGGTAGGATTACGAAGATTAAAACCGAGACCAACGGCGTGCAAATATGGGCCCCACTGACCTTATTGATCCTTCCCCACTGAGAAAGAATCACAGCTTAGCAGGCAGAAATCAATTCAACTGCATTATGTTAAGCTGAGTGTAGGTTTATTCAATGCCATGCCTGGCAACCACTTTATAAAGTAGCAAAACCAAACAAAACCAACAACCATAACTATATAAGAATATACATGGTGGCTTACAGATATTCATGTATTTACACAAATATAAAATAAAATGGAGATCATAGGCCCTTCGCTTAGTCCTTGCCTTCCTCCCTTTATTTTATTATTTTTTTTTAATACTTGTGTTCACTTGGCCACTTCGGCCATCCCCAGATTTTAGGATGGAGTGACAAGAGCAGACACAGTTTGTATTTCAGTAGAAGCTGCTTATTCCTGAGAAATTCATCCTTTTTGGCTTTTACATTAAAGAAAGCTGGCCCTTGGGCTTCAGTACGCCACGGGGAACAGAAGATCCATTCTTTCCTTCTGCAGTGAGAACTCACAGACCAGCTGAAGAGAGCTTTCAGAATCAACAATGGGTGGAAAAAAACTGGCCTTCTAGCAGGGAGCAATGTGACCATCCAACCCTCCCCTCCCGTGTGTCACCAGGGAACCATCCTGTGTGCTCCTCAGTACCGGGAGCCGAGCCAGGCAATCATTTGCACTTAGGGGTTCAGCCTTAACCTAAAACCCCTCATTAGAGCCAAAAGGAGCGCCTTTCCATTTCCGATCGCTAGGCAACACTGAGCAGCAACACATTTTACTTCGAGGACTTATTTGTGGTTCTGACTGAGAATAGCTTCGAGTTGTTTCTCCTTTAGCCATGCTATTTACTCCACAGCCAGCCTTGCCTGCTAAGACACGTTTCTTCTTCCTTTGTGGTCTCCCACAGCCATTGTGGAATTTTAGGCAGATTCTGGGCCTCTGGTAAGGAGCCTATGAGGCAACTGAAGTGTCTTTATCAAACCCAGATAGTCAGCACAGAGATCTGGAAATTAGGAGACCAGGGGTCAAATCTGTTTATTCCAAGTTGTCAGATTGTTATGGTCCAAACATTCAGTTTGGAATAGAAACTGTCTATTCTCATTTCAATAGGGGAAAAAGAATCATCAACCCAAACTCTTGTCCTTCCATCCTTGGTCCTCTGAGGCAATAGGAGACAACTTTGCAGTAGTTTATGGAGCCTCATCTGCCTCTAAGTCTCAAATGTGCTGGAGTGATGTGGTCAGGGATGAGAACAGAATGTGAGGAACAAGAGGTCAAAGTTATTTGGTCTGAACACAGATCCCAGCTCCGCCACCCTGCAACCCTGCCCAGAGCTAGCTTCAGCACCCACAGCTTCCTCACCAACACAGCAAATAGGATTCAAACTACAATTCCAAGCTTTTGAACTGAATTGGATAATAAAGACGCAATCAGAATTCTTTTGGAACATGTAATAATTAATACACTAGCAATCTGGGGAGCTATGAAATAATGATGATGCTGCCACGTAGGCAGGAGAACATTCTGCAAGGACTTTTGCCGTGAGCATCCTGTACCATAGTCAAGGGACTCTAAGCTTCTAAGTCACTGAATATCTTTGACCTCTGGTTCCCCCTTCTAAATTGCTTCTCCCTTCACAGGGAGAGAATGAGGTAATGGGCAACATGGCTGTGTTTTAAAATGGTGAATCACCCTAGAAAAGCAACTCCTCTTTAGAGAAACCCACTTTGGCTTTTTGGCTTTAGGAAGCCGATGCAGTTAGTTCTTGGCTCAGTGACAGAGCTTAATTGGCCTGGCTAGGAAAACCTTGCAAAGTTATTATGTGCTACACCTGTGATGGCCATGCATCATGTTAATCAAAACAATTAGGTTGGGGACCCAGAGAATGGCTTTCACCACTGTGCATAACCCTCCTTGCTTCTGGAAGGCAATGAGCAGCTGCTTTCTGGTCTCTCCTATTGCTTCCCATTCTTGGAGTGAGAACTCAATCAGATCCACCTCAGCTGAACAGCATTCATCATGGTGTCATTACACACCTGTGAGGAAATACTGACTTTGACTTAGAAACAGCTTTGGGGCTGTGGGTAAAAACAAAACAAACAAACAAACAAAAAAACCCACATGTACCAAGCATTGGATAGAACAGAGAGCTGGTGACATCCGGAGTCAGGGGTAAGACAGTTAATTTCAGTGATGTTTTCCAGAGGATGGGGGAAAATGAATGAGAAGATGGACAAAGAATTGATTCTCTAGCTTGTGAAAGGAAGAATGAGGAGGAGACATTTGGGACAAAGAAACTGAAGAGTCAGTATACAGATAATTTGTTGAGTGGATTTCTTTTGCTCCACAGGCAAAGTAGCCTGAGTCAATAGAAAAAGTGGCATGAGTAAGTGTTGGCTCTGTGATGGCATAACACTGTGAGTTTGATCCCATGGGATAGGATGACCTTGGGGGCACTGTAAAGCCCTAGGGACACTTTGCAAAGTCTACTGTGAGCTGACGCTCTGGAAGGGCAACTCAGCCAGCACATATGTTGGATTCAAATACAGGCTTTAGTATTGAACGTTCACTACATTGGACTGGCTGCCATCTGTGGACAAAATGCAATTCAAGGGCTGCAGGCTGGGCGAGGCTTACTAACAAGATCACAGCCCCTTCACCTGCTTTGGAATTCAGTTTTGAGAAAAGGATCTTTCCAAATCGCTCCACATCTCTAAAATACCAGTAATGGAAAGGTCAGTACCCTGCTCCTAACCACCTTCTCTGCTGCCATTGAGTCAAAGAAAACAGCTCCTGCCTAGCCCAGGTGAACAGGTTGCCTGTGAGGTCATTCTAGGGACATAGTTAACAACATCAGTAGATCATTTCAACTGGGAAGATCCTGATAGTGGCTTTTGGTCTGGTTTTATATAGTTTTGTCTGGGGAAGACCAGAACGAACCATTATATCTGCAGTTCCCAACCAACACATCAAGCCATGGTGTCCCAGCTAGGTTTCCTTCGCTGTGGGGAAAAAAACCCCACCATGACCAAAACAACTTGGGAAAGACAGGGTTCATTTACCTTACACGTCCGCATTATCGTGCATTGTTGTGGGAAGTCAGGCCAGCAAATACTCAGGCCAGGAGCCATGGAGGAACACTGCTTACTGGCTTGCTTCCTATGGCTTACCCGGTCAAGAGATTGCCCTATGTACTTGCCTACATGGCAGATCTGATAGAGGTATTTTCTCAATTGAGCTTCTTCTTCTCAGAAAACTCTAGCTTGTGTCAAATTGACAAAAGACTGGCCAGGACACAGGGCAAACCTCATAGAAGGTGCTGTAGGATATTTTAAAAGTGGAGGGAGGAATGGAGTTAGTTCACTGGTGGATGGCTTATATGGCCTTACGTGGTGTGCACAGAGCCCTGGGTTTTGTCTCAGGATCACAAAGTAAGACCAAGCTAAACGAAATAAATTCAACATCTGCCAAATACTGTGAGAACTAACGTGAGGGAACTTGCTGCTCCAATATTAGCATGCGGTTGGTGACATATTCCCTTCAAACATTGCAAGGATACATTTATAGAATTGAACATGATTAAAAACAGACTGGATACAAATCAATGCCAAACAAATAAGGAGATACCCAAACAGATCCCAAGATTGGAGCAGCTGGGTAGAGTCTACTGGGGGTCCATATAATTATAATGCTGAAGGAAGTGAAAACCTTAATTAAATTTATGTGTACTATTTCTTTTGAAAAAGTTACCAATATACATGCTTATTAACTAGCTTGGACATAGCTCCTTTAGGCACACCTGTTAGGTGGTTTGTTTTCTTTTTATCCCCAGCTCAGGAGCAATGTGAAGGCTATTACTGCAGTAGTGAGCACTCAGGCAAGCAGGCAAGGTAGCCTAAGACACGCAGCTCCAGAAACCTCAGAAAGGCTGATGCTGCTGAGAAGAAAGTGGCAGAGTGAGGGATGTACACCAAGACATCAGAGCAAGGATTGTGATGTTTTCAACTGAGCTGTTTAACACAAAGGCGACTGTAGATATTACTATGTTGCCATATGAAACGGCACATTAAACGGATACAGTTTCTCCCAACTGTATCAACATTTTGAAAAAAGTTAGGACCACATCACAATCTGGATGCCGACATCAATTCAGTTGTAGTACAGGCCCTTCCCATTGCTGCCAGGGCCTCTCCTGTAGCCCTCTCCTAGCATCACCTCCCTCCCTCCAGGCCCACTCTCTCTGTAACCCCTGACAACTGCTCATCACCTCTCTGTTTCTATAATCTTGTCATTTCAAGAGTGTTATAGGAGTGAGGAACAACAGATCTGTAGTTGCCAGAGGTAAGAAGAGGTCATGATCCAGGCCATAAGCTTTGGGAATTGTTTTGTTGTTGTTCTTATTTTTTTGAGATTCACCTAGTTACTGTGGGTAGCAGTAGCTTACTCTTTTTTCTGTTGTTGTTGCTGAGCTGTATTCCAGAGCCTAGAGATTGCACAGCTGTTAAGCTATCCACCTATGTAAGGAGTTATTTTAAGTTTTTAATACTTACGTTAAAATGTTGCTATAAATAGCTTTTACAAATTTATGTTTTTTGGTTTTTTTTTTTGTGCATGAGCAAACATTTTTATCTTTCTGACATAAATGTCCAGGAATGCAATTCTTGGTTATATCACTTGTATTTTTATTTATTTTTATTTTTATTTGTTTTATGTATTTTTTAATAAGAAATTGCCAAACTGATTTTCAAGACGGTTGCACATTCTACATTCATACTGACAGTATGTGGATGATAAAAGCGTCTTTGGGTTCCACAGTGCAATGGTGTCACTAGTTTTAACTCAGCCACAGTGATAAATGTGGTCTGAATATGCATTTCATCTATAGCTAGTGCTGTTCACCATATTTGGATGAACTTGATTTTTGTGTCTCTGCTATTGCTGATGAGCTGTCTCATGTCTTTGGCCAATTTTTAACCTGATTATATTCTTGATGCTGAGTTTTGAGGGTTTTATATATACTGAGAAACTAGCATTTGTTTGTAGTTTGCAACATTTTCTGTAGCTTGTTTCGCTCTCTGATTAGCCTTTTGCTGAGCGAGAGTGGTCATCATTTTGGCAGGCTCAATTTACAGATGGTGCATTTGATGTCAAGTGTAAGAACATTCTTTGTTTAGCTATAGCCCAATAACTTTTTATCTTTTTTACTTAAAAAATACTATAAAATAAATAACTATAGAGTCACCCAGTTACTCTAGCAGCCTTTTTTGAAAGACTGTATATCTACCGTTCAACTGTTCTGCACCTACAAAAAATGGGTAAAACATCATCTGTATGTATCTACTTCTGGATTCTGTATTTTCTTCTACTAATCTATGTCTTTAACACTTCATTAGTGATATGGTATTGACCACTGTAGACCTGTAATAAATATTAAAATGAAGTAGACACATTCCTCTCTGTTTACTCTTAAAAATCCATGATTTAGCTATTCTAGTTTCTTTGACTTTTCATATATGTAGCTATAAAAATAAATAGTGAGATGTTGATAGAAATCACATTAAATGTGGGGAAGCACTGGCAACTCTACTTTGAGTCATCAAGTTCTATGCTTTTAGTCAACAAACCCTATTTATTGTAGGATTAAGCCACTCATTCAGTGACCACAAAGGGGTCTTGTGCATGAGGTAAGAGTGTTTGATAGAAAACCGGATATAGAACCATATTTCTATAAGACAGTAAGAACTCCATCCGCTGTTAGATGACAAAGAACACTTGGCCTCAGCAAGAGGAACATGAACGGTAGTGATGGCTGCTGGCTAGTGGCAGGGTATCCTCTGCGAACAGGACAGTGGCTACTCAGTTCTTGGTCTTAATAAAATGGCCATCATGAAACCCATTAATTAGTATGCTAAATAAAATACAAATTGGGAACCCCCTTCCTAGAATATAGTAACAAATATTATCTTAAAAAAAAAGAACATGATTCCAGCATTGCTATGGCTTATAAATTTTAATCAGAAGTCAGAAATTCATTAAAATGTTGGCAGCTACTCTGAATTAACACAAAACAAAAATAGGCCAAATCCACTCATTAGTAGGCTGGATCCATGTCCAGAAACTGCTCTTTGTTATTTTTACTTAAGGGAGTCAACAAGGGAGGGTCTCCAGCCTCAAGGCACTCTCAACCCACCTCCTACAGTAGGCAGATACCATCAGGCCATGCTACATGCCTTCCGAACATCAGAGCTTCTACGATGGGGGACACTGTGATTTGGGAGGTCAGAGATGGCGCTCCAGGAAGTGACTCTCTGAGTTGTCTGCAAACATACTAGGAAAGACAAAGAGGTATTGTCCAGGGACTTCCATGATAGTATGTGGTACTCTTAGGAAAGCTCATCCAGTTTACTGTGTTAATTTAGGATCGTATTTGAAGCAGCCACTGCTAGGATTGAGGGCAGTGCAGAAGGGAGCTTCTCAGCAGAGTGGAATGGAAGGTTTCCATATTTCTCAAAGCCTGGGCCACTCCACAATGCAGATAACAATGGATGAGCTTTCTAGGAGAAGAGAGTCCTTGTGCTTTTCAAATCAAATCCGAGCTCTTTATAACTAAGTCCTTGTATGGTCTGAGCCCCTCCCACCTTCTCAGACTTCTCTCTTCTCTTCTCACCTCCCTGTTCTGTGTCACAAGGCATTTGCATTTTGTCATTTAGTCATTTTTCTGTCTGATACATTCATTTACGATCAAGTGTCAGGAATAAAGTTAACAAAGCTGAATTCAGTTTCTTAACTAATGGAGTTTAAATTCTAATGATATACACATACACACACACACAGCACACAAGCACACACATACACACATACATGCATGCACACAAATACACATACATGCACACACACACATACATACACACCCTGCTGTTGTATAAGCTACAAAGAAAACTTATACAGCATTACAGTAGAAGGGACAGTTGTGGTTGCTGGAGTCAGCACGGGTCTGGGAAGGCTGCTCGTTAACATGTGAACAGACTTAAAGGAAGTAGTGAGCAAACTACAAATGTACAATGAAGAAGAGATTTCTTGAAGGAGGGAACCACAGTTGTGAATGCCTCAAGTGGGAACAGATTTGGTTTGTTTGTGGAGTAGCCTGGGCAGGGTGCTTAGGGCGGAAGGGTGATGTGCATCTGGTGGGGGGAGGGAAAGACAGGGACTACATTAAAAAAAAACCTTTCAACCTTAAGATTTTACCCATGACATAAGGAGAAGTGATTGAGGGATTCTGAGCAGGCCAGTGGCACAATGACAGAAACAACGGATGGAGAAAGTGGAAGAAGAGAAATTTGAAGCCTTAATACAGTCCCAGGGAGAGATGGCAGCAGCTTGGATGAATGTGGTAGCAGCCATAGAGGCAGGGAGATTCAGCTCGATTGAGACAGTCTGAAAGCAGAGGTCACAGGGTTGTCTTTGAAGGCGTGAAATGTGAGGAGTCCAGGATGAGTGCAGAGGCTGCACCGTCAGTGACTGCTTAACTTATTTAGAGGAGAAAGTTTGTGCCTCTGACTTCACCAAGCCATCATCCAAATGATTCAGGTCTCAGTTCAATGTTTCCCTTTGTCCCAGAGCACATCTGTCCTTCCATCACAGGACTCAGATTTTATTTTTCCAGGACTTAAAAGTATCCAAAACCATTTTTATTGAGTTTATTAATTGTATCAACTCATTGTCTGGATAGGAATACACGTTCCAAGAGGATAAGGACAATGTCTCCCTAGTTTATTGCTCTCCTTTCGGTACCTAATTTGGTGCCTGAGTCTTGGGATATGCTCAAGAAATCTCTGTTGATTGAGATTTACAAAGTGTGAGGCAAACTAAGCAATTTTCCAAGTTTCATTTACACAGTTGTTTTTAGAGCAATGAGATAATGGATGAAATTATGTAGATTTGCTGCAGCAGGTATATGCCAGTCTCTGGGGAAATAGAAGCCAGCGGAGAGGCACCATCTGCAGCCTGAGCCATTTATGGCACTTTGGTGGAAGTCCATGCAGTTGATAATCTCACAAACATGGATGTTTCTTAAGGATAAATGCGTAGTGCTATGAGGCTGTAGGTCTGGAGATCCTACTGTGTTGGGGAGCTAGGATACAGAGAGGAGTCACTTTGGGCTTCAGCACCCTTGGAGAAGGGTATATTCTGTGGAGCTTATAAGGAGAAACATGTTGAATTCTGGCTGAAGCTGAACTCATCCTGCATTCTCAGGTTCTGGGGCTCAGCTGGATTATAAACCCAGTTGATAACAAGATGCTCATCAATGAAGCAACTGGGGTTTTTCCATATGTCTTGGCATGTAAGAACAAAGGTGTCAGATCTGTGAAGTACTTAGCACAGTACCTGGGATGCAAGCAGTGCTAGGTATCTGTCAAGAATTACCATTAGAGTTCCCACACAAAGGCCAAAACACAGCACAAAGTAGGACCTCAATAAATAGATGTCGAGTGAATAAGGATTGGCTGCCTCAGTGATAAACCATTTTAGATCTGACCAGCCATTCATATATCACAGATGGGCACAGAAAACACAGAAATAAACCAGGCTGGGATCGTTGTGTGCAGTACAGCTATATCCAGATTGGTGGTTACTATCAGTTACTGACATTGTATGCAAGGTCAGTTGGCTGCCTGAATGTGTGGCAGTCAGTGGATTCCTAGTTTTAAAAGAAAAGCAAATAACTAGAGAGGTCCCTGAGAACCCAGTGATTTTTGTGCACCAGTAGTACTTCTGGACAGGTAGAAGCACAGACTGGAAGTAGTTGCAACTAGAATAGCATTTCTTCTTCCCACAGAGACCTACGGGCTCCATCTGTGCATATGACTTCTCAGCTGCTGCATAAAAGAGGAAGTGGTTTGAATTAACACTAATGAACTCAACTCTCCTGGGGCACCTTGTACCTGTGAACCTCCAAGTCCTCGGTAAACAGCAGTTAAGCTTCCTTATCTCCCGAGGAATGAGCCCTTGGATTTTTGCTTAAGTGGAGCAGAGTTGGAGGGAAGAGGCTGTTATTGTTAGTAGACTAGGTGCCAGACAGAATAATTTTCAGGCCTCATGCAAACTCATGCTTGAAGAGGGCCAAGTCACCTGTAAGGTCCAAGCTATTTTGCATAGCAGGGTTCTGTCACAAAGTCCCTTTATGTGTTAGGTGAAGGGTGAGTGAATGATTGAAAATGAGAACAACTGTTGTGGATGGAAAATCAGCAAAAAGTATTGTGATGAATAGGCTAGTTAACTCAGCAATTTTATTTTAATGTGTTTTTTGCTAGAGAAATCCTAGTCTGTGTACTGATGAGGCATAAGCAAGTCCTCCCCCTGCAGCATACCAGGGAAAAAAATCTGAGCAAGATCTCAGTGTGTATTGATCAAGAGGGGTATAATTAAGCAGGTTACAGTAGTTCTAAAGAATCAGGCTGACCTATCTGTGCTTTCATGGAGAGCCAAGTCAGATTGGAGAGTGAAAAAAGCAAAGCTCAGGGTCACGTGTGCAGGATGCCACATGTGGTCACTCAAGCAAGGTCAAAGGTCTTCCTTCCTTTAGGATGTAGAGCTTGCTGAGTCTAGCTGCAAATGTGGACCAGACCTACTGATTTGTTTCTAAGGAATGAAATGTGGTGGAAGGAATAATGTGCTGCTTCCAAGGTAAAAGTCATGAGTAGGCATCCCATTGTGGTTTCCTTTGTGATAGCCCCTTTTCCCTCTAGAGGTGGCCTGTGGAGAATACTCAAGCAGCCCTGAGCAGAGGCCCTTGTGACAATCTGGATCCAGGAATGAAGATTCCAACCAAGTATTATGCCAGCAAGCCATCACATAAGCTCATCTTCCAAGCTGTTCAAGAGTACAGCCCTTTCTCCTAGCTGGAATATAATCTCCAGAGGGGCCCTAAACTAACCACCAGGATTCCACACTCTCAGACAATCTGTGATGTTAGAGCGGTTTGCTATTCCTAGACACCAAGTTTTGTAGTAGTGATTGATCAATAGTTAACAGGTTATTTATATAAACACAAGTTTCTATAGGTAAAGCGATCTACATATCCACAAAGACACATGTGCAGAGAGTGATTTGGCAGATGTGCAGAGGTGAACACAGTGGTTTCCTCTGAGGACTGAAGAGAAGGCTGAAGATTAAATTGGTTCTAATTTTGTTGTGTGGCTTTTATATTGCCATTGTTGATGGAATGTTAGATAAAACTCAAAGGGAAGAAAGACAATGTAAAATTGCACTTCCTCATATTTCCTGGTAAAGGAGAAAAAGCTGGGGGCTCAACTTTGATCATCTCCAAGAAAAAGGGTTGCCTAGCAAATTTGTTTAATAATAAACAGGGTTATCAGTGGGGCTCTGCAACCCATTTGGAAAAGCCAAATCCTGTCAGTCACCTTAAAAGTCACCTTAGTACAAGTCGCATACAATAAGTGATTATTTTTATTCATGTTTCTTATCTAATGTTGAAGCAGGTCAAAGAGACCTTTATTTGAATAATGCCAATTGGCAACATTCTCATTTCCAAAGGACATCTAAGTTCTTTTGAAAGTGACAAGGCCATTGGAAAAGTCAAGTTATATATTAACAGATTCTGGTTTTATCAGGTGGCTTAGAACTAAAGAGGTTGTGTTTCAGGTAAAGTTGCGGATGAGGTCTTTTAAATTTTTACTTTATGTTAATTTCCTCTTAGGTTTATGCTAACCTCTTTTTCCATTTTGAGCCGGGTGTGTGTGTGTGTGTTTGTGTGTGTGTGTGTGTGTGTGTGTGTGTGTGTGTGTGTGTGTGTGTATGTGTATCATGTAAAGGGAGTATGAAGCAGGAACTGATCCCTATCTGGCTATACTGGCTGCAGGTGCCAGAGCTTCTGCATTTGCAGAGGAATTGGGTCCAGAGCTTAGCTGTGTGATGCCTTCTGGGTGACTGACCAGAAATCCAATCACAACATATTCATTAAAAAAAAAAGAACCCTTTCATGTATCAGTGAGAAGTAGCTTGCACACCTCCATTTGCATATCTCTGACCCAAGGGTTCTGAAAACCAAGAAGGATAGATTCCTGATCGGCTTCTGAGATGATGGGGAGGGAACAAAGTGGAAGCATTTCTTTTTCCTTGACCACTGGGTAGATTTAACACTTCTAAAGGATCCTGAACTGGCCTTTCTGCAACACTTGGCCACTGCCACAAGAAGTTCCAGGATAACATTTACAGGGCATTCCACATCCTGCTAACTGTGTCAACATTCAATGTGCCATCTGATGGCAGAGAGGCCTCTAGTTATCCTATCTGATAAGGGCATGGTGATCCTCAGCCCCTGCAGAGATGGCTCTGGTTTCCTATCAGATGGACACCCTACTAACTGATGCTGCTACCGGCTTAGAAAAGAGTGTATTATAGCGGATGTGATTGAACATACCACATCAGGCGTGGCAGTGCACCGTAGTGGATTTCATGTTTAGACATTTCCCTGAGCTGCAGTGTGTGTCCTGAGTTTCTTTCAGTGAACTCAAACGTAAATACCAGTCTTTGCTGCAGGAGGATGGAAGGTCTGAAGGCAACTGTGTGTGTGTGGGGGGGGGGGGCTTAGAAGGATGCCTATGCCTAAATCTTTGCCATTTTTTTTTTTTACTTAGCTGCTCAGTAGTGAGTAAATTATTTACCTGTTAAATGATTTACTGTCTTAGTTTTCTCAACTGAAAAAGAGTCTGATAGTAATAGTGAAGTGCTGTGTTTTCATGAGATTTAGATGAGTGACTTCATGTCACGTGGAGTGCCTGGGGCACAGTTTGTGCTTGGTCACTGGACACTATGAGCCACTTTGGGAAGGACACGGCATGTTCCACTCATCATCCCTTCAGTGTGTTAAACAGCTCTCTGCTGGACACAGGGCCAGGCTCTGGGGACACATCAAATGTACGTGCTCTCCTCACACTTTCATGATAGTGAAGGAAGGAGAAGAAGCCAAATTAGAGACAAAGTACCGTCTGAGGGACAAGAGGTGATGGGGGGGGGGGGATGAGTTAGCATGGAGTCTTCTTTAATTTTAGCATGTGAAAGTCCAGTCATCCAAAACACACATAAAAGTGTGACCTAGTAGAAGGAACCGCATGAGTGGATACCCTAAAAGAGGAAAGTGCTTCCTTTCAGAGATCAAGGAAGTAGGGGACATTGGAGAGGGAGCCTGAGCTGAATGGGAGAGAGCGAGGAGGAAAAAGGATGGCATGGGAAGGGCTGCTACTACCCACCCCGCTATGTGGTGAGTGAGGGAAGCAAGCTGAGAATAAGTCAGAATGAGGGAAAATTAGCGTAGAGGGCTGATGGAGGGCATGCTTTGGAGGTTCAGCAAGGGTGAGTCTCATCGGACAGCAACAGCAGCAGCAGCAGCATTTGGCTTTGCCGGAGACTTAAATTTCCCAGCTACATTTAGGACAGAGCAGGGCCCAATCCCAACTCTCTTCCCCACCTATGCTTGTCTATTTCTGATTTCTGCCCTCTCCCACGGGGATGCTTCCCCCCTCAATAGAATGAAAGCCAAAGCAGCCATCCGGTCTCTTCCTTAAGCCATCTGCTCTATTAGCTGCCAAATGTTATTGATTTGATTCGAGAACTTTTAATTAGGTGCTTCCAGGCAGAGGCTGAGTTAAGTTTAGAAGCTTCAAGCTTGTCTCATCCTCAGCAGCTGCAGCCTCACAATCCAAGTGCACCCATCGTTATCTCTGTGGTGATGTCATCCTCTTTCCTTCCACACACACACTGCTGTTCCAGGAAGCCCCAGAGCCTTGGAGCTACGAGACAACCACTGCTTCTTGGAAGGGACTGTTCATGGGACTTTCTGTGTATGATCTGATGCTGGTAGGGCCGTGAGAATAAGGAGTTCTCTTCCCTTCTGTTTGCCGACTACCTGAAGGTTCCTGAAAAGCTTCGAGACACTAATTAAGCCAGCCTCATGACGCTCAAGGAAAAGGGACTTAGCCAATGCAGAAGACTAAAACTTAATTTAAAGGCACATTTAGGGACAGAGTCAGCCAATGAACAGTGGCACCGATTTTTCCAGAGCCA
The DNA here is from genome assembly GCA_907169655.1 of Acomys percivali. Lineage (NCBI taxonomy): Eukaryota > Metazoa > Chordata > Mammalia > Rodentia > Muridae > Acomys > Acomys percivali. The sequence continues at coordinate 42,898,898 of OU015744.1, read as the reverse complement.
CCCTCACCTTCACCCAACCTCCTTCCTGGGCTAGGGAAGACTTATTTATCCCACAGTATCCTGCTGGGAATCACTTCTACAAAGATCTTTCCTACTTCCATTGTCCTTCACTCCAAACACCCCGTATATGTATCATACAGCCCTTCCTAGACTTCTGGCACCAATTAGTCTTGCGTCTTTTCCTTCATAGACTTTTGTTTCTGTGGATACTCTGAGGACAAACACAAAGGAACAATTTTAGTGTCCCCTGAACCTACCTGGTAGCTAGGCATGTGGTGGATGTTCAATAAGTGTTTATTTAGACTAGACGGACTCTCTCCTTAGCCTTCAAAGTGCACTTTATTGAAGATGGCCAAAGATCCCTTAATTTACGCTTTAGTACTAACGTGGTTTAAAAAATTATAGGATAAGGCTTTCTTTACTCGATCTAATTTTGTATACACCATGCAACTAGAGTATGGGAGAGCTCGTAATTAGTACTGGTTCAAATCACACTGAACTAAATAGTTTCTGCCTTGTTTGCCTCTCAATTCTTGCAGTATTTAATGCTACATGTAGTGTCTGGACCAGCGGCTTTCATACATATGTTTTTTTTTTACATACATATGTTTTTAAAATTAGTACATATTTGCTGTACAAAATGATGAGTCTCATTATGATATTTTCCATACCTCTATTCATATATTTTGTACAAATTTTCTCTCCTTATAATCTTTTCCCCTCATCCCCACTGGTTTCTTTACTCATTCCAAACTCACTTTAGAAATAGTTCATAAATTTTAGGTCTAGAATCTGTTGATTATAAGTGAAAGCATTTTGCAATGTTTATCTCTTAGAATTTGGCTTATTTCACTTAACACTACCTTTTCCAGTTCCATCCATGGCTTACATATAGCACATTTCTGTTCTCTGTCCATTTGTTGATGGATATACTTCCATATGAGTATTGTGAACAGTGTCACAAAAAAAAAAAAAAACACATATTAGTGAAGTGGCAGCATGTGACACTGTGTTGTTCTAAGAAGTGAATCAACCCTTAGAGGGCATTGACAAGGTTGATGGGTGTGGCAGGATCAATTATTTTACGTGTACCTTAACAAGCTGGTATGGTGGCTCATGTCTGCAGTCCCGGGACTTGGGAAGCTGAGGCAGAAGGAACTGGAGCTCTCTGCTCTGCCTCAGTTGTCACTAGTAATTGCCTTGGTGAGCCATCAGCTACTGCAATGAATCAATAACACCCTGTGATGATTACCTGACCCAGAGCATGACTCTTCTTATGTAACGCTGGGTAACAAGAAAGGTATGGCTTTTGAAGCTGACAAACTCCCTCTCTATGACGTAAAAAAATAAATGAGGTAATTGCATACTAAGCACTTAGCACAGCATGCGCCCCACCGAAAGCACCCTGTAAATTCAGCTCTCTGGAACAACAGCAATAATTACTATTTATTGAGTGCTTATTATGTGCAAGGAGTTGTGCCAAGAGCTTTATATGTTCCCTCTTAATATTGCTGGAAATGCTCTGAGGTATTGTTTTAATCCCTGCTTTGTAGATGAAGGAAGGAACTGGTATGCTGGTGATTTACTCTAGCCTCGCTGTTCGTACGGCCGCTGTGAAGAAAGCAACGTGCCACAGAATTCAGAAAGCTGTACCTCGGCTTTAAAGGCAGCGGGATTCCCTAACAGTCTGGTGCCCTCAGGGTGTGGGAAAGCTGAGAGATGCTCTGGAATGGATTCTGTTCTCCAGCAACTCACAGGCTGACTGGAAAAGACAGGCAAGGTACCCGAGAGGAAGGCGGTGGAGAAGAGATAAGACAGCAGTGATGAGTCACCATCTAAACAACTGAAGCCAACTGAACTTGGCCTTAAAGGCAGAAGCAAGCGGGTAGCTGGATTTGTGATGAGAGACTTCAGTTTGCACTGCACTGGAATTTATTTGGACTGCGGTTGATCAGTTGTACCTTTGTGTGTGGGGGATGGACTGGATGGATGTGTTTGGGAAAGCAGAGTTTGCAATCAAATACCAACTTGGGTAGTGACTATTGAAATCTGTCAGCATTAGTGGTAGACTTTTTGGAGGGTAATCAACGATGAGACTAGATTCTTCCCTCTTTCCTCATGGCTGGGTTCACGGCCCTGCGCACTCTTTCCTTGACTCCTAGTTTTCCCCCCATACAATAGGAAACACAAAGTCCCTGGCCTGAGTGTGCACGCAGCCTGGTATATAACAAACATCTGATGTAGTAGGTGTTAGTTTTTCCGATTTCATGAGGGATGGAAAAGGCTGAGGCTCATTGACTTAAGATGAATGTTAGACACAGACTGCTCTGAGCTCCTGACAGCCTTTGAGCTGAAACTGTGGCAGAGGAACGTAGGTGTGGACAAAAAGACAAGCGCCATGCTTTCCAATTTAGGACTGGCTTAAACCCTCCATCTTGTACCTAACATTTCCAGCCTGAGGTCATTTTAGTACCTTTATCAGCTTAGATTCTGAAGGGCCCACTTGAGCACAACAGAATGATACGATTTCCTAAAACATATTCTGACTACTGACAGAATTCCTTGGAAGAATAAAAGTCATAGAAAAGTAACTACTGATATTGACACTTTCACGTGGGACACAGGCAGTTGTGAAAAAAGGTAGAGTCAATGATAAACTAGTGCTGAATTTACTCAGAAGTTTTTCCAAAGGCTTCAGTTACCCATCTGGTTCATGATAGTTATTTTTTCTTAATATCCAGGATTAATATCCTGATGGAAACCAGACCATATCCATGTCTGTCCTGCTGCAGGCTGTCAGTAATACACAGCCTGTGTAGAAGGCCACCAGCCTCTGACCAGAGTCACTTAGAACTCTCCGCTTGAGCGCCTGTCATTTGGCTAATGTGCCCCACATGTCTCTGGAGTGAACTGTGACCTTCCTGGCCCCAGGAGCAGCTCTGTGAGCCTATTCTGTTAGGTTTCTGCCTAGAGCACTTGGCTGTGACAGAGTGGGGAGGGGAGAGATCAATATAACGTGAACTGAACGCATACTTAAAACATCACCCTTCAATTCTCTAGTCGTGCCCTGCCACGGACATCCAAAGTGCTTCTGCTCAGAGGAGACTAAGCAGACACGAGGGAGGAAGTGGAAATGGCTCCAGGGCACCAGCAGAGGAATGTGTTGTTATAGATGGGAATACACACAGGGGCAGATAAAGGCCCAGCTGCAGCAAGAATGTGGCCTGTTCACAGGCTAGCTGGGCGTCCTTGGGTGTGTTTCTCAACCTTTCTGAACCTTGGTTTCTTATATGGAAAGTCTAATGGCTTCAATAATCTTACCTAAGAATGGCAGGGTTGCTTTGGCGTTGGTGGATTTAACAGGCACAACACAGATGGATTTGGCTACTGCTCAAGGACAGCTTTTGAGGAAGGATGGCAGGCCAAATGCACTGAACATTATTTACCAAGCCACTCAAATACATGCTATGATGTTACGCTTCCCAAAGGTCTGTTCAAAGAGTATTTGACCGGTTCCGTTGTGTGTATGGCGTTAAGGGCCAGGGATGTAGAAAGTGAGTAAAAGAAAATTCCCTTCTACAGAGCCAAGGTCTAGCAATTTCAAAACAAATCTTAAGCAAGACGTCATAGCACGGAGGACTGGGCTTGATGGAAGGAAGCAGAGGAGGAGCAGCTAGCTTCCTGGAGAAGGAGGAAGCTGCTTAGTCTGCAGGCTGGGTAGAGTTGGTGGGAAGAGGCTTCAGCATCAAGGCTGCTGTGGCAGGTGGCAAGCAGATAATGTGAGCCTTCGGTGCCAGTTTTGAAGAGATTTGCTTTGCGAAGATGAGAGCCAACAAAGGTCTTTGAGTTGGGATGGGTCTATATGCAGACACCTCACCTTGACATTACTGTACAATAGGGAATGATATTGTTTCACACATGTATTGAGGGGGGCTATTTCTCTAGCCCAAGCAAATATATAAATCTATAGCCTATTGGGAGACCCAGGTCAGTAATTCCACGATCCAAGGATGGCTTCTGGTCACTGAATCATCCCCTAATGGACACGCTATTTGAAGCACGCATTGATTTCTCAGCTCTCCTGCTCCCCACCCCGCAACCCCAGCTTATAGCCCTTGATAATACACTTGTCCACTTCTGCTTTGCCTGCGAGACTGAGTTTATTACTCTTCATTACCCAGCCTCATTCATTCACTCCAATAACTCCAAAGGGAAGGTCACAGCTTCTGGCCCTTCTGGTGGCTGGTGAAGTTAAGAAAACTGAATTGTTTCTGATATTAAAGGTGATCAGCCATGCCAGCCAAAGCATATTGATATTTGTGGATAATCTCCACACTAAAAAAAAAAAAAAAAAAAAAAAAGAGCACACACATGCTCATATATTGCCTCCTATGCCAAACTATGCCATTACCTCTTTTAGCTGTTGCTAAGATATCACACTACTTTTGGTTAATCACATACATCATTGTAGTGAATGTAGTATCTCTCCAATATAAGAAGATTCTGCCAATATTAAACTCTTGGCAGCAAGTGAATAGTCATAAATAGAGGCTTCCGAAGAATAAGTAGGTTTTGTAAAAAGTATGTCATGCTGTTTTTTTTTTTTTTTTTTTTTTTTTGATAAATTTGCCTCCTTCATGCACTGTAGAAAAGTTAAGATCAATTCTAAATAGTTGTCAAGAAGGATGGCTGTAAAGAATACTATGTTACACATGCATAAATAAGACAGGCTATCCTAAAAAGGATAGCCATGTGTGTTCATGTTGCCTAGCATGAGTGGGTTCTGGAAATGCATTGGTAGGGACTGAGTGTGTTCACACTGCACAGGTGTGGGGCGTTGCCAGTGTCCACCATTCTGGCAAGAAGCTTTACAGGAGGTTTTGCAGAGTAGGCTGAGTAAGGAAAGCCTATTCCTCCCAACGCCTCTTCTGAGTCTTTAAGTCTATTTAATATTTGGGCCAGAACCAGGAAGGAATATATAAGTTGCATATACAAATGACCAAACCCCAGTAGGTTGGCATCTATTTATCATTTACATTTCAAATGATACTCTAAAGTGTAAGAAGTAGTTGAATACTCGAAAACATTAAGACCGATAGCCTTCCTGTACATCTGCTGCATCGGTCCTTAAGCTTTAATGCACATTCTTCCAGCACCATGTGCATTGTTATTGTAGACCTTTGTTTCCTTATCAGATGTATAGAGAAAAAGAGTTAATTCATGTTTTACATCACAGGAAGCACTTTGAGTCAATTTGATATCATAGAGCCAAAGCATCCATTAGTTCTCCCACACGACCCTCAGTGAGACCTTAATCAAGTCACTCTGATGAGTGGGATGGCTTTCAGTAGATTTCTACTTCTCGTGACTCTAACTTTCAAGTGCAGCAGAGTCACCTTGGGGAAGCATTTGCATCCACTGGTTATCTTACACCATCCATCCATCATAGTGATTAAAAAAGAGATTTAAGATGGCAGGATCTGAGTTTGTTCTTTTCAGAGAGTCATTAATATTAGTAATATAACATTACTAGGTCATCCTATCTAGTTGAGAAAAAAAAACCAATAGTATTTTTTTTTTTAAACAAGAGTTATTCTATTCTCTGAAATGTGTGTCCAGCTAAAATGCACTGGGATGTCTTCACTGGTGCCATCTGCTAACAGAAAGTTCACACAGCACAAGTCAAGAAGAAAATTGTACTCTTGCCTCTAAAACTTCATTGCAGTGTTTTTAGGCTTAGACAAGATGACTTGAAAAGTCATGTAAAAGAAAATTTCTCTAAATTAATATTTGAGAGGAAGAAGCCATTAGATAACACTCCTTGCAGCATTCCTCCCCAAATACATGGAGGAAGGTGTGTGGCCACACCCCAAACAAGGAGAGTACATGTGCTGGGGTGGGTGCAGACACTGTGAGCACCTGGAAAGAACCGGACTAACACTTGACTGGATGGAAGTGCTAAACGTATATTCCTTTCGACAAAAATTGCCCACCATTTTACTGTCTTCATGTTTTCCCCTTTCCAAGAGCTATGTGTGTGTGTGTGTGTGTGTGTGTGTGTGTCTGTGTGTGTGTATGTCTGTGTGTATGTGTCTCTGTGTGTGTCTATGTCTATGTGTGTGTGTGTGTCTATTGTATGTGTATGTATGTGTGTGTCTGTGTGTGCATATTTCTGTGTGTCTCTGTGTGTGTGTCTATGTCTGTGTGTGTCTGTATGTCTGTGTGTGTATGTTTCTGTGTGTGTATGTGTTTCTGTATGTGTAGTGTGTGTGTGTGTGTGTGTGTGTGTGTGTGTGTGTGTATTTGAAACATTACTTACTAAAGATTTAAAATAACAGTTCCACTTCAAAGGTTTAGAAGTCCCATGACTAAAGCATTGGCTCTAACTCTGCAGCAGAAGATGTTTTCCAGCCATCTAGTGAGGCTATCTATCCGGCCTCATCTCCTCCATTCTCACTATTACCTTCATAACTTCTGGTTCATGTTGACCCTCTCTCCCATCCAGGTCCACTGTTAGAGCTTTCACATCTGTTCTCCACACAGTTTCTGCCTGCTTTTCCCATTAGTGCTACTTGGAGCAAATGGAATTACATCACTCAAATAAGGATTACATCTCATCTTTCCTCTGTTCTCACCCTTGCTGGGTTTCTACTGCCTTAAAGTAAACCCCCAAATTTCCCACAGCCTGAATGACTCAGTGTCCTCTAACCCTGAGTCTTCCCCCTGGCTTCCATTTTCACTGTTGTCATTTTTAGTATCTTCCACTTGCATTGTCTTCCCAGCTAAGCAGCCAGGCATTTCCCATAGCCATTGCCTATAATTCTGAGATTTTTTTAATGACCCTCATATATCTCTGATGTTATTTCACTATCCTCTCTTCAGACAAATTTCCACAACAACATATAGCTACAGTCCCCATGCCCCATATGCTGCTCCTTATCACAGTATATTGCAAAGCGTGGACCAAAACATCAACAACAACTAAGAACATGCCAGAAACACAGGCTTGCCAAGATATGCCCATAGGTGCAATTAGTGGCATGAATGTTATAGGGGTGACTAACATCCCTCTGAATATATGAAATTCCTCTACGCAGGAAGAAACATATGCCTGGTACTGTAAATTTGGTCAAGGACCATGGTTGCAGGGCACATAGGCCCCAGGAATAAACTTGCTACTATTATTTTGCTAAATGGACATTGTATCAAACTGCCCTCTAAATGTTTCTCTCCATGCCTGTAGACCAGACCTCATCAGAGAAATGTCTTTGTGCAGTAGATGGTAGGCAGTTAAGTACAGAGTCTAATTGTCTTTGGAATGCTTAGCCACAAGTGGGACACCTGTATCACACCCTCTTCCTTAATGACATGACAAGAATGCTGTGTTTGTGGATTCACAACAGTTGTAGCTGCCTGCACAAGACCTATACAAGGTGAAGCCAGCCAACCTTTTGGCATGGAGGGGGACAGGCTCATGAATTCCTACCCTTTGTTGAGGAGTTATGGAGAGATGATGGCCTCTGGGGGAGAGAAAGTTGATACTCTTTAAGGATGTGGCCTCTGGTAGGTCAGCCATGCTCCAATGGATGGTCCTACATCTTTGAGTAGATCAGCCGCACAAATTGGACATGGTCGATTATCAAACAACAGCAGCAGGAGCAACAGCAACAACAGAAAACATGAAGTTGGGAAGAGGTAAGGATGTGAGGGATTACTGGGTAGAGGCAGGCGTGAAATAATATAAATATGACCAAAATATCTTGTATGAATGTGTGAAATTCTTATGGAATCAGGCTCCAATCCAGACTTCCTGAATCTGAAGCTCTGGGGACACCCCAGCCACCTGTTTGTCCTTAAGCCTGTAGATGAATCTGACACATGCCAAAGGTCTTCTATAATATATGTTTATTGCATGTGCATCACAAACTGTAATAGTTCCTTCTTTGCTTATTTAGCCCATGTAACTTCACTCCCTCAGAAGATGCAGGAACACTCAGGGACAGCACTGTATTTACAATGGGCATGTCAGTACATGAGGCAGACTGGTAATATCTACCGAGTGAATGAGGGATTTGGAACACATACAGGGAAACAGTCCTTTAAAAGGGATCCATATCAGCTTAGAGTTAGTGTCTGCAGGGACTATAAATTACTAACAGTCTCCCCCCATTTATTCCTTATTAACATATGAATATGCCAAATTCTAGACACTATAAATACAAACATGAGCAAGTCTTTTTCCCTTAAGAATTTACAGACTATAAGACTTTAAAACTGAAAAACCACAATGATGCCATCCTGCTAAGTAATATAATAATAAGACCTATCAAACCTATCAAAAAGTATGTGGGATGGGCATGTACTTATCTTTGACTTAATTTAGTTACAAATATTAATTCTAAGAAAATATCTATGAACATGTACACAAATTTCTAAAATAATCATTTGCCAGTGTTATTTATGTTAGAAAAAAAAAAAGATCAGAAATAACCTAGATGTTCTGTGTCCCTAAATTAGGGACAATGATTTTAAAGTAACTGAGATAGAGAAAAAGAAAACAGTAACAAACTCATGAAAATGTAAAAGAATTCTTAATTCTGTATGAAGTTGTCAACAACATTAGCATAAAACTAAATTTTAAATTGAATATAACATAGAAAAACACACTAAACATAGTGGAAAAGTATATGTAAAAATATTAACAGATAATCTTTAAGTCATGTGATAACTGGTCATTTTCTCCTTGTTTTCAAATTTCTATACTACACTATTCTAGTTGGAGAAAAATGTTAAAGAGGAATCTACTACCTAAGTAGAAGAAGTCACACCTACAGGGGAGAGCTGTCTGAGCTTGCTTAGAAGGCCAAAGCTAGTATCAGGACAACATTAGCAGAAGCAGGAGTCCAGATGAATAAGAAACAGGTCTGCATGATCTTATCTGGGGTGTCTGCAGCTCTCCATCACCTATAGAACAGATCCCCATCAAATGGAGCCTACAGAGAAAAATGTATTTGTTTACCTTCTCAGGGGAAAAATAAAGCTCGGTATGGACTATGGCATCTTGATTAATCAAAATCAGACTTTATTTACAATGGGCTCACAAACTCAGCAGTTTGAAAAGACACTGTTCTCTTGGTGCATAAAGCTGCCAAATAAGTAGATCTTTGGATCTCAAGGTCCCAGTGCCAGACTTCCAGAAGCATGTCTGAGCCATGGGTTGCCTCTCATCGATGCCCAGGAAGACAGAATGAGCGGTATGCTACCTCTTTGATGACCATTCATCACTCAGCACCAATGTAGACATTTCAAAGGCCAAGATAAGTGGCCTGACAACCTGGAGACAGGTGATAAGGTCTCAGCTTGTGATCACCAAACACAATAAATCCCTTGTGAACAGGTGCTATTAATTTAAAAAAAAAAATCTCTGTCCAGTCCTGTCAATCATTCTCAGGTCAATTGCACATGAACCCATTGATATAAGGCATAATCGCTCTTGACTAAAATTTAATTGAGTGTAAATTCTGAGAAGGGTGCATGTGGCTTTGATAGAGGGGATTATATGAGCGCTAACAATCTCAAACATCAACTGAGCCCAGGAAGATAACGAATTGTCTACCAAAATCTGTTCCTTTCATTTACCAGAATGGGTTTTGAGCTAGGATATAGTTAGGTAAAAACATTCCCAGCATCCCTTGCTGTAGAAGGCACACTAGAATCTCACCAAACTACCTTTTTCATTGTTCTTTAGTATATGGCTAAAGAGAGGCCTCATGACAGTGTTATCCAATAAATGTGTGTGTGTGTGTTTGTGTGTGTAAGGGGGGAGGTTGATGTATCCTAGACCCTGTCCCTCTGTAAACCTTCAGTCTATGTGTCTCATTTTTATTTGCCAAGAGAAGAGAAAAAAAAATCAGAACCTCTAAGAGGTAAGAATGTGTGCCCTGTGGGCTCTAAGTCCCTCTTTGATTGGAGGCATCTAACAATACATGTACACAGAGCTGTTCATAAAATGGACCAGAGCAGAAAGTTGGAGACAACCAAATAACATCCACAGAAAAATGGTTAAATATTTTAATGGGACACCAGAAAAAGAAATGGAACTTTTAAAAGAGATTGTTATCCCATGGAGCCGGGGCGGGGGGGGGGGGGGGGGGGGGGGGGGGGGGGAGTTGGCTCAGTTGGCAAAGTGCTTGCTGGACAAGCCTGAAGATGCAGGTTTGACACTCATCCCCACAGAACCCATATAAAGAAAAGTGGACATGATGCCCACACTTGTGATCCCTCTGCTGGGGAGGCAGAAACAGGAGGATTCCTAGTACTGATTGGGTGGTTAGCCTAAGCAAACTGGTAAACCCAAGGCCAGTGAGAGACCCTATCTCAAAAAGTATGGTGGCTAGCTCATGAAAAGACACCTAGGGTTGCCTTCTGGCTTCCATCCATGTGTGCACACCTACATACACCCATGTATATGAACACAGGTGTACCTGCACAAATGAGAACACACACACACACACACACACACACACAAACACAATACACAGCAGTATGTATGCACTTCTATGGAAAGAACTACAAAACTCAATGCTGGGAAATAATGTTAAAATACTTTTGTTAAAGGCAATGGTGAGTAAGTAATAAGTGATGCAGGAAAAATAAAAGTCCTGGCCTAGCCAGGTGTGGCAGCACATGCCTATCATTTAACTCCTGCTGCTGCAGACAGGAAGAGTGTGAATTTGAGGCTAGCCTGGGCTATATATAATGAGACAAACACTCAAAACAAGCAAAACCAAAACCTCAAATGAAACAAGAAGGCAAACAACAATAAAACTATTGCAAAATGTATATTTTTACAATCTTAAAGCCATATATTAATAATATGCAAATATTTATTTCTAAATACAGAGGGATTTTCTAGATTGAAGCTCATTGATCTGTTCTTAATCATGACCTCTAGAAGGATGGGTGGGATCAAAGTGCATGACGGTAATTTTTTGGGTACATTCTTTGTGCTTCCTGAACTATTTATGGGCATGTATTTGTGCCCATAAAGACTTTTTTTTTAAAATCAGTCTCCCACTAAGGGAATGGCAGAACTGGTCTCTGAAAGTCAGATCACAGAACTGCAGAGGCTAAAAATTACTGTGGGCTCTGTGTGTAGTTTTAGTAAATGTGCTCACAAGTATTGCTTCCTCTAACACTAGAAACGAGAGGGGCCTCTCTTACTTCCTCAGCTAGCACTGCCCTCTGCTTTTTCACTCACCCCGGTGACATTTCTTTTGACTGTAGCCTTCTGTGACAACAAGAGTTAAAGAACAAGCAGCCTTGCTTATAATCAGGAAATTAAAATACACAGAGGAATAAAGATGAGGCTTCCACTTGGGAATTCCTCTAAACTAATCCCAGATTGTTTAAGGGTTTCGATTGCCCAGCTCTTTTGTTACGTAGGCTCCTCTGCCTGCAAGAGACAAGATTTCAGTTTTTCAGATGTCAAATGGCGATCAACAAAACACCACGAGTGAGTTCCGATGGGGGAAATATCTTCCAAATGGAAGAGTTTTCTTCTATTTTAAGATTGGGTTATCGCCTTGAAGACCCTGTAGCAGGGAAGATAAAGTTAATCCAGCGATGCATTTGCCATAAGGAGCTTGCAGAACAGAAGCACATTGCTTCCTTCAATGGAATTTTAAATCAGCGGAAGGGGTTAGACAGTGTTATCTAGCCGATGACGGAACTCAATTCAGAAAAACCCGACAGAGGAGGAGTCTGGGAAATAGTCACCAGGTGCCATTCGTGTCCCAGGGACTCTGGCTCTTCCGTGATGAATGTATCTGATACGATTCTGGAGAGCTGGTGTCTTTTCTCCTTTAACATTTCATTTTGCTTTTTTTTTTTTTTTTTTTTTTGTGAAAGGTCTGAACAAAGCAGAGGCAGGCAGGCGTCGTGTTCTCTCTCAGACTGCGGCTTCAGTGGAAATGGTCTCGTGGCTACCGCTGCCTTTCTACTGGTAGAGGAGACAATAGTCTTCTCTTGTGTTAGCACATTTACTAAAAAAAACTTCATTATAGCATCACTGCAGAAATAAGCAGCACCCGAAAACAGGCTATACAGCACACAGAGTCCACGGTAATGCAGGTCCTCTCTATTCAGCTCTCCCATTAGCTTGCCTGCTTAGACTCCGATGATAGGGTCGTTTCTTCTCTGTTTTGTGTAAATGATCAGCTGCTTAACGTTTTTTAAACTTTAATTCATTGTGTGTGTGTGCTCATGTATGATGTGTGTATGTGACTGTAGATGCATATGCCACAGGACAATCTGCAAGAGTTGGTTTTCTTCTTCCACGGTGGGATCTAGGAACAAGCCGCGGTTGCCAGGCTGGCTGAGTAGGCACCACGGTTGAGCCATCTCACTGGCTCCTGATCAGCTATTTTAGGTCAAATAGTCTCCCCTCCCACCCCCCCTCCCCCGAATCTAGCTTTCCCTGAAATATTTTGACCTTAGGGCCAATTTTAATTGAATTGTTAAACGTGAATTATCCAGACAATCTGTTTCTCTCAGCACCGACAGCCTGTATACATGGGCTTTTTCTCCTCCCAGAAACCCTACCCTTCCGTGTTTCCTTTGCTTTTATTATGAAACATTATAATAGATGAGCTGCTTTCACACTTATTGGCACAATATGAGAGAATGTCTCAGGCTTGGTCAGTTCTGTTGACTTATAAAATACTGGGTTAACCGTAAGCAAAATGAAATTGCATTGCCTTTCTGTATACTCTGCAACTTCACACGTAGCTTAACCATTCTACATTTCAGCTGTTGTAAGCTGGTGAAATGGTCACACTCAGTCCACGAGGTTGCTATGAGTTCGGTCAGATGGGATAAGTAAGCTGCTCCATACACAGTGCTCACCACAGGCGACTCTCAGGGCTAACATTATATCACAACCAGCAACAGGTTTTATTCCAAGCCTCAACAGAAGAGCAAGTCTGAGAACCGTGATCAATGTCAAGAAAGTTCTAGTTTCTGATTGCAGTATAGTAACAATCAGGACAAGGCTCCCTATTAGTGAAGAATATACAAAAGGAGTCTATTGATATTGTTCCTAACTTTACAGACATAATAGTGAAATGAGGAGTCAGGCATAGCAGATACGCCTGTAATCCCAGCAATAGGAAGATGGATGAAGTTCGTAAGAGAGTCCATGGTGAACCTTAACTACATGGTAAGAACCTTCAGAAAACAAAAAAGTTACTATACAAACCCTGAAAAATCAACAGCTATGAGACCATCATGGAAAACTGTATACCAATAGATTCAATGATCTAGGTGAAACAGAAAAATTTCCAAACAAAAACTAACTCAGAAAAAAAGGAACTGTAGATTTTCAATAAAATAATAAGAAAAGAAATTAAACCTTTCAAAGAAAAACCTGGGACTATAGGTCTTCATTGATAGGTTCCCAGACCATTAAATAACTCCCACCAACCCATTAAAAATTCTCCCAAAATGATTAAGGTGAATATGGCCACACTTCCTTATAAAACAGGCTTATTCTAAAACTGGGTAAAGACCCAGCAAAACAACAATATACCAATGTTCTTTATGAACCACAATAAAAGAATCCTCAACAAAACACAACAAAACCAAAGTTTGCACCATATTACATAGTAATTACACACTCTGGCAAGCTGGGATTGCAAAGGTGGCTGAATATATGAAAATCTATCAGTATAATTTATCACATTAATAGAATACAGGGGGGGGGGAACACATCATCATCCCCTTTAATAAGAAAAGACAGAAAAAGGAAGGAGGGGGCTATGACCAGAATGTCAAGTGAATAAATACATTAATAAAAAAATCCTTTGATTAAAAAGCTAACACCATTTTAGGAAAACATGATAAATTAGGAACAAAAAGGAGATCCTTTCCATGATATGAGAATTTAGCACAATGGTTCATAGTAAAAGGCACGGCCTTTCTGCTGTGACTAAGAACAAGAGAAAGATGTCCCCATTTGTCTTCATAATTCAATGCAATTCTACAAAATCTGGGCAGAGAAATAATAACCCTCAGAAATGGAAGGGAAGAAGGAAAACTAACCCTGTCTGCAGATGATATAATCTACACCTAAATCCCTAGAGACTATGCTTCATATGCCTTCTAAAGTTAATGAACAAAGCCACCCAATTCACACACACACACACACACACACACACACACACACACACACACACACACACAAACAAACATGCCTCAGTCCTAGCTCGGCAAACTACCAAGGAATATTCTGTAAAGAAAAAAGTTCCATCTATAGTATGATAAAATTCTTATACATTTAGCCAAGGAGACATACACACACATGCACGTGAGTGAGCGCATGCACGCGTGCACACACTCTCTCTCTCTCTCTCTCTCTCACACACACACACACACACACACACACACACACAGGAATGTGGGTGTGAACTCAGCATTAAAATATTCATGAAATATTGAATGATCACACAGCTGGAAGATTCTGGGAGGAGTTTTTTTACGAATGGTGAGACTTGCTATTAAGAGTCGAAGCTTCCATGACAACAGCACAGATAGTTTCCCAAAACTAAACAGAGCCCCTTCTTCCTCAGGTGATGGCAAGCCTTCTGTTTCCAGCATCCCAATGACATTGCTACCCTGCTGCGGTGCTATCCCTGCTTAAAAAAAAAAAATACTGTTTGCTATCAACATCTGACCTGGAATTTCCACAGAGCTTACCAGGTCTCACAATTCACATTATTGTAATTCTTAAAAATCCCGAAAAATATGACAGATTCTTCTATGAAATAGAAAACCAGAGAATAAAGTTCTCTTCAACCTCACTGTCTCCGCTAGATTTCCAAAGACAGCACATAGCACGCGGGTGTAACATGGTCAGCAAAGCCATGGCAAAGATGTGCCTGACTTCCACATGTGCTGCCAGCCTCACATATGCAGTGTGCTCTGAAGCAATTAGAGTAAAACGTGACACAGTGACTGCCAGTGTTGTCACCGCCTGATGGTTTTCTTTCCTGTGTTTTGTTCACTCTTGGTCACAGCGATGATGCGTGGTGTCACCTTTTTCTGGCACTCGCTCACAATCTTTCAAAATTTTCCCTTTTCCTAGGTTGTCAATGTTATGAGCTTTCTATAATAATAAAGAGGGTTGTGAACAGAAGGGGTGCACTCAACTCAAGCTCACCAAGCAGGAACAAATAGATCAGGATACATAGGTGGGCCACAGAAGGCATGCTTAAGTAATGATTTTGAAAATTCTGAATCTAATCAGACATACGTGTCCTTCATTGTCTCTACCTGATGTCATGCCTGAAATGAAAATGCTTAAATTCCCATTAGTGGAACAGGGCCACCCTCTATGAGCGAGCAGAGCCAGACCCCAATCTGTTCAGTGGGTCTTCATAAGCGCTACCAGCTGATCGGAGCGCATTGAGTGTAAGGGGCGTCTAGCGTGGGGCAGAACGAACACAGCTGTCTAACACGGCAAGCAGTCAGGAACACCGATGAAAACCCCATTCGATTTGTGAGCTGAGCCAATCCATCTGGAAAATCTCTCAAAGGCAATAGTTGGAAATGACATTTCGCTTCTGCTTTCCCAGGCAATCCTGAACCTTGAACCGGATATTCAGAAACAGCCCTTCATCTAGATGCTGTCAGCACTGACATCCCAGGCTCTTTGCTTCTGAGAGTGATGTCAGCTATCTGGGGGCTAGCACGGAGAAGGAGGCTTTGGGCACTAGAAACAGACTCACGCTCACATCTGGCTTCCAGGAAATGGATTTGCTGTGCTGGTGGTTGATTCTGACATTTCCTATCACGAGATCTGAACCTCATACCCGCTGTACGGTTCGGCGTGCAGTTGGCATTTATAGAGACCCTGACATCCCACGCTGGGGTTCATGATTGGTGTCAGACAAAGGAATGCATTAAATGACTGCCAGCCTGGTGATAAGGCTGGCTATTATTGAGGTGTAGTTTCCCCAGGTCTAAAAACTCATAGTGTTGCCACTGAAGCATGCCTGAGAGAAGATAAAATTTAATTAATAATTTCCGTAGAGGCCAGCAGTCTATTACAACTATGTTCCCGGGTGGTTTGGTTTTTTTTGTTTTGTTTTGGTTTGTTTTTGTTTTGCGATGACCTTATGGCTCATAAACATTATAGATACATACTTGGTCATAGTCTCAAGTCCAACTTTAATTTACAGCTCAGATTGTGCTGCATAATTAGACAGACTGGAATGAAGATCTCCTGATGCTAGAAACATTACAGGCTCTGCCTACAGCAGGTGTGTGCCTCCCTTCCTTCTGTTCAGCCCCAAGCCTGGATTAGAGAGTGCAATTTCCTAGCTGAATAGTTTGCAGTACAGACATACAGCTGGGCATAAAGACAGGGCACATCTCACCAGGAGATGACAAATTCGGGTTTCCATTACATCAAAATCAATGCCTCTGTATACTGAGTTAGACATCTTTTTGTTTGTTTGTTGCAATATTAAAGGGAAGAGTTCAGTATGATTGATTTTTTTTTTTTAGCAATACAAAACTGCAAGGAATGACGGAATATTGAGGAGGTATTTCTCCACTGGAGTAAAATACATGTTCCATTAACATTCGAGAATGATTAGTTTGGATCTCTTACACATCCAATACTTGCTATATCCATAGGAGAGAGAAATAGTCTGAATTATATTTGGGATCAGTGCTTCAAAATGTGGGAAGGAGTAAAGATTACATAACTACCAGGGCTAGGGACGTAGTTCAGTTGGTAAAGTTTTTGCCTCACAAGCATGAAGACCCAAGTTTCATCCCCAGAGCCCACAGAAAAATGCCAGGCATGGTGGAACACTTATAATTCCAGCACTGGGAGGTAGAGATAGGAGGATCTCTGAGAGTCACTGGCCCAGTGGGTCTAATCTAACTGCTGAGCCCACGATAGGAGAGACTCTGTGGCAAAGGAAGTGGACATCTGAGTTTATCTTCTGGCCTCCATATGAATGCTGACATACATGCATGTGTCCCTGCACACACACACACACACACACACACACACACACACACACACACCCCTACCTGCATACACATGAAAGTATACACAATGCACACATACGTTAGATAATAAATAAATAAATATTGGATGCTTTAATCAGTGAGTTGATTGTAGTAGCATAGTTTGAATATTTTATTTATAGAAAACACAGATGTGTTTATGAAGTCAGAGGGATAACATGTTCAAAGTGAGAGTCCCTACTTCCTTGAGAATGAGTGCTTGCTGAATGCCTCCTGCCAGGTAGGAATATCAAGGATATAGCAACAGTTACTGGTTCAGTCCTTAACCAACATCCCAGAATACAACTCGAACCACAAACATGGTATTTTCTTTCATGGTTTTGATATATTCCCCTCCATGTGGTAAGTTATCACCAAGTAGATTGGCTTTGCTCTTCTTTCTGGTCAGAGGACACTCTCAAAAGCCTTTTATGTATCTAACATAGGAAGAGAGCCACCATGTCCTTTGTTTTTGGCATTCCATCAATTAGGTTTTTCATTCCTAATTACTCATCCCTTAAAACTTTATCTCTTCTTGGCCAATGTAGTACATAGCTGTAATTATGGCATTCAGTAGGCAGAGAGAGGAAGAGGGTGGGTCCAAGGCCAGCCTGGGCTACATAGCAAGATCATGTCTTAAAAACTCAAACAAGATAAAATACAAAGAAGAGAACAGACAAAGAAAAAGCCTTCTGCTTTCTCATGTATATTTTAGGGATGAGTTCAAATGCCATCTAAACAAAGTACAGCTGTCCTTTCTCAGCCACAAAGGACTGGGCCAGGATCCCCAGACAGACCAAAATGCATGGATGCTTCTTTATTTTTTTCTGTGTTTGCATATACTTTATATTTATCTTTTCAAATCTTCAACTTATCTCTAGGTACATGCTTACAATGTGAATGCCATGGGCAAGTTGTATAAATTGTTACTGTGCTTTTTATTGTTTGGAGAATGACAAGAAAATATCTATCTATGTCCCTCACACATGCAAATTTCCTAAATATATTTTCAACTTGTGGTTTGTTGAATCTGTGGGTGAGGAATCTACAGATAACGAAGAATGGCAGTTGTGGTGCCGGTGTCCCTTTCATTCCTGCCTTTAACCACTCACTCAGGTTTATCTCACCCCATTCTGAACTTTTGAAGGCATCCCACAGTTGGTTCAGTTGCCTAGGAGGACAGGGTGCAGCCTGCAGTGCCCAAAACAAGCCACTTTCCTTCCAGTCCCTCACCCACATCCCAGATTAGGATGGTGACAGAAGTGAACATTGATTGACAAGGTATTCATTTACTCTAGACTATGCAAACTTCTTGAGAAACCACTGTGTCATTCACTTGCCAATATTGCCATATTTTAGGGATAGCACTGTGCCATGCTACAAAGCAAGGGACCTAAAACAGACGTCGTGGTGGTCCCATCCCCAGCCACACCGAAACAGTGGTAACTCTATGGATCCACATCCAAGTCTGAAGCTTTGCTCTCAACCTCCCTATCACTCAGTGTCACTCATCACTTGGCAGTTTCTCATATCATAAACAGGTGTGAAAGTGTTTCTACTGAACAGTATAATTGGAGGGGAAAAAAAAAACAAACTCAAGCGTCTCAACTGTCTGATGCCAAGCATCCAATTATGTGCAGCCTCTGGACTGCTGAACACTTAGTTTATATGAACATAACCACCACAGTATTTGAAAAACATTGATATTCAAGTCAAAGATATTTTAGATTCTTTCTGGCTGTTAGTTGCACCTAATGCCTGGGTAAGGTTTTCCTTTTTCCATGAATCAGAACACAAGTGTTCTGGCTGAAAGCCAAGAAAGGAAATTTAAACAAAAAGCCCATATTGCTTAATCACATTGCTGTGGAAAATATATATCCCCCTCAAACTGCTGTACTTTGGAGTCATCCTGATACCATGAAGAGGAGCTTTTGGATTCAACTAAACAGGGGAGGAAGATGCTGTGAATATGTTGAATTTTGGGTGTGTCTACATCTGCACTATACATTGTGTATGGGAACTAGAAGGATTCCACTGATGCTGAGGTTCTAAATATGGGGGCTTCAAGTATAAGGATAGTCTTTTGAACCTTCCTCACACGTGGAATATCACATATCCTGTACTGACCTAAGCAGCTTGGGATCCCAAAGTTTCCCTTGAAGCAGCTATCTCATGGCTCACTCACCATTTTTTCCAGTTACAGAAGGCAAAAAGATGGCATACAGGAGCTGATACTTCAGCCTGACTTACCTGACTCCTTACTCTTTAAATAATTGGGAGATTATGCTCATCCTCTCTAGACTCAACCTTATTGTATAAACCGTATCACAGCAGAGGACAAGAAAATGTCTCAAACCAAAGACCTCAACAGTTATTTTCTGATTTTGCCTATAATTTTTTTAGAGTTGATGTGTGCATGAATTGAAGTATAGATATTACAGTATCATAGGATGTGATCGTGGGATATTTATCAAATATGGAAAATGTTCCTCACAAGTCAAATTGTTCTTTCAGGAGCATTTTCCTCAAATTTATAGGGAGAGTAAGAGCTGTACTTTAATACTATCAGATCAGGGCTGGAGCGATGGCTCATTGGTTGCAGTCTAAGGAATCATGAGCATGTGTAGAGTTCGGTGAAGTAGCACGTGTCTATAGTTCCAGTGAGCACATGGAGCCACAGGAAGAAGATACAGAGAAATCCTTAGGTCAGCTACCATTGTGCACCCTTCAGAGGACAGCAAAAATGTCAAAGTAGAAGGGAAGTACCCACATCCAACGTGATCCTCTGAGCTCCGTGTGTGCACTGTGGCATGAGCATGCCCACAGTCACGTGCATCATACACACACAGACATGAAGATCGGCACAAACACAGTCTAGGAATAAAGGCTGCATAAAATGAGGTGCATTTAAATGACAGGTCACTATAAGCTACTGAAAAAAAAACCTAACACGACAGAAGAACACATTTATGATCTCGTTACTATAGCACACATGCTCACAATCTCATCCCCAGGCTTAAGCACACAGCATAGACTGAAATGAAGATTTTAAGATGTGAGTGTGGGGTACATTTCAGGTTCCATGTAAGGTATAGGCTCTGCATAAGCCCTGTTTTGACTGAAACTCCAATTTCCCAAAGTCCATACAATTCGCCTAATCAGTTACACACTGTGTATTGTTGTTTTTAATAATGAATGTCAGAGGCTGTAAACGACGTTCAAGAAAACAGTCAACAAACACTCTTCTAAACACAGAGCATCCCAAAGGGGCCTTCTTGGAGATGGGCGCCTCTCTTTGCACGCATCAACACATACAGGATTGCACATATCTGTAAAAGTCCCCTTTGGAGATGTGCTTTCCATGAACAGGAAATAAAGACTTTGTGTACCCAGGGCTTTAACCAATCATATCAAGTCCATTCTAGAATTCAGAGATTTCAACACCATCTGGTCAGAGCACCGGAGGAACAATAATATGCTTCTTCGGTGAACCATAGTGACTGAGGGTGTGTGAGGGCTTTAGCTTTAAATTCTCAATTGGTCAAATATGGGGCATGAGAGTTCATGTGAAAGTCAGTCCCCACTCTCCACTCAACTGTGGAGAATGTCCTATCCATTGGCTCACCTGGATGGAGAGGCCTGGTGGCACTCAGAGGAAGGATAGCAGGCCACCAATAAGAGAGCTGATACCCTATGAGCATATACAGGAGGAGGAGGAGGTCCCCTTCAGTCACAGTCATAGGGGAGGGGAATAGGGGAAAAGCAGGAGGGAAGGAGGGAGGATACAAGGGATGGGATAACAATTTAGATTTAATATGAATAAATTAATAAAATATTTTTTAAAATTTCAGTTGGATAAAACACAGAATCACTCAGGGAAGAGAGTCTCAGTGAGGGACTATAATTTGGGTTGGCCCATGGTATGGCAGTAGGGGATTTTTTTTTAAAGTAGGGGATTGTTTTAAGTTACTTAATGGGAGAAGACCCAGCCCATGGTGGGAAGCACCATTCCCTAGGCAGGGCTCCTAAATTACATTGGTAGAGAAAGCAAGTTGAGCAGTACTAAACATACATGCATCCATTTTTCCCTCTGTTGTTGGCTGTGGATATGATGTAAGCAAGGTTTAAAGTTCCCGATGCTGTGACTGCTATGATGGACTGTGACCTACAATTGTAACTCTTTCTTTCCTAAATTGTGTTTGTTGGGGCATTTTATCACAGTAATAGAAATGAAACTAGAACAGAATGTCAGGAGATTATCTGGGAGAACATAAGCATGTTCACATATTTTTCTGTATGCGCTTTTTGTGCCCTTTTAGTATTTAATGAGCAGAAAATCTAGACTGCCCAAATTTGTTTACAATAATTATTATCTCAAAACCTTATGTGCTGAGAACAACACACTTCAATTTACACCCTTTTATTTAATTATAAATAAGAAAACAGGGTGTTTCAGCCTACCCGCCATTGCATCTAACTTCCAGTTTCCTCTACACAACAGAATGATGTAAAAAGGGTTTCTCAGTAAACAATTCTAAAAACAAAAAGAACGCTCATCTATGTCAATATCCAGGAGTGAAAGCATGAATAGCAAATAGTATGAATAATCTAAAAAGCCTGGACTATATGCATTTGTAAAATAAGTACAGCCATTACTAAGTCAAAGGTGTTTCATATCACACTGGAAAATTGCCATGAATGAAAATTCCTCACGCACTAGTTTAATTAAGTAGGGACAATCCTAACATCATAGCCCTGGTGTGAGAACAGATTTAGCAATGCTCTTGGGAGTGGTGGGCATTTCCCTTGCCATAGTCTGAAACACCCTTTTCATGTTTTGAATAAAAATCATCACTTCTTATAGTGGCATATGAGAATTAATATCAACTAGAACTGACCCTCTAAATATATAGGCAGAACCTTATCATATTTTGCTCTTAAATTTACTGCTCAAAATGCTACTATAATTAACCCATGCATGAGCACAATTTCTTGTCATCTATATCTTAGAATATTAAGGCATTGCTAAGGGCTGGGGGTGTGGCTCAGTGGATGAACACTCACCTAGTATCTAAAAGGTCCTGGACTCCACTCTCAGCATTGCCTTCCCGTCCCCACACAGCAAGGATTCCTTACAGTAACTGTATTTCAGTTTCCTGTTAAGTTCAGGTTAAAACAAACTTAACATGCTGTGACACTTTTGACTGGACACACAGGCTGTAGAAACAAATTTAGAAACAAAAGGGGATTGGGGATCAAAGTGCAGGATCAACTATTGCAGACACAGAAGCAAACAGAAAGCAAATTGTCTAAGAGCGTGAGCAAACTACCATAACACTCTTGTCTCAGGGGTCATTTCTGAGCCTGAGGACAGCTATGGAGTCAGGAGTCCTTTGCTTTTCTGGGACACATATGTGAACAAAGCTGCTTGAAATGCAAAGTTATGGTTATCTGGGTTTTCCAGCTAGGAACCAGCCTGGAGCCTGTTTTGAAGTTGGTACCATCCTATTCGTCCCATGTTCTGATTAGGAAGACACTACTATTTCCCAGAATACCCGGCTCTGAGTTCTAAATCCATTCCCCGGAACACTCATCTCTGAATTCTAAGTTCACCTGTGAGAACCACCATCCACTGCTAGGTGCTCTTCTGAGGCCAGGTGACAGACTACTAACAAACAGGTGACAGACGACACTTACAGTACCCTCTGTGTCCTGTGCATTCCTAGTTCATAACTGCTGCTCTCTATTAACTGATTTCTCCTCTCACCCAAGGCAATGCTTCTTGGTCAGTGGAGAGGATGGAATTCTCTCAGCCTCTCCCCATGGCCCTCCAAACTAAGAGAAAAAAAGAAGGAAGACACATTTAAGTATGGCACAATCTAACATGCTCTCTATTAGAGACCAATCAGAGAAAGAGACGAAATTTGGAAAGCAACAAAAGACAGCCTCAATTTTTTTCTTTACCTTGGACACCTCAAGAAGCTTTGTAATTTGCTCAATGCTTTTTACAATGCTGTCCACCTGTACAAAGCTTTTCAGGGTTTACCGTGCTCATCTTGGCAACACTAAGAAGCTGTTCCTATGGTAACTCTCCATTTTGCCGATGGAGAAGTGGAAGCATGGTAGGTCAAGGTTTGGCTCAGTAGCAGACATGTCACTTTAATTTGAGGTCTGCTGAAAAATCAAACTAATGTACATAACCAGTACTTATAGCAACTCGTATTTCTCTCCTCAAACCTCTGTCGAGAACCGCAAACTCAGGTGCTAGGCAGGTAGTTTCCATAGGTGGAACAGGCTAGGATTGGAATAAAGCAGTTTGGAATTCCCTAATGACAAGATCGCCACAGTCCCATTCCATCCAGTTGTAGTCACGAAGAACCTGCCTACCACGGAGCGCACACAGCCGTATCTTCAGGAGAAAATGGAGTCGTGGACATTTGTTAACATTTTGAAATGTTTACGTGTAGTTTACACCTGAAACGCTAATATGTTCGAGGCAGTACAGAAGGTACTATGAATTCCAGGCCTGCTTGATTTTAAAATCTTGTCAGCTCAATTCTATATGAGCTAAGTAAATGCTTTCAGACGGTGGGCTTGGACTCTTTGTGCATGCTCCTGACCCCTTTCTTCATTATGTCAGACTTTTGACAGGAGCGATAGTAGCATGCTTCAATATCAGCACGTTTTGGAACTACTAAGTCAACCCATCCAAACCAATGAGCTGGCTTATCCTGTAAAGATTCTTGCTGCCAAGCCTGATGACCCGAGTTGGATTCTAGGACCCACACAATAGGAAGAGACAATCATCTCCTGCTAGTGTCCCATGACCTCCACATATACACTGTGGCATGGGCCTCACCCCCAACTCCCTGCCTCAATAAATAATAAATAAATACAGAGAAGTCTTTTAAAGCCATTGGAATTAACCAGACACCAAATCTATTCACCTTAAGGAACGTGTATACAGTTAGAGTAGTCATTTGGAATGGAAGCTGTGGAGCCCCACACCGGCTTTCATTTTTCTCTAGCAGATAAATTTTTCTGTACTTAACCACCACAATGAAAAAAATGACAGAGCTAGAATTATAAAAACAATTAACTTTATAACCTGGTTCATGACTATATCCATTATCTAGTTAATTTTGTTGAGTGAATTCTTTATTTGCATGTTTTTAAAAAATAAAGTTTATAAAAATGGTTAGTCAACCAAACACACACACACACACACACACACACACACACACACACACACACACA
>OU015744.1:42855087-42874552 GCA_907169655.1 Acomys percivali | reverse complement strand
ACACACACACACACACACACACACACACACACACACACACACACACACACACACAGAGGTAGGAAGCTGAGTACTGAACTCTGTGCCATCGAAACTTAGAAGGCTGGTCCTGAAATGAACTAGGTATGGCAGGACCCTGTGTTCCCAGTTACTGACAAGAACTGGTTTTCCCTCTTTCTCCAGGCTGCTGTGCTAGCATCTCTAATGTTGCTGCTTAGCCGCACACTGATTTCCATTTGGTCTGCCTATGATTTGTGTCTTAGGAAAGAAAACAATTCCTCTGAGGTTCTTAGGGATGCTTCGCTTCAAGTCGAAGTTGAAGTGTCGAAGTTTTAGAGATGATGATAAATTCCACACCCAGCCATCACATTTTGTTCTCCTTAAAAAAAAAAAAAAAAAAAAAAAAAAAAAAAAAAAGCAGGAGTAATTGCTCTCTAAATGGGGAAGCTGAAGTGGGGAAGAACAACCTCCAGTAGTTTTGGGTCATTTGAGAAAGCACTCTCAGCTCTCTGGCAGGGGGTGTGTTTAAACACAGCCTTTGACTTTGCAGCCTGACATCAGCTGCCAGCCCCTCGGCAACCCCTGTACTCAACCACCGCTTTTGTTTCTTCTAAAGACTTACGGGAAAGCCAGTCTTGATCACGGTCGGTCCCCAAGCACCTGACTCACACACAGATAAACATTTCTTGATGAAATTAATACACTGAAAGGACGGCTCAGATCAGTTGGGGCCAAGATAACATCTATGGTGATTTATTCATTCGAATATGTTGGAATACACTCAGATCCTTAAGGAACAAAAGGCAGCTGCTGTTAACCGGAGGCTTCTGTGTAGCTGTGTAGGGTGGAATCTGGAGGCGTTTGCTGATTTTGTCCAGCTAGAGGAAGAAGGAGGATTTTGGGTAAAGTATGTGAAAACGATGAAAAGGAGAGAGAGAGACAGAGACAGAGAGATAGAGAGACACAGACAGACAGACAGACAGACAGACACACACACACACACACACACACACACACACACAGAGAGAGAGAGAGAGAGAGAGAGAGAGAGAGAGAGAGAGAGAGAGAGAGAGAGAGAGAGAGAGAGAATATATATGAAATTCAAGGAGCAAATGGACGAGAGGGAGAGGAGACTCAGATGGATGTATGAGGTACACTCTCAGCAGTCTTCAGAGAACTTTCAGTAAAATACTAACATCAAATATGTTGCTGTCATGGTATATTGTCAGCATTCAAATATAACTGTGGATCATTTTCAACACAGAAATCAAGTGTAAATGCAGGAAGGTCTTTTTTTTGGGGGGGGGGGTACACAGTCCAGGGTGAAGTGGGCAGAGAAATACAACCTAGCACTATAATATAAATCTACTTGGAAAAGTACCCAGGGCATCGTTGGCTTGTGTGGACGTTTATTGAGCACTTACTCAGTGCCAGGCATGTGTGGGGCCCTAATGATACTGTGGCAATCAAGACATTCTAGCTCCCATGTGCTCAAGAAGAGAGAGAGAGAGAGCCATTGCAAAAAGAGAGAGGCTCTATCGGTGTTCAGGCTGTGACAGGAATAGAGGGTGAGTAGTGTAAGATAATAGAAAGGAACAGGATTCCATATGAACTAGGGTATCAGCAGTGGCCTCTCTGAGTGACTGCTGGGCTAAGATCTGATGGATGGGCAGAAGCCAGCCCTCCTGAGCAAGCCCAAGACCTATATGTAAATGTTCACATGTGGGCCGGCTGTAGGTTTAAGGTAAGTGATGACCAGAGAAACAGGGATTGGATTAGGCAGCCAGAGAAGCTTCTGCAGGGATAATGGGTAGACTGGCTAGGATGCCTGGAAGTTGGCTGGAACACAAAGGTAAAATGTAATCACAACACAGGGGCCCTGACACGCACCATCTCTTGGGGGGAAGACTCTTAAACACTGGCCCTCCAGGGGACAGGAAATAATGTAGTCTGGCTAATTGCCCATAGGGATGGCTCTGTATGTTAATGTAAAACTAGGGATTATCTAGCCCCAGATGTGAATGAAAAGGGCACAGTGGGTCACTGGTTTTTTCCAAGACTCTTCTCACTTGAGGTGGAAGCAAAAATGCCAATTACCCTCATTTCAGCTGAAAAGAAACGGGAGGGGAGAAACACTGGAGAATTGTGATTCTGACTGGTTTGAAAATCATAACCCCACCTCCTCAAAATTAAGAGAAGGAGGGGGAGAACCCTTTGCTCTTGGGACCTCAAGTGATTAGAAAGAGTTGTTATTTGGCTGATTTTCACACTTCA
Organism: Acomys percivali; assembly: GCA_907169655.1. NCBI lineage: Eukaryota > Metazoa > Chordata > Mammalia > Rodentia > Muridae > Acomys > Acomys percivali. The sequence continues at coordinate 42,872,278 of OU015744.1, read as the reverse complement.
TTAACATATGCATGATTTAATGAGGAAACATGCTGGTGTGGGGGCTGGCGCAGTGAGGGCAGCTCTCCCTACCCACATTCTAGAAACTGGAGCAGTAGCACTGGGAGTACTTAATTACGCCAACGAGGCAACTGAGATCATTGCAGAAGGGGATGAGCACATGGCAGAGCCTTGGAGGAACAGAAACTCACTGATGCCTCCCATCACTGGTCACCCGGAAGCATTCCTGTGCCCACAGCTGAGGACACTAGTGCCTGAGGATCCGCTTCCCACCCCGCAAAGGCAGAGCACCTGTGTGAACCTCAGGCTCCTTGGTGTTCTTGCTGCTTCTTGCTGCTCATATTTTCATTTCACTAAGCCAAGAAGAGTGAAATATTGTGAAATACTGGGGAGAGGAAGAAGGGAGCAAGGTGACGTTTCAGGGGGCAGAATAAGATAAATTCTTGAAAGAGAGCCTAGCTTTCAAACATTAGTTCTAATTTCCCAGATTAGATCCAAGAGGAAAGCAGGCAAGGACAGATGTCACACCCAATGCTTTAAAGTTCTTAATCTTTAGTTTTCTGTTTATTCCAGTAAAAAAAAAAAATTCCTCCAAAGATGAAATAAAAGACAAGGCATAGTTCGACTTCTTGTGACAGAAGGATGGACAGGGCACAACTGGCAACTTCTCTGGGCCTGTAATTGGCTCATATTCATTGGAAGCACAGATATAGAACCCAAAAAAAGTAACAAGTATGACAGTAGTAAGGGTCTTTCTGACAGGCGTGCCAAATGAGAACTAACGGTACCAGAACAAATGTTGCACCTGTGTTCAAGATGCTATCGTGCTGGCAGAGTGATCTGAAACCTCATGATTTGGGGAGTTGGAATGGTTCAAATCTAAACCTGGAGTTATCTGGGACTATCCTTAGTCCCTTCAATATCTGCATATTGCATCCAACCTCTCTTTTTACTACCATGGGAAAAGCTAAGACTGTCATCAGACACATCTCAAAGTTTGCCTACTCTGCTGCAGCCTGCCTCACTGCCGTCCCTCCCAGAGTTTTGATTTATGGGTTTGGTTTCATGGTTGTAGAAGCGCACACAAGCACGTCCATGGTAGAACACGTCATTCTGGGCAGCCCGAATCAGTTCCTGGATCATCATCACTCATAAACGGCATAACATAAATTACCTCTTGTTTCCTTACTTGTGAGAGCTGCATTCTATATGAACCCAAGGATACGTAAAAGCATTACCTTAACCTCATGGCCCACATCACCAGATATCACGGAAGCTGATAGATGTGTCCACCTTGCTCCAGGAGTCCTTTCTCAGATTTACCAATGCTTTTCTACTTCTTGGGTCTCCTCAATGTTAATTCTCTATTATTTTCCTAAGAAAATCATTCTTCTTTTCTCTCAGTGCCACATAGTGTGTTGTGGGGTGTGTGTGTGTGTGTGTGTGTGTGTGTGTGTGTGTGTGTGTTACAGTTCTGACCTAATCTGCCTGGCCTATGCCCATTGGAAAAGTGTTTGTTTCATGCATTAAAAAAATTCCATCTTGGATGGATACTAGTCAGGTCCAGGCTTCTGGTGCCGCATAAACACCATCCCTGCAAACTCTCTTTGCTCCCTTCACACACCCGTCCTGAAGCTCTCCAAACATGTCAAACATGTTCATACCTCCGTGTTCTGCAGACACTATTTCACTTCTTGGCTGAATGAAGGAATCCCTCAGCTCTTCCATCTGTTATTTTGGCCTGAATCCCCAAACCTTATGCTACCACATTTAACTCGATAAACATGCACTCACTGCTATTCCCCCAGAACACTGCCTTGTCTCCCCCTTTTCTGCCAACAGTCTCCACACCCCTCCCCACCTACCTCATCTCACACTCGAGGGAAGTGTGTGCAGAGTGACTCTTCCTCTGGCAGAGAGAATTCTACCTTGGTTGGCTTCAACGCCCCCATCTCGCTGAGAAGCAGGGGATAGGTTAAGAAAGGAGTAAAATCTAATGGCACTGATGCCAGGAGCCCTTTCTTGAGTTAAGGCAAAGATTTAGTTACGTACCATACTGTGGCAGTCAACTTCATGCCATGGGCTGAGAGCCTGCAATACCTACCAGGTGTCCACAAAGAGCAGAGCAAAGAGATGGCTGAACCAAGGACACAGGCCTAATGGTAGACAGGGCAAAGCCTTACCTGAGATATTGTCCTTTTGTATTTTTTAAGTTGTCTACAGACTCAAGGGATCCTTCCCAAAGGGCTGAGTTTATGTGTATGAACCGCTACACTGCCCCTCATTCATCCCCAATTTCTAAATACCAATCTCTACACAGTGCACTTGCATGCTAAAAAGGACACAAACGTGACAATGTACAATACATGAAATATATATAACTAGAGATGAATGGTAATGCCCAAACAAAGTAGGAATTGACTGCTACTTCAACACAACACACTTTTTAAAATTACAGACCTGAGAGCTGTGAGCTGCAAAATCCCGTCTCCCATGTGATTTTAGTTTAAAAGTTTCCAGCAAAAACTACCAGTTGTTGTTGATTTAGTTGGCTGGCCTTTTTATTTTTCTTTTTCTTTAATTTTGTTTTGAAATAGGGCCTTACAATGTAGCCTGTGTGAGCTTCTAACTGATCATCCTCCTGCCTCAGCTTCTCTGGTATTGGGATTACAGGCATATACTACCATACCCAGATCAGTGTTAGTTTCAGAGAGCTATAATGTTAAAATTATTCAGAACTTGAAAAACTCTATAACACAGGCGAGCCCTGATGTGTACGCCTGCAGCTTGCCTCTCATACAAGATTAAACAAGATGATAGACAAATGCCAGCCTGCCCAAAGGTCAATGGTGGTGCAGGTTCCAGCCTGTGCTAAGGAAGATGAAAATGGCATCTATTCCACAGCAAGGACAACACACACACACACACACACACACACACACACACACACACATATCACAGGCATTACTTGAAGTGGTCTAGAAGACTAGACAGATAAACATTTAAATGAATATGTGAGAAAAGTCTATTTTCCAAACCCTCCTATCAGCTTTCACTGGTAGCTTGTATCCTGTGCCCACACTGTCATATAAATAAAATAAAGGTAAACAGAATTTTTTATAGAAAATTTCAGCATTTAGAATCAAAAGATTGATAAACATTAATATAAATGTTAAATATCCATAGCAGAAACCTGGAGAATATTATAAACTATCTCATAATTCAATTCTAGACTATTTATGCATTTAAACATATTTGAAACCTCCTATGCTAAATACTTTTCTGGGACGCTTAGGCACATCAACAAAGAGAGGCAGATATGCCTTTGGAGAATAGACCCTGAGGCAGGAAAAGATATAATAAATGATACATAAATGTGCAGTGTGTGCGAAGGTCATGACTGGGAAACAATACACCAGGTGAAGGCAATTCAGAGAGACCAACAGTGGAACTTAACTGCAATTTCAAACAGAGTCAATATAAAGTTCACTGAAAAGACAGCACTTGATTGTGGCCTTGAAGGCAGTGAGGAAATTAGCTTTGATTGTGCCCGGGATAAGAGCAGACAGGTAAAAAGAAAGAGCAAGTGGGGGCAGTGAGATGGTTCATTGGGTAAATGTGCTCACTGCCAAGCCTGATGAACAGAGTTCAATCCCCAAGACCCACGTGGTGGGAGGTGAGAAGCCACTTCCTCTCCTTGTCACTCCACCTCCACTCACACGTCTTGGAACACACACACACACACACACACACACACACACACCTCTCCCCTGCCCCACTACACAAATGTAATACAATTTCTTTTAAAAGAAGAAAGAGCAAATAGTAGGGCCCTGAGAGCCGGCGACATTAGGCACCAGTAGGAAACTAATGGAAGAGGCAGCAAGTGAGGCCAGAAAGGTGAGTGACGGGCCAACAATGTCAGACCTTAGAAAACACCACCAAGATCCTTTTGCACTGACATGGGAAGGCACGGGAAGACTTTGAACACTGTGTTGGTGAACAAAAGCAGCTCTGCTGTGGAGAAAAGGTTTTGGGTCTGGGATAAGAATGGGTCCGTTCAAACAGCATTTGCTCACCAGTGGCATTACTCACATCCATATCATAGCAGTGGGCATGGTGAGGAAGGCTTGGATTCTTCAGAAGTTTCTATCAGAGCCAAGGGGCTTCTGGATGCACTTCGCAAGGAGTGTGAGTAGAGGAGCTATCAAAGCTTGGGGCCTGAGGGACTAGAAGGGCGAAGTTCCCATTAGCTGAGAAATGGATAGCTAGCTGCAAGGGAAAAGGTCTGTTTGGGGGAATTCTTGGTTAAGTCTGGAAATACTGACCCTAAATATCTTAAGAGACATACAAGTAGAGAGTCTGAAGAAGTAGCCACATGGGTCTGGAAATCAGGATTGAAGATAGGAGTTGTTGGTCTGTAGACTGTACTCTAAGCCCATGGACTAGAGGAGATAGCGGTGAGGAATTGTCAAAGAGTAGACAAAGTGCTAATTCACTTATTTACTCTCAACAGCAACCTTCTCAGCCAGTTGCCACTGCTATCCAATCTTGAAGTTAAGGTTGGGGGTCTGTAAGATCCCCTGGAAAAGAGCCTTCACACCCAGCCTGTCCATAAACACACCCGAAGCCAATCTGGGGTGAAAACTCACGGTCTAATGCCAGAGTCCACATTCCTGGTCAGCAGCTGGGTGTGTATGAGTTAGAGTTGAGGAAGGTGAGCGAGCCCTAAGAGTGGCCAACTGAAGAAGAATCCAGCTCTGTGCCTCCAGAGACAGAGTGGCCTGCAGACCCTGTGCCATACAAAGATAGGGTGTGAGTCACTGTACAACAGGGGTCCAGTGTGCCCTCTGGTATTCGCATTGATCAGATCCACCTGAGGACCTGGCTGTAGCATTAAGGTTGCTGGGTAACTGACTGCTCTTTGGATCTGAATTTGAAGATATTAGGTAGAGCTTTGAAATTTCATTTGATTTGCATCTTGGGAAATTCAAAACATCTTTTTGAGGAAAAACTACCATACTTTGATTAGCTTGTTTGATATCTGTCCACTTAAATAGACCAATAAATTCAGACTTTAATTCAACAGATTGGACTAAGACAGAAGGTTAGCTATCCATACATGTCTAATGACTATAGCTTAGCTTGAACAACTAGTTTGACATGTTTTATAAGCATCTTTAGTCTTTTTTAGCCAACCACAGTCAATTTCCTACTTAAACCCAAATAGATGTGATTCTTACAGCATTCATACTGGTAAATGAAATGGGTTTGAATACTGCCCATCAGACACTAAGCACTGACTAGTCTGTGTAGCAAATTTACATCCTGTTCATCTTCGCAGAGATGCAGGCTCAGTCAGATGTCTTTACTGGAGAGGGTGGTAGAGAATCACAGTATCTAATGTCAGCATGTAAGTAGCTCTTCTTTTCCATAAACTGCCAAGTCAGAAGTGGGTTGTGTGATGCTTACTTCATTAGCTCTGTCCAAACAGAGAAGTACATATGCTAGAAGTTCACATATCACCCCAGTAATTTGACAGTGGGATAAGGCAAGAAAAACATGGGGAAACGAGCTATTGCTTTCCCTCAGGTTGGTTAGACTCTTCCTCTTCTACTAAATACCACTTCCAAGTGCTTCTGCATCTATTGCTTTTTGTTTCTATTTGGGATTTGAAAATGGTCCTTCTAAATTGTCTCTGTTTAAATAATATGACTAACCACATATTAATATGCTGTAGCTTCATTTAAGTGGAAGAATTTTTTTTTTCAAAAACCATTGACTGATCTAATTTATTGGTTTCATAGGATGTGGTCCAATGGGATAGAACTGGTGTGGCCACAGTTGGGAATCAGTATGAATATTCCAAAAGAAACTAGAAAGCTTTCCACAAGAAATGTAGAAGACAATTTGGCTCAACTACACTATACCTGGATATACACCTTAAATGATCTAAGTCAGATTGTAATAGAGAAGCTTACCCATCCATGTTAATCAAGGTGTGCTGGTTATGTTTCATGTTAACTTGACAAAAGCTAGGATCATCTAGGAAGAAGAAATCTTAATTGAGAAGATCCGTCCACAGGATTGCCTTGTAGGCAAGTCTGTAGGATGTTTTCTTGATGATTGATATGGCCTACCTCCCTGAGGGCAGTGCCACGCCTGGGCTTGTGGTCCTGGTTGCTATAAAAAAGCAGGCTGAGCAAGCCATGGGAACAAGGCAGTAAGCAACATTCCTCCATGGCCTCTGCATCAGCTCCTACCTCCGGGTTCCTGCTTTGTTTGAGTGCCTGACCTGACTTCCTTTGATAATGGGCTGTGATGTGCAAGTAGAAATATACTGAGGTAAACTCTTTCCTCCTGGAACTGCTTTTGATCATGTTGCTTTATCCCAGCCACACCCTGCCTGAGACAATAAGTGGAAGCAGCCTAGATACATCACCAAATAAATGGATAAAAAACCCACACATACACATACACACACACACACATACACACACACACTATAGACACATGCATGCACATACAAACTATATACATGTGTACACACCTACACACTAACTATATAAACATGCCTGTGTGCACACATACTATACACACATACTATACACACATACACACACTACACACACACAAAACTATACACACACACAACTATACATACATGCATACTAATTATACACACACACAAACACACACATACAAACTACACACAAACACACAGAACTTTATTCACTCATAAAACATAATGAAATTATGTCACTTTTAGGAACACGGATGGTACTGGAGAACAAATGTTAAGCAAAATGAACCAAATGCAAAGACAATATCCATTCTCCAAAATATGGAATTAGATTAAAAAAAACAAACATTGTAAGAAAACTACGGGGAGAGAAAAGCAGTAGCAGGAAGAGGAGGGGATTGAGGGAGGGGCTGGGGTGAATGAGAGTGGAGGGCCCCACACACACCTATGAAAATGTCATAAAGAAACTGTCACTTTTTTGTTTCATTTTTGTTTTTGTTTTTTGAGATATGGTTTCTCTGTGTAGCCCTGGCTGTCCTGAACTCATGCTGGTTCTCAAACTCAGAGATCCACCTGCCTCTCTCTCCAGAGTGTTGGGATTAAAGACGTTCATCACCACTGCTTGACTAAGAAGCCACTATTTTTTAAAAAAATATATATCCTAAAGAAAGCCACACAAAAGGTGCCCCAGTGGCTCAGTGCTACAGGCTTGGCTAGCATTTGAGTACCTAAGCAAGCTAGATCATTAGTACTGCTGATAAACAAATAAAAATCCAAACAGTTCAAAACGAAACCCAAAAGAAAGAAAACATAAATGGGATCTGTGCCGGCTAGTCTTAAGTCAACTCGACAGACAAACCAGAGTCATCAGAAAGGAGGGAACCTCAGTTGGGAAACCGCCTTTGTGAGATATGGCTGCAATGATTGATGGGGGAGGAGCCTGCCCACATTGGGTGGGGCCATCTTCGACTGGTGGTCCTGGGTTGTATAATAAAGTAGGCTGAGCAAGCCATGGGGAGCAAGCCAGTAAGCAGCACCCTTCCATGACTCTGCATCAATTTCTGCCTGCAGGTTCCCGCCTTGAGTTCCTGTCCTGACTGCCTTTGGTGATGAACAGCAATAAGGAAGTGTAAGCCAAACTTGCTTTGTGGTCATAGTGTTTCATTGCAGCAATAGAAACCCTAAGACAGGATCTAAAGGAAGAAAATCAAGACAGCAGTAGTTTCCAACTCACTGCACCTTTTCCACATTATAGATATTGTTAACTTTCTTTATTACTGTTCTCAAGATTTTACAATAGAGAAATTTATAATTCCAGGCATCATATTGTAATGTTTGCACCCCAAAATTGTATCATTACATTTTAAATAAGGCAGAATAATATTTTTAGAGGTAACAATAAATATTTAAAAACACAGAGCATAAGGCTCAAAGTCACAGATAATACATATTAACATTGTTTAATAATTGATTACTTTTTGAACCACACTATACTTTGAGGACTCAGACCCAAAAACATTTAAGCTATGCATAGTAAAATGCAAATAATAATGTCAGACCAGCTTTTCATACTGCACATATCTTGACAAAGATTCCTTATGAACTTTAACATTTTCCTTTGACATTTATGAGTCCAGTAAGAGAACAGAAAGTACTATAAATGATAATTTGTACACAATGCATTAGTAAAGTTCTGTGTATATATACACGCACACATATATACACACATGGTTGATTTTTATAAAACTATTTTTAGGGGCTGGAAAGATGGCTCAGAGACGACTCCTCTTTTAAAGGTCTTGAGTTCCATTCCTAGCAACCACATGGTGGCTCACAACCATCTATAATGAGATCTGGTGCCCTCTTCTGGCCTGCAGGTGTACATGCAGGCAGAGCACTGTATACATAATAAATAAATAAACAAACAAACAAACTATCTTTAAGATAGCAGGTAGAGTTTTTTGTTACTCAACAAATGCTTAAATAGCAACTCTGTGAGTTTAAGTTTTATTCTTCCAATCATTAAAATTACCAAGTGGTGATTTGACTGGTATTTGGCTATTTCAGCAGAGATAGTGTGGGATTTAATTTATGTCTATTTGATTGGCAGTTGTATTATTTTTACTTATATATTGGATTTTTTTACTTTTTCTTTCTTTCTTTTCTTTTCTTTCTTTTTTTTTTTTTTTTTTTTGGTTTTTTGAGACAAGGTTTCTCTGTGTAGCCTTGGCTGTCCTGGACGCACTTTGTAGAACAGGCTGGCCTTGAACTCACAGTAATCCATCCACCTGCCTCTGCCTCCAAAGTGCTGGGATTAAAGGCATGAGACAAAATGCCCAGTTTATTGGCTTTTTAAAAAAGCACAATCTTGCCGTCTAACACTGAATGGCCTCAGACTCAGTGATTTTGCTGCCTCAGCCTCCCAAGGTCTGCTACCACCTGCTCCTCAATTTCTGTGTAAATGAAAATACAGGAGCAAACAAAAAAATAATTTCTAATTTAACAAAGACTCTATCTGTGAACAATCTATTATTTTAATTACACTGTAGCAAGTATTTATATATCAACTCCTAAATTAGTAAAGATGTTGGGCTCTGGTTTCCACTGTTGGGAGCAAGCCATCAGCGTCTTTATCTATAAAACAGGGCTAGTGAAAGTATCCATCTTATGAGGAATTTTAAGATTAGACCGAATCTACTTCTGGGTATGTACCTAACGAACATAAAGTCTATAGCTTGAGGACTCACATGGATGCCCATGTTTACGACTGATGATGGTCAAGCCAGGAAAACAATGAGAGTTAAGAGATGAATGGACATACACAACATGATGCACATCACTAAGTGCTATTTAGCTTGGGTAAAAAAAAATTCTAATATGCATAGCAATATGGATGGATCTAGAATCTATATCACACCATGAGAGATACCAATACTTACCTATGAAACTTATTAAAGCTAAAGGCCACGGAACAGAGAGAAGGGTGGTTTACCCTGAAAGTAGGCAGGTGGAATGAGGAAGATGGGGAGATCCTGGCATTCATTTTAAAAATGAACAAATCCAGGGGACTTAATGACTTGACATAGATGATAGTTAATAACGATATATTGTATACTTCAAATTTCTGAAGAGCTGAGGTTAAATATTTCTCCCCTCACACACATACAAAACAAACAAAAAATTATCAAGTTTTAATTATAAGAGGCAATGGATTTGCTAGTCTGATAACTGTCATTTCACCTTGAATGATGGCATTTTAAAAACATCTGCTTGCACACCTCTGGTTTATATAATTATTGTGGTTAACTGTATATCAGTAAAAATAGTCTATTTGCAACATGAAAAAGATGAGATGGGATAATGAATACAAAATAAGAGGCCCAGCACACAAGCATTTCATCCACGTGTATACTCAACAAAGTAGAGATGTGTGTACATAATCTGGTACTATGTTTGTTTGTTTGTTTGTTTGGTTTTTTGCCTCTGCACTTCACTGTTACATTCAGCTGCTTACACTGCTTCATAAGTATATCTGTCACTTGCAGCCTTCATCCTCTGAGGTTTGCTGCTGACTCACAGGATTATTTACTAATGATGATAACACTGTCCACACTACCTAGATGATCTGAAATCCAGGGAGGATGATTTCAGAGATACTGCCATATAGCCTTCTTACTCAGCAGGGAAATGTAACGACTCAGGGCCCCGTCACGATGGGTCCGTGTGCATTGGTGACGGCGTTGAGCCCAGGCAATCCGTACCCGTACTTTAATATCAATAAAATCTCCTCTTACTCCACATTTTCAACCCTACTAGGATACTTTCCCCTCACCACTCATCGACTAATTCCCATAAAAACCCTTAACACAAGCATAAAAATTCCCCTTAACATCCTAGACCAAGCCTGACTAGAAGTGACCATTCCTAAATCTACCTAAGTCTTGACTCATTTCTTTCCCAGCTAGCTCATCATCAGAGACAGAGTCATCATAAAGGATCGAGTAAGCAAACGTCAAGTGACCCACATGGCCTCAGTAGGTACAGCATAATTTTGATTGAGGGATAGGTTAGAATTAGAAGCGAAATGCTATTTCCCTGGGATCTGCCTGCTCTGGTGGCTGAAAGGCGAGCATTCTCTTTCTTTAGATGTCTCCTCTTATCATGCCTGACATGTCAGGTATTATGTCTAGTAGCCTAGAGGAACAGAGTCAAGTAAGATGTTTTCCAGTGAGGTATGCCACACTGTATCGCCAGCAAATGCTATAGCAGAGATCTGGCGCATAGTGGAGATTAATAAAGATTTGCCTTGCTGAATGAATATACAAAGGTACAGTTTAGGTCATCTCAACTACAAGTCCGGGGTAGAAATCTTAGAAAGCTTGTATTCACTAGATACAATTGCCAAAAAGCATTTTTGTCTCACAGTTTCCAAGTCTGGGCAGCTTTCTGTCAGGCCATTGTTGCTTACCTAGTACCTCCTCGACAGTTCATCCAGGAGGGGTCTGCCTCCTTCAAGGAAGACACGGAGTGCCTGTTAAACTCTTCCCCAAGCTTTTGGGTACCAACTCTTTGCTAGTACCCAGTATCCCTGATGTGATCCACTGTCCTGGAGTGGTTCCACCATGGCCCATGCAACAGCAGACCCTGGCTCATTGTCTCAGACAGGACACACGACTCTCCGATAGACTACAGTCCTGTTTCAGCTTATGTGCTATCAAGGACTTGAAGGTGCCCCATCTGTGGATCTCTGCCATCATAGAAAGCAAATAATTGCTTAAAAAAAAAACAAACCATCCATGCCACTATTGCTAATTTTTTCATTTGTATTAGTTACCCCACTAACAACCTCTGGGTATTTACCCAGCACATTTTATTATGCACTGGTTTTGTGTGTATTTGATTATGCAGTGGCTTTGTGTGTGCTGAGTATTACAAAGTGGCTCTGCGGATACTGAATTCACAGGTCTGATTTTTCAGATGCATTCCCTTGCTTTGTTTTCCTCCACCTCTATTTTTAGCAACAGGACGATAATACCAGTCTTTCAGACCTCTGGAGGGATTAATGTTCTTATGTGCTGGAAAGCTAGAAGAAGCTGCATCCACACAGAATATAACAAGATATAGTATTACCCTGTGCATAAAGGGATCTCTGCTGTGCATCTCAGGCTACCAGCAGCTAAGCACGTCACTTCCATCAAATGGAGTTTATTGAACAGGCGGTGCCTGTCTTGTGAGCTCTGCATTTAAGGGGGCACTACCAAGAACCTAATTTAAAGCATTAGTCCCTCTTTGTTATCTGTATTTGTTTGTTTCGGAGCCTGACACTTTAATTGGGGCTCAGGACTCCAACACACAAGTGCAATTTTCCTTCTCACATAGCGGAAAGCTGCTGCCTTAAGATGTAGGCTCAGTTCCTGGAGTGCAGAGCTTGACAAGGGGCGGTGATGCCTCAACATCCAATAGACACCACAGACACTGAAGAGAAGTGCAACCTGCCTCAGGCTGGGGGATGGACACACCACATTCAGTCTCAGTATCTCTTGATTACTCAAGCCTAGACAGCTTTTTGTCTCATTTTCAGTCTCTCTGGGAACATTGTATTTTTAGCACCACCCTCGACTTCTTTAAGGACTTGCTGTTTCAAGCTTTCACTATGAAATTCTGTTTTATTTTCCCACCAGGTAAATTGGCTCTTTCCTTATCTATGTTATCCTAACTTTTTAAAAAATTCTATTCCCTGTTTAGCTTCGTTTTCTTCTTCCATGAGACTTCTCTTCCTTGCTCCTATCTCACATCAATGTAGAATCTGTGAACCTGGCCTTTGTGCTGTTCCCTTGCTTCCTCCCTAAGAAGCCTACTTAGGATATCTGCAGCTCTTGGTTTGGGTTGCTGAACACAGTCTATGCCTTCTCAGCCATGAATGTGCCAGAGGATTATGCTTTTCATGTCACAGAGAACTAATCACGCAGAGCACTTGCCTATGGTCGCAGACAAATAAAAGCTATAACTGAAATAATATAAGTGCTTTATAATGTATATTGGCATTGATGTCAACAGCTAGTCCAGGTATGGTGTAGTTCTCAGGAAGCAGAGACAAGCAGAGCTTTGAGTTTGAGGCTAGCCTGGTCTGCATAGCCAGTTACAGGCCAGCCAGAGCTACAGTGAGGCCTTCTTTACAAATAAAATAAAAAACAATTCAACAGTTAACATAATGTAACAACATGCTGCTACCAAGTAGCAATGAATAGTTACTCAGAACATAGCACGGTTTGCAAACACAGCTATTTGTTTTGCTAGAACAGAATCTTTGAACTTTATCATTATCTTAGCAGTAGAAGTCTAGACAAGGAACTGCAGCTTAAATAAAAGTGGGCTTTCTCCAGGGTGTGCATGCATGCATGCATGCGTGCACGCACACACGTGCACACACACACACACACGCGCGCACACACACACACACACACACACACACACACACACACACACACACACACTAACAAACAAAAAAACAAAAAAACCCAAGGGAAATCATAGAGTCAAGTCCATGCCTGCCTGATTCCAGAGTTCGCCCTGAGTCACCCATCCATTGCTGTGTTTTCTATTTCCGTGTGGCTCATCTCAAAGACGCTGTTCAGCTCACCTTCCCCAAACTTAGTCTGACACGCTACAAAACCTTACACACAGGGAGAGGTGATGGACACAGGAGCCGTGAGGGCACTTTTCAGCTTTTATAGAGGATATCTGTTGAGCCTCATTCTACGTCAGGCAGAAAAGAACTATGGCCAGAGAAGGTTTTCCTCCACCTCAATGTTAGGTGGGACAATGGCCTATTCATTAGATGGTGGAAGTGATCTAGTTTCTTCTATCAAATTTTATTCTCTGACTATGGCTATATTTCTTCCTGGTCTTTGTCTTAGATGTTAATAATTGTAGCAGGCTAATTTAAATATGAATAAACATTGTAAGAGAGAGAGAGAGAGAGAGAGAGAGAGAGAGAGAGAGAGAGAGGGAGGGAGGGAGATTGCTCAAGCATGAAAGGAGGTTTGGCTGTGGTGGTTGGTGTTGGGAGCAGGGGGAGTGGGTATCTATTTACTTTTGGTTAAATGCCAGTACTATAAGAGTCTGAGGTCAGTAAAAGAGACAAGAAACCAATTAGGGCTTCTTAGCTTCTGGCTGCTTGGGGCTATGCATATTGCACACCCACAATATACAGTTTTGCAAGAAACTATGGATGGCTGTAGGCACTCTACCATGCTATGTAATGGCTTGCTGCCAAGCTCCTGGAACAACACATGTCCACTTTTCAGACTTGGGTTAAAAGTGCTGCAACTCAAAGGAATGGGGTGAACAAAAGAGATTCAGGAAAAGCGAGAGCAAAGCATGAATCCCAGCAATTACCATCAGAAGCTTAAGAGGGAGGAAAAAAACCTGCCAGATCTCTATAGCTCTGTGCTAATGGCTGTGACTGTAATTTCTGCATATTTTAACAGATGTTCTGTTTATAAAACTGCAAACGGATTTAGGGTTATGAATAAAGTCAGAAGGCCCTGGAGATGTTTCTTTGTATGATTAACTGACCACAGGCCATTTGTTTTACAACAAAGATGCTCAATGGTCCATGGTCCATGATTTATACCAGCCCATGTGCACTAATGGCGGATGTCTCCATGGTACTTCTCATTAGCATGGAAAGGCAGATTGGAAGAGAACAGATTATGGGAATAGCTCCCCCATTGCTCGATATGATAGTTCATTAGTGAGTGTGGAGTCAATCTGAAAGAAAGCTAAAATAATCAAAAGCTGGCTTTGAAAAATTATAACAATTAAGGAACTCAATTTGATGATGAAAGAATATGGCTTTGCAGAGTCCCAGCTTTAGATACTTTGATTAGCTGGAAATGAGAGGATGGTCAATGTTTGCTAAATGGAAGACAAATCATATTAATATTTCTGATAATAGTAAAGTCATATGCCTGGTTGGGGTTAAGCAGCTAAGCACACATCAGGCACTCTGCTCTCACACTGTGAGATCCCCGCAGACTGGAGGTAGATAGACTTCAGGGCTAGGAGCATCCCAGGCTCCCAGATACTCTTTTCTTTCTTATGATGCTTCTGTTTCTCGGCTTGCATCCCATGTGGTTTTCCCATGAGTGTGTTTTCTGTTTAACTCATATTTACTGGTGCGTCTTTACTTCATTGTCCTGATATGAGCTCATTGTTTTACTGAGTTGTAAGTTTCAAGACTAAATATTCTACAGGTAATTTGTTTTCTAGTCTAAATTACTAAGAAAGAATCTGATAGGCTCAGATTGTTTTCTTTCTTTTTTGGAGTGTAGTGCTATGTAGCCTAATGTCACCTAAGGGATGGCAATTAGTTGGTTTGGTCTCTGAACCCTCTCCTCTCCTATCCAAGCAGGTCCTTTCTCTAAGGAAAGGAAATTTTGTTTCCAAGAGATATATTTGCCCTCATTTTCACCAACAGATGAAGAAATAAAGGAAAAATGGAACACACATGCACACAGGTGCACACAGGCACATACATATGAACACACTCACCCCACACACATGCACACATACACAAACACATGTGCAGACATAAAAGAACAGTAAACAGTGTCTTGTGAAGAAGACATTCTGATGTTTCCAGCAGTGTAGATGAGCCTGGAGGAGACTATGAAAATGAAGTTAGCCAGATAAAGATTCTGCATCATCTCACTTACATGGAAATTCTAAAAGATGCAAACTCAGCTGGGGGTAGTGTTTTATTTCTGAAGTCCCAACACACTCAGAAGGCTGAGGCAGGAGATTGCTGTGAGTTCAAGGCCAGCCTGGATAACATAGTAATTTCCAAGTTAACCTGGGCTATAAAGTGAGAACCTATTACAAAGAAACAAGCAAACAGTAACAACAAATAAGTGAATAAATATAAACAAACAAACAAGCCAGAAAATAGCTAAACTCAGAAAAAGAGCCCATGGGGCTTGAGTCGGGTCACAGAATGAGGAACTGTAAGTCAAAGGGGACCAGGTGTCAGCCATTAGGATCTGTATGTTCTGGACCAATAACAAACAGCACTATGACTGAGATTAGCACCACTGGACCTCCATCCTTGAATCTTGCCAGGCAGGTGGAGGGTAAGTGCAACCACCACACACCCACACACCTACACAAAGGAACTTCTAACTCTGGGAAGAATTTAATCTATTAATTAGCTTGACTGTGACTTCACAGTGCACACACACGTTTCAAATTGTTAAGCGGTATCCATGGATGTCAACAATACAATAAAACTCGACAAAAGCAGTACACTTCCATGCACCTTTGAGTGGAGCAGATTCCCAGGATGGGAAGGCTACCAGTGGTACATCCAGCTCATCCTAAGGAGTGAGAAGGGCTCAGGCTATTCTGAGAAGATGACCACCTTTGCCTTTTATTAATTGTAGAACTGTATTGGTAAAATGTAGCTTTCTTTGCACAGTCGTAAAGAAAACACAGTGCTCTACTTCATTAAAGGTGTCGGAGGCATGAGCGAGATGGACAAGTGCCTGGTACAGGAATCCCTACTGAAATGCCAGCTACTATCACAGTTCTATCAATACAGTTTGTTAACATCAGATAATTATGATGACTTTTCCATAAATAAGCCCCCATTTGGAGATGAGTTGGTAAGTGGCCCTCCCTTAACCAAACTGGAGTAGGAGTAGGCAATGCTGTGCCTATCTGCAATTCAAATCAACCTGTGTCATTCTGTTTTCACCATGGGCAGGCAGAGCTGAGACCTCAACTGGTTGCAAATGAGGAGGTTCTTTGTGTCTAACAGCAGTTAATGGTGGGCAGGCAGATGCCCTGGGCCTTCCTTGAATGACTTCACCATTGCTACATAGTTCTTGAAACTCAGAAGCAAATCTGACTCAAAGGAACTTACATGTTTCAGCTCTGTTCCCGGCTTCAGACACTGTTTCTTCCCAGTCTGACTTTTCCTTGCTTTCTCTGGAATGTACAGATCCACCATTTTGAAATGCCCGGGTCAATATCAACATCTGGCACAGGCTCCAAAATTTGTTGGGTAATTAAATTCTACCCAAGAACTCAACAGGGGGTGGCGAACGAAAACCTGAGGGCACTCGCCTGGCTCTGGAGTTTCATTTGTGTGCAAATTATGGCTATGTGTTTGTGAGTGCAGAAAAATCATCGAGTGCTCCTAAAACATCATCTCACTCCATCTGTTGCCAAAGTTCACATCAAGTACCAAATTCAAGGCAGGAGAATGAGTTATGTGAAAATGAACTTGCTCAGAATTTCAATGTCCCAGTTGATGTAAACAGGCACATTTAAACCTGCTCTGAAAATCCTGAAGCCCTGGGACTTGAACACTGATCCTGGTTATTTAACTAAATGAGACATGGAATTTCCTACAATAGGGTTTTACCAGCAGCTTGGTAAGCAGTCTTTCTTCATTTTGGATGCCAAGATGGTGGGAGGGAATGAAGGATTTAGTGAGATCTCTCCACAAAGGACAGACTTACGATAAAGAGAGATCTGACTTTCATGTTTGCTTCAAGACTCATAAGCATCCATTTTTGCAAATGTGTTGAGCCAAAAGGATGCTGGGTATGATTGGAAGGGGTCCAGATTAGCTATTAGAATCAAGGGGTCCAGATTAGCTAT
>OU015744.1:42841895-42855077 GCA_907169655.1 Acomys percivali | reverse complement strand
AAGGGGTCCAGATTAGCTATTAGAATCAAGGGGTCCAGATTAGCTATTAGAATTAAGGGGTCCAGATTAGCTATTAGAATTAAGCTTCAGATGTATTTTGCTCTCATATCTCATTAGTATGAAGCCAGAAGTTGAAAACAGAGCCATCAGGAATGTTCCTGTTATGGAAGGCTGGGTGCTGGGGAACAGTAGATAGACCCTCAGCTTGTGGGTCTCTATGAGCTACACACTCATGTTCTGACCACAGCCATAACCTGTGCATACCTCTCAGTGCTCACTGCTGCATGTGCGGAACCAGGGCACCTGTGTGTTCTGACATCCAATCCCAGGCAATTTGTAATGCACAATTTTCTTACATTATTTTTCAGTACTGTGTGAAGTTCGTTATTAAGGCTCATATAAGCCTTATGTGGGAGGATGGGACAGCACTCGATATTATAAGCCACATTTGTTAACTTTAGTACAATTGAGACACTTTTAAGGATAAAGGCCATTAATATTTCAGCACATCATTAAATTTAAATTCAGAACTGAGTACTGTTGTAAGTGGGAATCTCACCAGTTTTAATTGGGCATTTAATAAAAAAAATTCTCTTATGTGAAAAGAGGTACTTACTGGATGTTGGCAGGGGGAACCTACAATGAAATGAATGCTTGAGAAATACTATATTCTAGCTAAGCCATGTAGCTTCAGTGAGTCAGATTTAGTAAATACAGTTTCTCAAAGCCCTATGTTTTGTGTAGTTCCTGAAAATACAAAGAAAGCTTGACCTAGTCAGGCTAGGATAATGGGGTAGAATAATGTAGTCCAACGAAGCATCTTGGCTTTCAACTTGCCACTTAGAAATTATATAAATTGTGTAGGCCTCATTTTTCTAATCTATAAGATGGAGCAAAGTGATTATTATTATTATTATTATTATTATTATTATTATTATTATTATTACTATCACTTACTGAGAACCTAATGTATGCCTGACATTGCTTTAGACAACTCAAAATATTTTATTTAATTCTCACTATATGCTATTTTAAAAGAGAGAGCCCCAAACTCAGAGACTGTCTATGACTCACTCCAGGCCTAACTCCTAGCACTCAAACCCAAGTCAAGTTGTCTCCTGCCCTGTGTCTTCAATCCCTACCCTGACCCACTGCCTGTCTTCTCAGTTACATTGTAACTATCCCGAGAGGCTACCAGGGCCATGACTTAAGCCTCAGTAGTTCCAAATGAATGACTGTATCTTCCAAAGTTGTTTAGGAAGACAGTCAGATGCTGCCCAAAAGGTGTGTATCCCTTAGAACGCTTAAAGTGACCACAGGGCAAAGCCTGTGGGCATTCTAATGTGATAGACCGGGGCACTAAACCCTTAAGCCTGGAACAAAATCTGTCAAACCAGATAATTATAAAGCGTTGCCAGTGGCCTATCAAACAAAGCTTCGGGAGGAAAAGCAGAGTGAGTGCTCAATGGTTTCAACTTCATGATCACTTCTCAAGGACAAAGGAGTCTGGGGATGAGAAGAAGCAGCTTAGTTGCAGGCTGCGGGTGAGTCTTCACGTACAGCAGTTTTGCTGTGACAGGGCTTAACAGCTACGAGACTCACTTCTGTCTTCAGAATAAGGCCGCTCAGTTCCAAGGTGGCGGTGGCACCAGCGACGACGGCAAATTCTACTTGCTCAAGTGGTATAGGGTCAGGTTTTATGCGGTGGTAAGAGATTAACTTTATTGCAAGGAGGATTTAATTGCGGGGGAGTGATTAACCAAATGCTTAGATCAATAGAATGTAGGTCAAACTGGGCTCAGAAATGTGCAGAGCTCTTACTACACAGAAAGTTGAGGACTACAGAGTTCATTGAGGGGCTCCGGGTCACTCGAGCATGCTTTCAGCAGCACCCTTCCTCAGCTGTCTACGCGCTCTTTACTTCAACCAGCAAATCCTGGCTTGCTGACGCTGGAAAATCCACTCTCGACTCTTGGAATTGGAGAAAGCCAATAAAACAGCTGGGGCTGTTTAACTTAAATGCCACTTTTTTTTTTTTTAAGCTGGAAAATAATCCCACATGGTCTAACTTTCTATTCTGTAATCACAACAACAGAAAATAGGTAGTTTTGAAAATGGAAATCTTCATTCCCTGCTTATCCGAGGGGATAGTTGGGTGTCGTGGGAGAGACTTCAGGTTTGCTCCCACCAAAGCTCCCCCTTCTTTCAGTTCTTCATTGGATTCAGCCTTGGGAAGGGATTTGCTGACATGGAAAATGGAAGGCACAGATTGCATCTTAGGAGGAATATAGACAGGCTTGCTAGTGCGATATTATTGAAGTGACACCCTTTAGAGCACCAAACACAGGAGCAAGTTGATAGTGTGCTCAGGCTATGTAACTCAAGGGGAAAGCCATGTTTGTCAGCCTGTCCAGGCTGGGACCTTAATATGTCAACCGGTTTAGCTTGAGTTCTCCATTTTTCTGCCTCAGTCTCCTGAGTTCAGGGATGACAGAGAGCCTGGGACATTGTACTCAACTAAACATTTGCTTCTTTTAAACAAAGTAAAGTTGGGTGTGTTACATTTACTGTCCTCAAGTGTGCTTAGGGCCTGTACTGCTGCTAGAAAATCAAACACATAGTCTCTCTCTCCTCTCTCTCCTCTCTTCTCTCTCTCCTTACTCAGTTATCAGTAGTTCAGTTTGTGAGCTCCTAGTTCTTCCTATTTATCTCTCAGATCCCAAATATAATAAAAAGATTCAGAAGAGATCTAGCCCTACTACCACTATTAGAGCTGACAAGGGCCAAACCTTGGAGAATTCTCAAGGAGGACTGAAGTGGCATTTCCCTCATCTTGACAACACACATGTTAAATTAGGTGGGTAATAGACATATGTATCATATATTGATATTCTTTGGAAGTAGGGAAGTAATGTGTGTGTCCAATTCATGTATATGCATGTGTATACACTCACATGCACTTATCCAACGTGATGGGGTATGGAACTGTTCTCAGTTTCAGTATCACCCACCAAGTTGTTTTAATGAACTACGCAGCTCAGGAATGTGTATTTTCCCATGGATATTTGGTGTTTCATTTCTGCTGTTTTCCACATGGAGCTGCTATTAATTTCAAGGTTCTCAAGAACAATATGTATGCTTCCAGGAAGTGGCTGATAGGCGTATGCTAAGCACCTACTTCTGCTTCAGCAGTAAAGCCACACAGAAACCTACTGTCGGATAACCAAATTCAAAATATTATTTTTAAGAAAGTTAGAGAGTCCAGTGGTTAGGAACATGTGTTGCTCTTGCAAGGATCCAGGTTCAGTTCCCAGCACCCACGTTCTGGTTTCAAAAACATTTGCAACTCCAGTTTTAGGGAAATTTGAGCCCTATTCTGATCTCCTTGGGCATAGGTACACACATAGTACATACATACATATGCATACATGTATGTATACATATATGTATATATATATGGCTAAACACTCATGCACATAAAATAAAATGAATAAAAATAATTAGAAAAGAAATATCACATGTGGCTGGATGATGATTCTCCTAGAAGCTGTGGGTTACAAAAAAAATCCCAGTACTAAGTGTGGGATCCTTATTATTTGTTTCTTAGGGAGTTCTGGAAGCACCTTCCTCAAACAGCATAGGCTTTTCAATTTCTCTTGGTTGACACCCAGAACTAGATGAAAAGATCCTATTGCTGAAGAAAGCACATACCTTGGCTATAAGATATGGAGAAATAAAGCTGAAACTGAACTGGAAAGTTCCTCCCTGCTGGAGAAAGTACTATGCAGACTGCTTGGGGAGAAAAGGCATCAATAGTTTTACTATGAACTTAAACACCTAAAATACTAACCCTGCAAGACAAGATGTGCTCACTCACGCCAACAGTGGCACGAACATTATGAGGGTAACCAACCATTATCTGATTGGATTTAAAGCCACAGGAGGGCACCCATGCTTGGTACTGCAACCAGTCAAAACTACATGGCTAGGAAACTCACAGGACCTTATAATAGTAATTGGAACTTATTACTGTTGTTTAGTTAAGATCTGTTTATACTTAGACAAATGTGACTCCCAGCTTGAACCAATAAAGCCTCTTCATGCAATAAATAGATGAATATAGAACCGTGGCTGCTAATGTGCTGAGAATAAGTAACAGTAGAGTATTTAGCCACAAACAAGACATTAATTCAAGCCTCTCTGAGGCTCAGGGAACATTGCAGAAGAGGGGACAGAAAGGATGGAAGAGCTTAAAGAATGAAATGCCATCTTCTGTATGTGACATAGCTACTGCAATCACAAACTCACCGTGGCTATGATTACCCATACCAGGTCAATGGTCAGCCATAGATGAAGGTGGGGCCCAGGTGGCTCTACCCCTACTTGCTGAATTATTTGGCTCCTAATTCAGGGAGAGGAAGAGTCATTATCTTCACTTGTTTACCCACTGGTAAGCCCACCAGGTCCCAATTGATAATTGCAAACCCAGGGTCACACAGATGGCCCTGGATCAACTCAACAGGCCACACACACAAAAAGACATGGTTGTGGGAGGGTTAGAGGAAGGAGGATGGTGGGTAGGGTTAGAACCGGGAATAAAAATGGGGTGGAGTAAGAGTAATTAGAAAGCATTATGTCCATCTATGAAAATGTCTTGATACCCTATAGCATATACAGGGCAAGGAGGTCCCCCTCAGTCACAGTCATAGGGGAGGGGAGTAGGGGGAAAGCAGGAGGGAAGGAGGAAAGGGAGGATACAAGGGATGAGATAACAATTGAGATGTAATATGAATAAATTAATA
Source organism: Acomys percivali (assembly GCA_907169655.1). NCBI lineage: Eukaryota > Metazoa > Chordata > Mammalia > Rodentia > Muridae > Acomys > Acomys percivali. The sequence continues at coordinate 42,850,275 of OU015744.1, read as the reverse complement.
ATATATATATTAAAAAAGAAAGAAAATGTCAAAGAACAAACAATACTTTAAAATGGCTCTAAGCTCCTATGGTATTGTCTAGAAAAAAGAAAAGAAATGTTGAGTACTTAAGTCTTTCGCTTTGTCCCCTACAGTCACTATTCTAGATGTTTCTGATTTGTTAACTCAAGTGTGGACCTTGAATCAGCAGCATCTGGTCACAAGGGAGCCCGAAGAATTGCAGACTCTACCCAGACTCCTGAGTCAGAATAACATTATAACAGGACCCCCCTCCCCAATGCACAAACACACATTAAAGCTTATGGGTTGCTTCTCTTCAAGTTGCCTCTAAACTTTTTGTTCTGCAATTCTGAGAATTTCATGTTCATAGAGCATGTACTTTCAGACACCACCCTGGCTTGCTTGCTATACATTCATGACTCAGGAGCCGTTATCACATCCTGTTGTGTTCAGGTGTTGCTTTTGCACAGTCACGTCAGGCTGTGAAGAAGGGAAAGTTTCTTTTCGTTCTTCCTCCTCTCTTTCCTCTCTGATCATGAAGTTTGTCAACACTGCTATCCAGAGGTGGGTTTTAGTCCACAAGAAGTGCACATTTCACATGAAAACCTGATTTGCAATGTTTGCTACGACATGACCTATGCCAGGTGTAGAATGAAGCAGTGCCAAGAAAGTAGGCTCCACTGTTATATTCATTTTACAGACAAGACATATCAGTCTTGGTGATGTAACTTCTCTTAGTTCCAAGCCAGAACTGAGACTTGAACCCACATTTGCCTCCTACCAGACTTTATGTAGTTTGCCACCAGAGACATGGCCTCCCCAGCCACTTGCTTAAAACTCCCAGGGTACCTTCTTCTAGGGAATTTTATACTATCTTTGTACCTTCATGCATTCTTGATATTTCCTATTTGTGCTGTCCAGTGGGGGGGTAGACAGTAGTCACACTCATCTATTCAAATTGAATTTCACTGAAAAATTTAAGCTACTTATTATACCAGCAACATTTGAAAGCTCAGTGGTCACATATGCTTAGTGGTTGACTATTCCCCTCAGGGATCAAATCCTGTCAGAGAACATCATCCCTGGAGGGAAACAAAATCACCTTGACATCATTAGACTTGCTCCTTCTTTTGCTACTTCCGTGGTATTGAAAGTGCTGTTCTCAAACGCACATGCTTAGAAGAATCACCACAGTCCCTCTCCATTAACAGGTGAGGGTGTGTATAAGAAGGACAGATGGAGTGAATCTCAATACCCAATAGTATGGTGATCCTCAAACTTGACCCTGATCTCACATGAAAAGGCCACACCTACCTACCCTGGAGAAGTCTGGTATCCTGTGCCCACTTTGCAGGCCTTGGTCTTTATGATTCACAGTAACAGCTCTTCCTTGCTGTCAGGGGACAGAGTCCAATCAAACAGAGTTTTATTTCTTCCCTGAAATAAAATAGAACTGACTGGCCAAGGGATCTCCAGGGACAGCAGCTATGGGGCTTTAAATTACTCAGTAACACTTCAAGTCAATCTCACTTCCAGGTTGGAACTTGCAAGCCACATTTATCTCCATTGGGCAGACCGTCGGCAGGGTTCTAATACCATTTTTATTATTACCTTGTAAATGCAAAATCCTTGAGGCAGAAATGCCAGCTGCTAACAATAGAGTGTGTGTAAACACCCACTTCTTCAGTGATGAAAGCCAAGTCCAGAGTCTCTAAGACAATACACACACACACACACACACACACACACACACACACACACACAGATTGCGTACAAACTGTATTATATGAATCTAAAATCAGGTCTTTGGAAGCAGCTCTCGCTAGACAACCCACTGACAGAGAATGGCCTTCTGCTTGAGAAACTGAGTCAAAGAATGATGGGAAGCTTAGTCACTGTTTGCAAACAGACTCACTAGTTTATCAGGGGGTTAATGACAACAGGTATAATATATACGTGTATGCACGCACGCGCGCACACACACACACACACACACACACACACACACAGCTTTCACGTCTTTACTAGTTTAACAATTCATTGTGCTTCTAACAGTTTCTAGCTTCTACCTACTTGTAGCTGTTCTAGATCTCAGAAAACAACCCATTTAGTGAGCAATCCAGGTCGTCAATATGGCAGGACCTAAATAAGTGCCACTCGTAATAATGGTTGGGAAAGGGAAGGCACAGATGATATGGCAGAAATGATCCGGAAGCAGGATGAAGCCAAGACATGGCGAGGCAGGGTCCTACAGGCCAGACTTAGGAGTTTTAAAGAGCAATGAGAAGTCTCTGAAGGATTTGAAGCAGCAGACTTACATGCGCTTTGTGTTTTTCAAAGCTCACCCAAGCTGATGGGTGAATGATGGTTTATATGTTAGATGGCTGAGCTGAGGGAAGCAGAAGGGCATCTACCTGCAGTCTATGTAGGAGATGGCAGTGGTTCAGGCTCACGTTGCTGTACTAGAAGGAGAAATGAATAAAGACATTGTGGAATATGGTGGGGGTACAGGAGGACATGCTAGCCAACCTAGTGTGTGGAGGTGAAGTAAGGAAGGCTTAGAAATCATGGTTGGTGGCCACACTCCAGGGCTAAGACCTGATGGTTATTATAAATGCATAAGAGTTGGTTTGGGTGTTTTGTGTTCACTGTTTGCAAACCTGGTGATTATTGTTGGTGGAGAAAAAAAAAAAAAGACAGGCATTGCTATTAACATCTCCCTTTACATGTGGGGAAATTCGTAAATTCATAAATGATCAAATAACTTCTTCAAATTCACAAGTTGTGAAAGGCCAAGCTAAAGCTTGACTTCACTGCCTCACAAATGCATGGTCTTAGTTACTGGCTGCAAGTCTCCATGCGTCCTCACCTATGCTATTTCCTGTGCATTTATTACTCTGCTCAAAGCATCTTTTCCATTTGAAATACTCTACCCCTGACTCTACCTCCACCAGGCCAGCCCTTCTCATTCCTTAGACCACTGAGCTTTCAAATGTTCTTAATGTCCATCAAGCTTTTTAAAAGTTTCCTGCCTGATCAACTGCTTTTCCCAACAAAGTATAAGCTCAAAACACATGAGGTCATAGAGGCATTCTCATCGTTGCCCCCGTTCAAGTCTGGCACAATTCCTGATGCTAAGTTCAGCCATGGGTCTGTGAATATTCACTAAATGAGTTATTAGGCCCTGGTGCGGTTGGCGCCAGCCTAGTCTACTTTAACCCAATAAATCAAGAGCCTGGATGAATTGCTTCACTGGTGTGTGGCAGGGACCTGGGGTCAAAAACGTGCAGGGTAAGCATGGATTTTGGTTACTAAATAGTTCTATGATGTTTGGTTGGTCTCCTTGCCTTTGTGTCCTACAATTCCCTTTAGCTCAGAACAGAAGAAAGTAAAAGCCTGGCCTTCTGGCTTGATGGAGGAGAATAAAACCCTTAATAATAATTTTGATTATCTCCTGTAATAAAAAAAAAGGTCACATACTTCTAATATACAATGGTACGGAATATACATTACTATTCCAAAATGAAGGAAAGGAAGAATAGCAAGAAAATAGTGGCCCAAAGGAAGACTGAAAACCAATAGAGCAAGCCCCACATTTGCATCTTTATGTTGGCTATACAGGCACTCTTCAGCACTCCAACTCCTTCCAGCCTTGTTGACTGTAACACCCCTCTCTCCCTCTCTCTTGGGCTGGCTCCATACCCAGTCTGTAGCTCTTCTTGGTAGGTAGTCCATGATTGGCATCTCCAATATCTTGGAGTCTCCAACACAATCCAGGATTCTCCTTCCCAGTTTTGTGAAGTAGCTTCTCTGAGCCTTCATGCAGGAATACCCCTGATGTGTGCCTGGCCTCAGTGGCTCTCCTTAGTTGTGGAGTTAGATTCCAGGACTCGTTTGTTGAATCCTTGACTCTAAAGCCAGAACCACATGGGAGAATCTGCCAAGTTCTGCCTGCTCAATGGGGCTGGAAGTTGGTCCCCTCTTTCAATCACATCAGCTTTCTGCTATTGATGGTTTCTTTCACTGGTTAAGCTTTTTTAAATCCCCCTTTACAAGTTGAAAGCTTAGCTGGATGGGGTCTTTCCCTGAGGTCACCATTCCCTTATGTCATCAATCAAGCTTTTCTTTATACTTTTTATCTCCTTGACTACTGGGTTTAGCTCCATTACATTTTCTGGTGCTCTTTTCTCCTCAAACTGTACATTTTATGTTTCTCTTTGTCCAGCTTGCTCCTTTTCATATATAATCTTCATAAAAGTGACTACTAAAAACTATGCAACACAGTTGCTACTAGGGTGTCCTGAAATCTCTGCCAATGCCATCAAAACAAAATTTTCAATTTAGCCTCAGGGAGATTATTAGGACAAGGGCAAAAACCAGCCACATTATTCACCAGAATATCCTAAGAACGGTCTCTAGGCTACTCACTAAAATTCTTCCCTTCTAAAACCTCTCAAGTCCTGAGCCAGCCTTTCACAATCAACATCACTCTTAGCACCACTTTCTTCCACGCTCCTACTAGGATGGCCCAGTAAGCCCTACATACAGCATTCAATCACTTTTCTAGTACAAAAATCTCAATCCACATTCTGTCAGCAAGCACCATGGTCAGGCCTTTCACAGCAATACATCACTTGCTTGTGCCAATGTTCAAAAGAGTGTTATATCCTGTTAGCTGGTTAAATATATAATGAATTTGCAATTGTATGTGGGATAGTTGTATTATGTTAGATGTAATTATGACATGGTTATTATTTTTACTTGTAAATTAAACATGACACAAGGGGATATGATTATGTGTTACATTGACAAGTTATGATTGGTTGTTAACTTGACTACAGGAGCTGGGCACACCTGTGAGGAAATTTTTCTTAACTAAGTCATTTGAAGTGTGAAGAGCCATTTTCAATCTGGATATCTTGAGGTGGGAAGATACACCTTTAATCCAGACCTTCTGAGGTGAGAAGATTCACCTTTAATCTGGGACACACTTTCTTCTGGCAGCCTATATAATGGGCTGAGAAGAAGGAATCTTTCTCTCTCTCTCTGTCTGCTTGATCTTGCTTTTACTAGCAAGTTCATTCCTTCACTGGCACCAGAGCCTACAGCTTTGGGATTCCAGTATACAAAAGACTAGCTGAGACATCCAGATGCATGGGCTGAGCAACTACTGGATTCTTGGGCCCTCTGTTAGTAGACAGCCATTGTTGAACTAGCTGCTCCACAGCCTGTAAGCCACTCTAATAAATCTTTCTCTCTAAATATAGATTCATTCTATATACTTGTTCCTTTAGAGAACCCTAATATATGTGTGTATCTTTGAATGTGTCTTTGTAGTATATATGTAGCAATTAGTAAATATACCACCCCAAAACAAGATGCCTAAGAGGAATCAATATTTAGAGATATGCTTTGTGTTGGGAAAGGGTGGATGGGATAAATCCTTCTGAGCAATGGCTCCTACCTCAAGCCCTCAGTGAGCTCAAACAGGCACATGGAGAGACAGTTCATAAAACTTCTTAGCATCAATAAAGCATGTCTTTAAAAAAATATTCCATCATCTCATTCAGAATGATAACTTCACATTTTCCATTGCTCTGCTCTGCTGCTATTTTAATCATCAGAAAATCTGCTGCCTGGTTGCTTTTGACTCCCAATAGCTGAATAATCAAAAGACCTGGGGATCTTCTTGGACAGCAAGGAGGGAAATGGAAGGAACCAAGAGAGGGAAGGCAGGTAGCACAAGAAATAGAACCCAAGAATCGATAAGGCTAGGAATGAAGAGAACAGTAGGGGAGGCATCCTGGCATGGTCAGTGCACTGTTGAATGGGGCAGGAGTTCAGGACAGACCCAATATCATCACATGCAAGAGAGAGCAGGATAAGAAGGGGGAAGAACTACTACAGGGAACAGCTGTATTGCTAACAGTAGATGCCCTCCCTGCACCTCATTTTCCTCTTCCACAAAATGGGCTGTGAACTGAGGTTCCCATAAAAAGAAAACAGCCGCACCTAGGTCAAAGATTCTACAAGGCTGATTGACTATTAGAACGTTCATGCTTGCAGAGAGTTGGAATGTTGCGGATATAGAGCCAAATTATCTTGGCTTCTCTTTAGCCACCCAGTGCCATCCGCTGTATCTGATATAACGTCCCTGCAAGTCTCTGAAAAGTGCTTTTGGAATACACAGACAGATGATGAGTTTCTGTGAATCCAAAGGTTAAGGGTGCTGCTGGGGAGCTCCTGAGGCCCACATCACAGAGCTCCCTCTCTCCTACAACCTGCCTGTCTGATATTTCTACAACACATTTGAAAAGAGCTTTGATTCAGGATCTTCTTTTGTTCTATTACCCTAAAAACCATCATAAAACTGCTCACAGATTGGAACACAGCATTTGGGGTAACCTAGATCATATCTGGCTCGAGAATAAATTGTCTTTTGGTCCCTTTGCTGTGAGAGCTGTGTGTTTTTGTGTTGAGAGGGGGGTAGGGGTGGGACTCAGAGAATCACAGAAATGAAACAGACATCACAGGGACAGCATTTATCACAGTGTCAGAGGCAAAGTCTACACATTGGTTAATTGTAAGCAACCCAATGGAGTTGACACACTCCTCCCTTCTCCAGAAAATACTGATCGAAAGGGAAATAGGTTTTTAAAAGACTGTTAAATGTTAAGCATTCTTTTTTCCCCACTTCCTGGACTAAGTTTTCCAATTTGCCATCTTCTACAGATGCCGCTCTTTCAGGCTTATAGGGATGCAAAAGTCATGTGTACCATTTATCCCGTGGAGTTGAGAATCTTCCCCACAACAGCTGGACAGATGTGCAGGTTGGCTTGACCTCATTGGCTGACATGGGGGCTAGTGCCTCCAAGAGGACCTGCTGTCTTCCTCTAACATTTAGCCAAGTGCTGAAGCTCCTCCTGGCCCTGATTAGACCTCCCAGCATTGACTAGAACATCCATGTTCCCTCCTCCCATTCAGATCAATCCTGTATATCTTTTGCACTATAAACGCCTTGATGACAGAGATGTCATCCTCTAATTTCTAGCTATTTCTCAGACCTTGCACAATACCTGATAATATGGTACCTGCTCAGTAAGCATCAGAATGAATTAATATTCACAGAACTAGAGGACCTGTATTTACCAAGGGTAATGGATACCTCCAGGAGCCTAAGCAGGTCAGATAAACATGGAGATTTTTTTTTTAGCTGACTAGTGAATGTTTTGCCTAAAAGCATCCCCCCTCCCCTTAACATGTTTTGGAAGGAATCATTGGCTGAACAAACCCTTTCACTGCTAGCTTAGAGCTTGAAGGCCTCTGGAGTTTTTGGTCCTGTAGATACCCTGAAGTCCAACCCATGATGGAGGCTGATCTTCTCTGCATCCCATAGATAGTAACTCATCCTAAGGCTACAAGCATTTTCAAGGATGGGAATCAAGACTTTTTAACATTCTTATCATTTAAATATTCATTACCTTGAGCCAAAGCTGCTTCCTTGTAAATTTTACCCAAACTGATCTCAGTTATGCCTTTTGAGACTGGTAAGACAAGCTCTATTCTTTTCTTTGTTATTTCCTTGCAAATATTTGAAAATATTTATCTTTCCTCCAACTTTAGATCCTCTCCAGAGTAGACACTTTCAGCTATTTCTTCTAACAGGACAGAATCCCCAAAACTGTGGCCACCTTACTGACCCAAGACTCCGCTTCAAAGCACACAGTAGTATGTGTTCTGCTATAATGACAGAATTTTTCAGAAAAAGATACAAATGTATAGTGGGAGGTTAGCAGCTTTTGGTACATCTCCTACAGCAGATAGTTTATGTGCCACATAAAAAATCATCCAAGAGTATAGAAAAACATCTTTACTAGAACAGACCAGAATGGCCAACACAAAATGACACATGCAACATCGTTTTAGCTTTTTAACAACTACTTTTAGGGGGCTGGTGAGATGGCTCAGTGGTGAAGAGCACTGTCTGCTTTTCTAAAGGACCTGAGTTCAATTCCCAGCACCCACATGGCAGTTGACAACTGTCTGTAACTCCAGTTCCAGAGACTCTGACACCTTCAGACCAATGCACATAGAATAAAATAAAAATAAAAACAAAACCCTACTTTTAAAACCAGTTTGAGCCAGATGAAGAATTGGAAAAGTTACATTGACCAAAATTATTTCTCCAAACCAGAAATAAATATACATTATTGCTTTGTTAAGTAGTATTTCTGGAATTAATTAAAATTGTAAGACTGCAGTTGTTTTTTTTTTTTAACACTGAAGAATCATTAGTAATTCTACACTAGATTCTATTTACACACACACACACACACACACACACACACACACACACACACACACACACACACACACACAC
>OU015744.1:42827615-42839836 GCA_907169655.1 Acomys percivali | reverse complement strand
GTACCTGTCTGTGTCTGCATCTTCAAGGCTCACATCAGAGGTACCTGCTCTACAAATCTCTCTGTGAGCCCTGTCTGTCTCCAGCTACTTCTTCACAAACTTCTTTCTTTAAACCTCCACCCTATTCTGCATTATCTATGCTTTCTGCCAGATAATAACTGGTAGAATCATCATTTCATAAATACAGGTTAAATTAATAATAAATGAGCTCACAAAAAAGCAATCAAAGGTGGAAGGAAAAATGAACAGGGTTCCCCCAAAAATACTACAGATATAACAGCGATCAGCCTAATGAGTATATATCCTGTTTGGTGGACTCCCTATGGTATACCTGTATTTCACTTCTTTGAAGGGATGTAGCCAACTTCTTTTGCTAGTAATACAAATACATCACTATACTTATATTTTCTCATGGCGACAGAGTTGGGACTTTCCTACTGGGGCACAGGTGAGATCCTGGAAGACTGTAGGGGGAATCCCAAATGGGATGGCAGGAGTTGTACGTACCTGTTGACACCCATCAACCAGCAACATGCTGCATAAAACCCCACACAGGTTTGTCCTTGCTCTCCAGCTGCTCTGCTATAGCCTAGGATGGCTTCTCTCCTTTTCTCATCTGCTACCATGTCCCAACCTGCTGGTGCTGCCTCTTTGTCTCCAAAGTGAGAGATCCTTTCCTATGTTGTGGCTTATTTGTGTTCTGTCTTTAGCCTATCAAGGCTTCTTTTCTCTCAAGCAATGGCTTAAATATTGTTTGCCCAGGGCAGCCTTACCTGTCCCACAGGCCTGAGATAGGCTGCCCAGTATAGCAATATAGAAAAAATACATCACACTTGTTTATATATATGTATATATATATACATATATATATATATATTTCTTTTGTAATCCTTTATCATTGGTCTACTTAGTTTGTCTACTAGATTTCAAACTTCCTGAGGACAAGGAACAGAGCTGTTGTATCTGTTTCTCAATACTGTGTCTGCTATATAACAACATTTGCTTACTAAAGGAATGAACATTCATGAGTATTTTATTTTATTTTTAATTTTATTAATTTATTCAGATTACAACTCAATTGTTATGCCATCACTTGTATCCTCCCATTCCTCCCTCCCTCCTGCTATCACTCTATTCCCCTCCACTAGGTCTATGACCGCGGAGGACCTCCTCCTCCACTATATGGTCATAGGCTATCCAGTGTCATCTTGGTAGCCTGCCTATTCTTTCTTTGAGTGCCATCAGCCCTCCCCACCAAGGGGAGGTGGTCAAATATGGAGCACCAGAGTTCATGTCAAAGGCAGTCCCCGCTCTCCACATAACTGTGGAGAATGTCCTGTCCATTGGGTAGATCAGAGTAGGTTTCTAGGACCCTCTAGGTCCTTCTATTTCCCCATCTCTTATATTTCTCTTACCTAGAGACTCAGTAAGATGTCCTCACATCTATCCCAATCTCCTGGTAAGTGAAGACTTCCATGGGACGTGCCTTTTGGGCTAGTGCCCAATTATAAGTGAGTATATACCATGTGAGTCTTTCTGCTTCTGGGTTAACTCACTCATTGTGATCAGTTCTAGTCCCATCTATTTGTCCACAAATTAAAAACAAGGAAATCCTGAAATTCATGAGTATTTTAACAACAGCAAAGGCACAGGCAGGCTGGGAGAGGTCGAGGAGGATAATATCACAATATGGAGTCACGAAGACCCGAGTTCAGATCCCCATCACCCATATAAAAAAGCCAGGCATGGCTATGTGCACCTTCTAAGCCGAGTGTTGGGGTAGGTGGGAGGCACAGGAGAATTGATGTGGCTTGCCACTGGTAGTCTAGTAAAAACATAGTGAACTCTTGGTTTGGTGAAAGAGTCTGTCTCAAAGGAATATGGTAGAGGGCATAGAGGACGAGACTCAACATCTTCCTCTCACATATGCATGAGTATATACACACACACACACACACACACACACACCACTCACACACACCACTCACACACAAACACACACACCACTCACACATACAACACACACATACACACCACTCACACACATACACACACACCACTCACACATACAACACACACACACACACCACTCATACACATACACACACACCACTCACACATACACACACACACCCCACACACACCACTCACACACATACACACACACACACACCACTCACACACACACACCACTCACACATACAACACACACACACACACACACACCACTCACACATACAACAAACACACATCACTCACACACATACACACAACAACACACACGGTACATACACACAAATTTTAGGGCTTTCTGTTATGTCTGACTCCCCAAACGTTATTCTCTCACTTGCTAATTAGTGTCTAACCTTCTATGGTAAAGTGACTAAGATAATCTACTATGTCCTTTTAAAAAGAATCTATTAGGAACATCATTTCAGTGTTCAAAAGAACTCACCTTAAAAAAAAGCACATTTCCATGTTCAAGTAGTGTTCCAATTCATCTTAGGATACTTATTTTCTTAGTGTCTATGCCTGCTTGCTTCTTGTGATCATTTGCTTGGAATATTTTTTTCCAACCTTTTACCCTGAGGTAATGCCTATCGTTATAGGTGAGATGTGTTTCTTGAATGCAGAAGAATGTTGGATCTTGTTTATGCACCCATTCAGTTAGTCTGTGTCTTTTTATTGGAGAATTGAGACCATTGATGTTGAGAGATATTAACAACCAGTGACTGTTAAGAGTCTTAATTTTGATGTTGTTTCCAATCGAGTGTTTGTGTAGTTGTGTTTTTGCCATGGTATAGTTACCTATTTCCTGAGTAGTTTTGGTTGTAGCTTGACCCTTTGGGATGGAGTTTTCCTTCTAGTACCTTCTGTAAAGCTGGATTTGTGGATAGGTACTGTTTGAATTTGTTTTTGTCATGGAATATTTTGTTTTCTCCATCAATGGTTATTGATAGTTTTGCTGGGTAAAGTAGTCTGGCCTGGCATCTGTGGTCCCTCAGGGTTTGCAGGATCTCTGTCCAGGCTCTTCTGGCTTTTATGGTCTCTGCTGAGAAGTCGGGTGTAATTCTGATAGGTTTGCCATTAAATGTTATTTGGCCTTTTTCCCTTGCAGCTTTTAATATTTTTTCTTTGTTCTGTATGTTTTGTGTTTTGATTATTATGTGACGGGCAGTTCTCCTTTTCTGGTCAATTCTATTTGGTGTTCTGTAGGCCTCTTGTATGTTTATAGGCATCTCTTTCTTTAGATTGGGGAAATTTTCTTCTATGATTTTGTTGAGAATACTTTCTGGGCCTTGGAGTCTGATATCTTCTCTTTCTTCAATGCCTATTAGCCTCAGATTTCTTCTTTTCATGGTGTCCTGAATTTCTTGGATGTTTTGTGTCAGGAGTTTTCCAGATTTGGCATTTTCTTTAATGGTTGCTTCAAGATCTGTGATTGTATCCTCTAGACCTGAGATTCGTTCTTCCGTCTCTTGGATTCTGTTAGAAAAGCTCACCTCTGTGTTGCTCGCCTTCTTCTCTGAGGTCTCACGTTCTCGTTTTTCTTCTGTCTGTGTGTTTATTTTCTTAGTGTCCCAGTAAAGTAATACCTATTATTGCTATTTTACAGATAAACAATCTGAGACTCTGAGAGACAAAGAAATGTAGCCAGACTCCTGGAGCAAGTCACAGTAAAAAATGTGACATTATCTAACAGGTAGCCAGTCCTCTGGGCTGAACACAGGAGCTGTGAATTTTAGCCCCCCCCCCCTTTTTACCACTAATTCCCTGGGTGACCTTGACCCTCTCACTTAATCTCTGAGTTTTGATTCTGTCTATACAAAGATAAGCATCAGAAGATTAATTGAGACCAGGCCTTCAGAAGTTTCTGGATAGGAATAAGGAAGAAGATGCCGATGTCACAAAGATGATCTCCCACCTCATCCCCGCCCCTCAAGAACCAACAGATGGCCTTGTCTGAAAATGAAATACTCCTGCCAAGGTCAGCTCTGCCTACAAATCAGTACAGGCTTTCTTCTCCACCACAGAATCCCCAGCTGGAAATCAGCTCCAATTCTTCCTCTTGCTTGGGCCTTACTCTAAATAATATATTATGAAAATGAACTATTTTGGGGCCAGGAAATCTGTAGATGTGAGCTGATTCATCGCTTTTGCCACCAGCCTGCTGCCTTCCCTCTCCTGCTTTGTCAGGCAGAGACAGTTTATCTCCACTAACCATTTCTCAGTGAGCTGCAGGGACAGCTCTCCTCTTGTCCTAATAGATTCTTGGCAAAAAGATTACAAACTTAAGGGTGAGCAGAGTCATAAGACACATGTAAATCTAAATCCATGCCTATGGGGGAGGAGCGGAGGGAAGGAGACAAGGAAGGAATGGTAGGCTCACAGAAGAGTAAAGCAGGAAAGGTCGCTTGTGTTTCTGTGTGCAGAGACTCAAACAATTCCCAGTTGCTCCAATGCATACAACAGAAAGGATAACACTATAAAATGCATTGTTTTCAAACCTGTTTCCATTGGCTCGGGATGGCCACTGACTTTCCCTACAAGACTCACCTTTTAAACTAAGGTTTGCTTGGATAAACCTATACTGGAATGTTTGATGTCTTTGAGTGAACAACGGGGACGTCCTGAAAGGCTTGCTAGGCCAAGAGCAAGAGCCTGTGGCACAGATCCTCATTTGAGGATAACAGAACATGCCACTGTCTTCTCAGGCAGAAAATACCACTTCAGAAAAGCTCCCATGTTTAGTGGAAATACCACGTAAGGGAATGCCGTGACCACAAAGGCTACTGCAGCAGGAGAGAGGGTGGCCCGTGCTGACCATGGACATTTGCTGTACTTTCTTCTTCTGGGCTATGCCTCCTCTGAGATAAAAAAAGAAATCCACTGACAATGCTGCCATCTTCGTGTGGATGTCGGACAGGCCAAGGTCACACAGCCCAAACTGACCTCCACCTCCTATGCCCTGTTCTGCTTCTGTTCCCACCTCCCTCACCCAACCACCCAGCACTCCATCCACCCCAGGGCCAACCTAGACTCAGGATCCATTCCCCACACCTCTCTTAGCTGCACCACTGCCCCTGGCATAGCTCTCTTACACTCTTTGCACAAATGCCCCTGGACTCTAGATCTCTATTTAGACTATTGCTCTTGTCTGATATCCTTTCTTGTACTGCACAATATTCATCCTCAAAGCTCCCTGACGATGCTTATAGCTCAATCATCAGGTACCCCTCTTCTAATAAAAGCAGCTAAACTTGTCCCCTTTTGTGGTGTCACATTACCATATGAGCAAGGGAGCTTTGTTGGACCTGCCTTCCTTCATGACCTTGGAGTCTCAAAATGTGGCATAACTTAATGGCACTGGATTTGGGGTCAATCAGACCTGGGTAAAATCCCTCTATCTCTTACTAGATTGGAAGTAAATTATTTTTTATTAATTTTTTATTTTACATATATGAGTATTTTGCCTGCATGCATATATGTGCACCACATGTATGCATCACCCATGGAGGCAAGAAGAGGGCCTTGGATCCTAAGACTAGCATTACAGGCAATTTTTAGGTTCTAGGAAGGGAACCCAGGTCCTTTGGAAGAGCAGCCAGTACTCTTAATGGGCATAGCCATCTCTCTAATCCTAATGAAGTCAATTCTTCATGTTTTAGTGTTCTTACTTCAATTAATGACACTGCTTAGTTCATACGGTTTAAATTACAAATAAATAAGAAAAAAACTCAGAGTACTTAATACCTGGTTGAGGTGTACAACGAGAAGACAAACAAACCACAAAACCCATTATTATTGAAATGATTTAATTCTACTCTTGTTATTTGGCAAATGCATGAACAGATTTAGTTGTCTGCTCTTCAATGTAAGAAACAGAATATCTCAGCAAACTGCCACACTAGAAGGCCCACAAACCTACTCCACCTGCAAAGAAATTGCTACTATTTTCTTTTTACCAATAAAGGAGAGCATGAGTTTCTTTACTCAGGACAAATTGAGTTAGTGGCCCAGAGAAAACTAGAACTTGATTTTAAATGTTATTTGCATAAAAATACATTATTTTACACTTGAAAATTGAGTCCATCTAAAAATAATATGGTGTCTGGTTATTTGTACTGTTCTGTGTGCTTATCTGAACTACAATAGGCCTATTTTACAGGAAAGGAAAATTTAAAACATAACAGTTTGGTAAATTGCCAAGAAGGGGAGAGGTTCCCCAATCCAGGGCAGATTCTTATGAGTGAGAATGCAAACTTGCAAGAGCTTCTGAAAAACAAAGCGGATCACTCATTTCTCTGCTTCTACGCCTTCCAATAGCATCTCCACTTTCAGGGTGAAGCCATCCTTTTCACTGTAGACAAGCCCTTAGTGCAGCCCCTGCCTATGTTTTCTAAAGTACTTGCTTTTACTCTCCTGTCACACTGGTCGTCCACTACTCATAATTTCCAAGATCTTTGCTGTTTCCCTTTCGAGAATTCCTCATTTATTGGGTTCCCCCAACTTTCGTGTAGGTCATACTTTCACAGACCCTCCCTGTCTGCTCTTTGCAGCATTGCCTCCCTATCATCCATGCTCTCTATTATCTTTGACTCTCTTCATAGAGTTTATCACCAAATAAAGTTCCTATTTATTTTTGGACTCTTTTTCCCCATAGAATGAGCATAGGGAGGGCTTTATCTTGGTCACAGTTCTGGGTCCAGTATCTAAAACAGTGCACAGCACAGAGTTATACAATGATCATTTGCTAGATGGGTGCATTACTAGATTGATTTTATTGCCACCAAAACACCAAGATAAATTCTTCTAGGCTTAATGATCTAGACTCACATAATATCCTTACAATTAAAAGCTATGTGATTCAGTCCCCCAAATTAGAACCCATAAAAAAGTGAGCCAATTCCAAGTGTCACTCTGAAAGAGTTGAGAACAAAGGACTCATGTCCTTATTTATATCCAAGGAAGGCTGAGTCTTTTGGGGAAAGAGACTATTTGGAGACACTCTCTGTTTTGAAAGATTATGTCCTGCATGCTTCTTCTCTAGCTTGGAGGTCAGCCCCATTCTGGTTTCAATCTGGAGATCTTATCTGACAGCCTAAGGGTCACTGCCTATGATGACTCTCTGTGTTGCCAAAAACCAAACAAACCAAACACACACAAAACCAACAACCAACCAAACAAACAAACAAACAAACTAACTAACTAACAAAACCCAGAAAACTAACTTGGATAGAACACCACATGCATACTAGGCAAATGCACACCAAGAGGAGCGATGTTCGAAGTAGTTTAACTTCTAGAATTAACTTCCAGATGTCTGACACTGTATTGCCTAGTTTGTTTTAGAGTTAAAAATCTTGGCATTGGATTGAATTATCCATAATAAATAGACATCATTCCAAAGAAGAAGTGTGAGACAACTCCCACTTTCCTTCTGAATTTTTCTTTTAATAATAAGGGAGTAGCAGAACAAAGTGGCCCATCTGTTATCTAACAGAATGATTTTGCAAAACACAAGTCCTTGTTGCTTCACTTAAGGTTATTTTAATACAAGAAATTTTTGGGGAAAGCCAATCAAACTTATGATGTAATGGTCCTTTCTTATACATCAGCAAGCGCTAAGTCAAAATTAGAGCTCAGTTCCCATCCACAGGCAGGACCTCAGCTAAAATGACATGCTTGAAGAGTATAAACACCCAGCGATTTTCTATTTTTCTTTTCTTTTGAAACAGCAGAGATACAAGCTTACCTCTATCTGATGCCTCAGAAGTTACATACAACAGGGTTAGGATAAGATATGTTTAATTGTGTCAAATCTGATAGCAGTGTGGTTCACTGATGTTGGCAAGAGCTTTTCAACGTGACACTATTTCCTTCACGAAAGCTCGAAACACAGCATGTCTCATCCTCCCAACCCACCTTAAAAATCAAACTCCTGACATGAAAACGATCAGATAAGGTATCCAAATCATTGCTCAGGTTGCCTCCACTTATGTCCTTTAGCTTTCAGGCCAGCGGGAGCAGATGCTGTCAGTATGGCAGCTGCGCTCTATTCTCTTCGTCTCATGAGTAAGCTCCTTGGCTCCCTAGGGCCTCTTCAATAGATGCTATGGATTTTCTTGGGGTCCTTATCACCACAGGAGAGGGTCAAGAACATATAGAACAGCTGAGCGTTGAACAAAAGAAACAGGGGGTGCACATCGAAAAGGAAAAAAAAGGAAATCCCTGAAATGCAGCCATGGTAGCCTAGTCACTATTAAAATGGTTTTTAATGGAGATAGAAAGGAATCCCTAAGAAGGTACTTCCCAGTAATTAATAGAGCCTCTCTCTATTCTAAATTGAGAAAAATACAAAAATCAATCATTTGAAATGTGCCATACTTATTGACACTAATGAAACGTCCCAAATAAGCATTTACTGCAACTCCACTGCTATTCTAAATTTATGGTCCCTAGTGAGCAAACATAACAAGGTCAGGTCAGTTCTCCTGGGCTTCACTGAGCTGATGTTATCAAACAGACCGGACCTTGTCCACACTGCTTAGGGATCAATCCTTTGGGGAAGGTTGCTGAGCTGTCCGTGGTGCTAGGAGAGTAGCCCATTGCACCCCTGGAACCATCTTTCACAAGGCATCAGCTGGCGTGCTGCTCGCTTAGGCTGCACTTCAGTAAATGCTCTCCTCTTGTTTCCCTCAGATATCAGTAACTCATGTGAGTGAGAACACATTTTTTTTTTTGTAAGTTGAGTGGCCTACCTTTACTAGTGGATATGTAAGGGTTGTTGAAATACAGACTGGTCTAAATGAATGAATTCAAATTTAAGATGTACTAGTTGCCATCTGAGTGCCTTTATCAACTTATTCTTTGTACTTTACTTTCATTTGTCCTGTGTATTTTATTTTCTTCACAAAATGTGATAATTTAAAAACATTTTGTGAATTGACATGTTACAAATGTATATGAATTTACTGATGCACTTTAAACATCGTCATAGCATAGGTAGTGAAGTACTTTTAATTCACAATGGGTTGTTGTCTTTTCTAAATCAGAACAGGCCAATATCCAGAAAGTAGAATCTTAAAAGTTATGGATCTCAGAAAATATATAACTTAGGAGAAGGTAGTGAAATGTTGAAACTATGAAATTCCAATCTAGTTAAATAGTATAAAGATCAAGCTCAACTCCTTGCCACCTACAAGATGGCCATCACTCTGGTGTTTGACATTAGGTAGCAAAAATGCCTTAGCATAATAATAATATGTGCCGTAATATGTCCTCATTTTAAAGATGAATGATGAATGTAGAGAGATTTATTAAGATTTATTAATTTATTATTTGTACAGTATTTTGCCCACATGTGTGCCTGCACACTCAAAGAGGGAACCAGATCTCATTATAGATGGTTGTGAGCCATCGTGTTGTTACTGGGAATTGAACTCAGGACTTTTGGAAGAACAGACAAGTGTTCTTAACCTCTGAGCCATCTCCCCAGCCCCCATGAGATTGTTTTTTAAAACCTCTTAAACAGAACAAAGAGCTACAGAGTAACATTTAAAGTCACTTATTCTGAATTCAAAGCTCAGACAGCAAGCTATCCTGTCCCCAGCCACCTCTGTCTGAATGGATCCTTTGGACACAGGTTGATTTAGAAGCAGGCTAGCATTTCTTTGTCCACTAGAATGTTTGAGGTGTAGGGATGCCGAAGTGGAATCCAGGACCTTATGCATGCTAAGCACACCTGCTACTCCTGCCTATCTGCATGGTCCTCTGAAGTAGACAGAGCTTTGGAGACCAAGTTTAGAATAGGAAGGGCTACCTTGACAACAACTCTTTTGGGAATAGGAAGATAAACAAAAGTCCCTTGGTAGAAATCAAACACAGGGCACCCTGTCATGTTCCATGATCCACACATCAGAGGAGGGACAGGCAACAGAAATCATAAGGACACTGATTAATCTGTTTACAGATTCCATGTTCCCAAGCCAACTAGAAGCCAAAACACAGCAATCCCTATGAATAGATATTTCTTTAAATTATGTTTGTTGTATAATTCTCCATCTATTGAATTTTTTTTTCTATTCTTAAAGATCCAGTGAATAAAGAATGCTGCAAGGAGGAGAAATAGTCTTCCCCAGGGACGAACACACTAATTGATTATCCAATACCAAATGGTCAGCCCTGAAAATACAAACATACAAGTAACATAGCAGGCTATATTTATTATTTAGGACTATATAAATGCATTTTTTAGGAATAAATAAATAAATAAATAAAACAAAGAAAAATAGGCCATTGATTTGAAAGAGAGCAAGGATGGGCTTGAAGTAAAGAAAGGAGGAAATAAAAAGAAATGCAGTTGATATGCAGTCAGTAGCTTTACGACAGCTCTAATGCACAGTAATTAACATTTCTCTGTATTCCTGTCACAGCTTTCTACATACCATACATTAGGCAATAGTCATCTACGCCCTGGAATATCTTTGGTTTTTTTCCCTTTTGCTATTTAGCAAATGCTAGTTGGTTTATATGCATAGCTTATTTTCTTTATCCTTAGTGAAATACAGGCTCAAAGTCATGTGGTCAAATATATATTTAGGTGACATCATAGTGATTACTATACTTCACTGAAACTTTCTGGAATATTTCTACTTCTCTATTAACATAGTTTGTGAGGGCATAATAATTATCTTTCTGCAGATCTCACTGTCATTTTCCTCAATGTGAAGCCTACCGCAGGGCTAAAACTGCATACGACTGGAATAATCAGGAATAAAAATAAAACGAGGCAGCTGAATTGACAGGGATTATTTCCAACATTGAAAATCCACACTTCAACCCCCCACCCAGCAGCTATGGGTAGAAAATGTGAAATGTCTTCTTCAAGTGGATAAACTATGTTCTTAAATTAATTGATTTCATTGGACACAAGAGTCACTTTCAGGAGCACTAAAGGGAGATGCATGTTTGAAATTTTTTTACAAGGTATAACAACAACAAAAATATGTAGCATTGGTCACAGATTAAACCTTAGAAGGTAAACAGTGGGAATGAAAGGGAAATAGCTGCTATAGGATATAAATCATGCTTAAAGTCTTCTATGAAGACAAGACTGAGCCACTGTCCTTCAGCACCGAGAAGAAATGTATATGAACCTTTTTAAGAGAGTGTAAGCTGTCTTATATTCAGTAATATTTCCTATGGTACATTCTGGGGTTAGGTAAATCAACAAAAATCAGTGAGGTCCTGCCCTCATGGATCAAGATGGAAAATAAATGGGATTTCTATTAATCTATCTTGTACATACTGTTAAAAGATCAGCCCCACACATAGTACGTGTCTCCCAACCAAAGCTTCACTGCATCTCTGATATTACCAAGGATAAAATAGATGACACAAGCAGTTAATCTGATTTGATAAAGCCTTTAATTCTCTGGTAAATACTGGGGAAGAAAGGGGATCACCGAGAAAGAGAGCCCAGAAATACACTTTAATCTCTTTTCCATCTTCTCCCTACACCCTTAAATAGAAACAATAAGACAATTCTTCGAGATGGTTAGTCTCTGCCTTTGCTCAGGGGAAAAAGAATTGGAAGCCTCACTGGCCTACTTGAAGAGATTGTCATAATCCATCAAAGATATTTCCCCATAGGGGCAGCTCAAGGAAGGACCTTCCTGAATTGTTCCTCTATAATATTTCCATCGGTTTTTATGCCTTATGAGGTACATCCTCTAATTCAGAGGTTTTATTTTCTCTGTTTTCTTTGCTACGGTGGAATGTTGCTTTACCTTCAAATTAACTTTACTTTCACATCCAAAATATATCCTCTTTCAACTTTTTATTTAGTTCTTGAATTAATATTTGGAACCATTCAACATTACCATACAGAAACTTGCCTATCAATGACCATTTTGGCAGGTGAGATCTATGAGGGCTATAAGGGCCATGCTTGATTGCACTTGGTGACAAAGGACTGAGCTGCTTTCTGTGACAAGTTTTTATTGTTTTCCCTTCCAGAAGCTCAGATTTGGAGGCAGCAGACTGTTGTAGGGTCCAGCTATTAATAGCTGCTGGTGCTCCCTTACTCAGAGCTTGGAAGCCTGGAGCTCTGAGACAGCCAGACAGAGATAATACCAGCAGGTGACTGGATGGACTGAAAGGATGATCTATTCTTTCTTTCTTTCTTTCTTTCTTTCTTTCTTTCTTTCTTTCTTTCT
>OU015744.1:42815633-42827605 GCA_907169655.1 Acomys percivali | reverse complement strand
TCTTTCTTTCTTTCTTTCTTTCTTTCTTTCTTTCTTTCTTTCTTTCTCTCTTCTTTGTTTCCTTTTCTTTTCTTTCCTTTCCTTTCTTTCTTTCTTCTTTTCACTCCAACACAAAACAGAAAACATGATGGTCCTGTTTTATTGCAAGTCAGACTCTCTGAAGAGTACCCCCACCTCTGAAGTTCTCAACTCTGGCTCTAATTCCATGGGCTGTATCATAGCTACCACAGTCCACGTGATTCCTCATGCAGGCTACAGTGACAAAAACTACTAGATTGGCTATCAACCCTGATTGGAAAAAAAAAAGATAAAAAAAAAAAAGATAAAATGTTCACTCAGAAATAAAAGGCTTTATTATTTATTATTCAGGAAAAAGTAAACTTAAGGAGTGGATATTCTTCTGAATCAGAAAGATTTATTTTCCTGAACACCATGGAAAAGGAACAGCTAATGAACTGGGTAGCACAAACATTTAATTTACAGGGAAGAAGACTCTCCCACCACCTCTAAATCTATTCAATGTGATTTGAAAGTGATTTTGATCTCAGTCCAATTTTTTTTATCAGAATGAGGAAAATATTAATACATGATGAGGCAAGATATCATATTTAGTATGCTGCTTTCTATTAATTAATGATTCATTTGCATTAACATTTCATAAACCATTAATACTTGTCTTATTTTTAGAAGAACTTTATTATACCTTGGTAGGGAAAGCTTTAAAAATATTTTTTTTTGATATTTGATTTATCACTAAGATAATGGCTAACATATTTGGGGGCAATTTTTAAGTTGCCAAATATAGGGTTTATATGTCATGAACACAGAAATATGAATTCTGAGCCCTGTATACAATGAAGGCAGAAAGAATATCTTCTTATTTGGTCTGCAACATGAGTGCAACCATGCTGTTCTTGTGAAGCCAAGCATGACCAGAGGCAAGAGGGACAGTCACTTGGATGTTGGGACTGAGAGAGGAACCCTTTGCCCTCACGCTTTATGGCAGTTGTCGGCTGCTTCAGGTATGACACACCAGGAACCTATGACTTATTTGATAGCAACACCATATAGAACTGGCCAACTCAAAAGAGGCAAACCAGTCAGGTTCACAGAGATGGTAAATAATCTAAAAGCTCTCAACAAAAAACAAGGACTTTTTTCTTAGTAAAATATATTCCTAAAATAGAATGAGGTTATTACTGCAGGGAAAAAAATTGTTCACAGTTTAGAGCATGGGGTCAGAATGCATTGAATCCAATCTTTTCTACATCTTGTTACAAAAGTTGGTTATGTAAGAATCTGGTTTTTGCCTTTGTTTTCATAAATTACCTGGTTATGTAGTGGGAATATTTGCATTGTAAGATGGCGAGGGCTACAGAAAATATTATAAACATGTTTAGTACATACTTAATCCTGGAAGCACACTTAGCCGATGTTTCTTCTTCCTCTCCTTATTTATATTTTGATTACCGTCACTATGTGGAAACTAATTCTAATGCTACAGAAATCTGACTTTGAACTATAGCGTGAGTCCTTGATCAGGGCTTTAGGCTTATCCGGAAAACAGAGCAAGCCTTGCCCACCTTATGAGAATAAATTCAGTAATTAATGCTACCTAATTACTATGTTACTATGTGAAGTGACTTAGTCCCTGGGTGAAAAGTATTTACTATGATGTCACTATGATAATCACATCCACTCAATAAACTGGATGTAACAACTAAAAAAAAAAAAATAGTGTATATACATTACAACCTCGGTGGTAGGTTCTCTGCATATTAGGTAGTGGAAATACGCCATATCCATTTTTCTTGCTTTTTATTAATATCAGACATGCATCGATGAATAACATTTCCAGATATTTCTATTTTCTCGCTGAGCTTCTAGTGTTGCTGTTTCTAAAATGTCCAAATCAGCTTATTACCTCCAGTGTCAAAATGCATCAAACAAGTCCACCTCATACATGTGGCTTGGGAGGCTGAGTGAGCACATTCCACATAGGGATTTGTGTCTATGTCCCTAAATAGCAGGGAGATTGTGCCTTGGTACTTTCTAGCTCATGCAAGGTTTACCCACAGCTAATAATCTCATTAAGCTGTTCACTATCCCCAGCAGAGATATATGCAAGGGTCCCAAGTAAACACACTTCCTGAGCTGCCTTGGAACCTGTCTGCAAAAATTCCCCTGGCCTATCTGAACACCAGCCATGGAAATTGGTATTTCCCACCTAAATACACCCGTGCTTCACTCTGACAAGGCAATGTCTGACTCAGTGTAGTCAATGGTTATGACACCTCCTCACCTACGTTGGGAACAGCACTGTAGCAATTTCTTTATTCTTTGAGGCATTTTTAAATTAAGCTCCTGTGAAAGGGAAGGAGTGAGATAGACCACAGAGCGCTCCGTCAGCCAGGCTGTGTGTCTCCGCTCTCACCATTCCGCTGACCACCACCCCCCAGCCACACGGCTGACAATTTCAAACATTTATTAATATTGATCTCTGTGTCCTCTAACAATCAATACTAGACGTCCAAAGAACCAGATAATATTCAATGTGCAGAACTGAACTTGTTTTCACATAATGCTGCAGAGAAAATGGAGATGATTCATTAAGTGAATCAATTTATCTCTTTATGACTGCAAAATGACGGCCACTTCTGTGCACACCCTCAGCTTAGCTAACGGGTCTCTAATAAGTCCTTGCCAAAACACTTAGCACTTCTCTGGTTACCTTAACTAGCTATCCAGCAGCTTTCCTGGAAAAATGTGACTTTATGATATCTTGAATTTGAAACAGGATTACTTTTATTCATGACAAATAACTTATCTTTCAACAATACAAATAGATAACACTTAGTGAGTACGTTAAATATGCTAGGCCAAGGTTTATAGACCTCCCACACACAAACCCCGTCCCTCTCCGTAGCTTCACATAATTCAGTCCCATCATTACTACTCATGTTTTGTGCAAACAAGAACACTGGCATTTTGACAGGATGGGTGACTCTATGAAGTGTGACTATCAACAACTACACAAGGACTGGAATTCGGAATTGTCCTATCTGGATCTGAGTCACAAGTCTTGGCCATCCTTCCACGCGGCCCTTCTCGGTAAATTCAGTGTTTTCTAACAATTTCTCACTTTATTTGACCATAAACCTTTAGCTTGTCTCAGGTCACCTAAGATCTTCATTATTTGGGTTCTATTTTCAAAGTCTAATTGGTGCCTTAAGTCATACTGACTGTTTTCCATATGAAAAGCCAAACACTTGGGGCTGGAGAGAGCCCCAGGCTAAAAGAACTTAGTGCTCTTCCAGAGGATCTGAGTTTGGTTCCCTGCATCCACATCGGACAGCTCACAATACATATAACTGCAGTTCCGGAGGATCCAATATTGTCTTCTGCCCTCCAGGGGCATTACAAGTGTGATGTGCAGCTAATAAAATACCCACCTCTGTTGTTAATCACACACCCCTATTTTTCTAGAAGATGAAAACTATTCAATTGTTTCACAATGGGATTTCAAAAATTATCTTCTGAAATGATATCCCAGACCTTGTAAGCATTCGTTTCCCCATCCATAATTACATACAAATAGAAGAGTGGTTGCCTTTTTAAAAATCTCTGGCAGTGTGGTTTAGTATATTGTTTTCATATGCTGTGTTTAGGGGAGAAAAATACCATTTTTATAAGGTATGTGACCTTACATAATTATGAAGCCTTCCTGAGCCTGCATCCAATGCGTGTCAAGTAAGAAAGTGATAGAAATACCACCAGCCACATTTGATTGCTTCTGATGTGCAAATGCACTAATTTACATTTTAGACTCAGACTCACTATACCTGGCACAGAAACATTTAATATGTACTTTTTAATCATTCTGATTTTGTGACATGGTAACAGAAAACTTACTATAAGGTCTACAAAGTAATTTTATCATTCTGTTCCCATTCCCCATTTAGCTATGAACAAACTATTGCGTTTGCTACAGCATTGCTTTAATTCTTTGTTTCCTTTTTACATTTTCTTTCTATATGGTGCATATGCATGTTTTCACATGTGGGGGTACACATGTGTGCATGCAAGTGTACATAAAATTATGTGTACATTCATATAGCGGCCCCAGGTGGATGTTGGGAGTCACCATTCATCACTCTTTCACCTTACTCATTGAGATGGGACCTGCCATCAGATGCAGAATTCACCAATATAGCTAATATTGCTGGCCAGCTTGCTCTGAGAACCCCTTGGAGTCACAGGCAGGCTTCCCCGCTCACTCGGCGTTTATATGTGCTCCACAGATCTGAATTCTAGCGTTCACTCCCAGCCCCTATTTCTTCAGTTTTCTTATCACAGACACACCTCCCATCCCTGAGAGTCCAACCTCATTAGAAATCACAGTGCAGACTTTGGCTGTGGCCAACTGCATGATATTTAAGATTCTCTGAGGGGAAATGCCTATAGCTAAGATGAGCAAGATGGATTTTGCATGACCATGTATTGGTAAACCAGAAGCATTGTGTTAAGATTACATTGTCAGGATAGGTAGCAAGAATTAAGTTTTTTTCAGTTTCTTTATTTAGGATACCAGGACAGAAGGAGTGATGCACTGCTCCAAAGTATAGCTGACTTAGCCCTACTTGTATAAAGGTGAGCTCATTATGTATCTCTTTGGTGCTATAAAGGCTATATATATATCAACATGGTTCAATAGAAATAAAATATGGTGTAAGTCTTCTACCTGCCATAGTAAGAAATAAAAAAGAAAAGTAAAAAAGAAACAGGTAAAATTGACTTTAATAATACTTATATAATTCAGAGGACCAAAATTATTCTTTATTTTTGTGGTACTAGGGATTGAGCCTAAGTCCTGTTATGTACCAGGCATATGCTCTACCACTGACTTATGCTGCCTGCCTCAAAAATTTCATTTCTATATATCATAAATATTAAAATGTAATTAATGAGATATTTCACCCATGTTTTGTACAGAAATCTTCACTGTCTGGTGTGTATTTCCCATCCAAAGCACATATCAAAAGAAATAACATTTGAAGTGCATGCAGCTACATGTGCCCATCTTATTCACACTGAGAGAAGGGTCACAAGATGACAGGTAACTTGTAAAATTCAGGAAGACAGAAGAGAATCGGGGGAAGTTGGCTTATGAGAAATTTGCAGATATGACCTGGCTTTCAGAATGTTGGTCCCATAGTACCATCTCTCACACTGTAGTATTATTATCTTTACCCTCAGTTATGAACCCTCTGTACATACTCTCCATGTCCAATGAAGGGTAACATAAATTGAACTGTTTATGATTTTTTTCGCATGGGGGTAGAGGTTGGGGTGAGGGGATCTCTGGGACAAGCTAGAAACCTAGTGCAATGGAAACCTCCAGGATTCTACAAGGGTGACCATAGCTAAGACTCCTAGCAATGGGGGATACAGAGCATGAACTGGCCATCTCCTGTAGGTAAGAATTCCAGTGGAGGGATTGGGACAGTGACCCTGGACCTGCATTCGCTTTCTCCTGACAAGTCTTCCTGTTACCAAGAGATAAAAGCAAATTAGCTTTCTGGGATACAAGTCACTGGAGGCAGTGAGAAGCCACTGGTAAGAAGAAACACAGAAAGCTTAATGCAGTTTTCCCCACTATAGCTCTTTAACATTTGCAAAGTGAATACTCAACTTTTGGTGAGAAGACCTTTGCCTGCAACAGCGCTATACTCTGAGAGGCTGAACACACACCCAGCTTCCCTTCCCTTCCCTTAGCTTCCTCTTAATTAGGAACTGGTTCTAACAAGATTGCAGAACACTCCTGTTCATTCAGAGATATCATAGATAGTCTATTTGAACTATTGGAGGTGATAGAAGAGCAAACAGTAGACAGTACTCGAAAAAAAAAATTCAAGTTGGGTTCTAAAATGCATGTGTGATTTCTAAATTAAAACAAAAAAACTTTATGAAGGAAGGGAGGGTGAGTGTAAAAACTGGAGAAAAATCTTCCTATTGCTCTTCTTTTACATAAGATTAAGACATTAACTCTGCTGGCTCCGTTGAACAACAGTGACCTGAGGAAACCAGGACTACTTTGCCAAAGGGCATGATGGGGTTCTAATTTGCCAACCTCTTGCCTGTTTGGGACAGCCACTACGGCCCACCCCCAGTTCCCCTTCACCTCCTGTGGGTGAGGCAGGGAACAGAATGCAGATGGTGTCACCATGCCTGCAACTTCATTCCCCCTTCCTTCCAAACGTTTATTTTTGCCTCTCCAGGGCATCGGGAAGAGCATGTTCTCACACAGTCATTCTGAACCATTGCCAGGTTTATCTTTAGCATTATCTCAGGGCAAATAAGACAGAGGAAAATAGCATTTGGGGTCAGATGAAGAAAACTTGAATCCTATTTAGCATAAACTGAAAAGCTAATAATGTTGATCTGCATTCTGTTTTTTCCCCCTAAAAGAGTTTCTATTTAGAGGAGAGGCAGTGGAAAAATAAGATGGGCTTCAGCACTAACAGCTTTGGGCTGTAACTCAGACTAGATCAATGGCTGGGTGATTGAGTACCCTGGCTTGCATAGATGTAACATTCTTGAATGGCTTCTCCGTGCCCTGCATTTTATCCCCACACAGCTTTACAGTCTGCATTAGTTACCTCTCAGAATCTATTACAGCCCTCTTCCTGCCGAAAGAAAATATTGCACCATCTTCATAGCTTCTATGAAAATTAGAGGAGATCACACTACTTGCAAAATGACCAAATCTGTGTCTGGAATATCATAGTTGCTTAGCAAATCTTGTCGTCCCTCCCTCATCTTCAGAGCAACAGAGTCATCTCTCCTCCAAGGCAACTTGTGATATAAAATCACAGATCTAGTATGTAACTAAAAATAAAATCAGCAGACAGCCCCATGAGTCCATTCCCTTAAAGTACCAGTGTGTTTTGGGGAGGGCCATCAGTCACACTGGCAGGATTTCACATACTATCACAGACACTGACCATTCAAACTATCCTATTTCAACACAATTTATTTGTTTTCAAAAAAATAAGTAAATAACCTGCTTTTCTTTTCAGCCAGGAAATATGGTATATGTGTCTCAGAAATCACTATTACAAAGGTGACCAACAATATCAAAATTGCTTATTCAAAGTAGTGAACTTAGTACTTTCAGTGTGTGACATTGTGATGGGAAGTGTAATGAGAGAAAGAAATGTGGTCTTCATCTGATAAGCTTACTCTCCAGTCAGGGAAGATACAATGTCTGTCCTCAGGGAGGCTAAGCCAGGGGCAGGAAGAAGGCACACACTTCCATTAATCAATAGTGGCCAATATGCTATACTATAAGCATTAAATTACAATGTAGACGCTCCAAGGTAAAGTCATAAGAGCTGATGTAACTGCTCAGGGGAAGGGGTTCAGAGGAGGGGAGTGGAATTTGAATTGAGACTTTTGAAGGTGAGGGACAGATTATTCAATGCCTTCTATTGTCCCTTTAAAACAGTCACCCCCTGTAATGATACCTTCCTTTATGGGGTTGCATGTAGTACTCTGAATTCTTTTATTATTCACTAGTGCAACTTTACTTGTTTTCCATTCCATCCAAACAAAGGGCAGCATCAACTCCTCTTGGGTGAAAAAATTCTTTTTATGTTACAGTGGTATTTTTTTTTTTTTTTTTTTTACAAAGCTATGCACACCACAGGATGGAAAAAGGGGAGAAGTGGGAAAGAAGGAGAGGCAGGAGCAGTAGCCTAGATCAGGACAATGAACATTTTCTGGCTAGGAGAATTCCTTATTCTTGAGCCCTTCAACTTCCCTATGGGCAGGCAAGTGGCCATCACAACCTAGGCAGCTGGTGAGGCCTCTTTCCACTGCCCATAATTAGAGTCACGTCAACTTAGTTATAAAGTTTGCTGTTAGAAAGTTCAACATGCTTAATGCTACTGGGACTGAGCAAGCTTCAGGGGTGAATCTTCCGAGGCTAGGCTTTATCCACATTCTTACTGTGAAGCTTGAACACTCTCATCCACCATTGGAAGTAAACACAACCTGTTCTTATAGAGTAGTGCATGCTTATGTGTCATGAAGCTCTGTGTATTTGTCTGCTGCAGCCATCTCCAATCTAGCCTAGAAATGCTTCACCAGCCACAGAACTGAATTTCATGAGAACTTGTGGTTTCTCTAAAGAGAGATGGTTTTCTGTATATTGGTAGATTTCATAGCACACCCCCTCTCCTCAACCCCATGGAGAGTAGCTGTAGCGTTAATCACATCCTCAAAGACTTTCTGTCACCTCCCTATATCGCTTCCAGATAACTTCACTTTGACCATGATTCAAACAACAGGGAAGGGCGTTCATATACTGACATATTTCTCCTTTGTTAATAATGACCAAGTGCGAACTATTTTCAACCGTTAAGTTGTAGTTAGATCATTCTAAAGCACAGAACTTGTCCTCTGTTCCAACACTTCAAAGTTATCGTGACATTAGGCACAACGAATAAGAATTACTATGGATCTTAATTCAAATACTTTCATTAATTATCTAGACACTTTAGTCCACTCGGCAGCCACATAAGGAGAAGTACAGAGTCTTTGGAGATTCTAGTCAAATTGTTTTCAATAAGGGATATTACAAAATTGTTCCACCCAGAGAGTATACAGGAGATTAGGTTCCATGTAATCCCAGGGGACTATATACACAATAAACTCAGAATCTGCTTCATATGTTCCTAAAGAAAGGGTCTAGGTAGGAGATTGGTATAGGGTTAAAGTCACTGGTGTTCTCTCTTACAAGAGGAAAAAAAAAAAACAGAGGATAAAGCTCATTGCCTATTTTCCTACAAGCTAACCCTCCATTTCTCAAAGCCTATATTTTATTCACTTATTACTGATTTTATTATTCTAGAATTTGGGCTTGGTTGTGCTCACTTATATTTCATACCTACCAACAGCATGCGATAATGATTTTCGAAATATATTGAAATGTTTTAATGTCAGAAAAGTCACTAGATCACTCTGTCTCAGGCATTGGGAATTAGTGTGGTAGGATCTGAAGAACTCGTAAGGTGACCATCATATCTCCCCCAATAATCTGTATACACACACACACACACACACACACACACACACACACACATACACACACACACACATCCCAAATTGCCTACTAACCTCATCAAGAGCCTCTAGTTTACATTATTAATGAATTGCTGTAAATCATTCAGATGGACAGGAAAGTTAACCAATAATATACACAGCTTTGACATTTCTCTCGTCCTGCCTCTCCTCCTGTAGACACCCTATGTTACTATGGCACCCTGGTTATAGTTAGTGATCTGGTGTTAACACACTCTTACTAGGCTCCATAGGCATTCGTGTTTCTTTGGTGTTTGCCTGATGTACTTTGTTTGTTCTGGAATCATCTACATACTTGCCTCGAGAGTTTCTCAGACTTCCCTTGCCTTTGATCTTAAAGCAATTGACAGCTTTAAGAAATACCAGTCGAGGTGTTTTGCAGGATATCCCTCTTGGGCACTGTCTGGTTTTCCTCATGACTGAAGACCACAAAGCTAAAGTGCCATTTTTATCACTTCATATCAGTCAAGAGGGCCTCCTGTCAGCATGACTTATGCCCGTGTTGATGCTGATCACCTGGCTGAAGTAGTGCTTACTGGGTTTCTGCACCATAAATTAACCCCTTCCCTCTGCACTCTCTAGAAAGAAGCCACCAGGTGCAGCCCACACTTCAGGAGTTGAGCTACTTTCATTTGTGATTCTTCTTGAGGGGGTCATCCACATTGTTTATTAGGAGATGCTCAGTAGGGGATTCTTTTTCTTTCCTTACATTTGTTACTATACATTAGAATCATATTATACACATATATCCACATGGACAACTGCTCTATGTTTTGGAAAATGATCTCAAGCCATCTTATCTTACTGTTCAAGTGGCTCTACTTTGGCCATTAGGGCTCTTTCATTGGTTCTTATGTCTCTTTGACATGTCCTCACCCACTGAAGGTGTTTTGATTTCAGAATTCCCTTCCATCATGGCTCTACTGGTGGCTCTGAAAAATCATGTATATCCAGACATATTTCCAGAGAGTCCTAGTTTTTCGCATTGGAGAATGGCTTTAGAAACTGGGAAGTGAGTGCTAATTGTGCTCATTGATGCTGGGATGGCCCTTGCAGCTATTAGGAAAATTCATGTGTATATACACACCTGGGTATACAATACACATTTCCATACAGAATTGCCTATATACAAATGAACAGGTCTCTAACTGTAATTCACAACTGTACACAGCACTTTGACTTCTTCCTCTTGCTTATTTCTGAGCCCCAACCCAAAAGTGACAGGTGACTGAGTTTCCAGCAGATGAGATCACTGCTTCCTTTGTGGCTGGACTCTTAGTGTTTTCGTGCTTAGACTTTGAGTTGATACTGAGTTTACCCCATAATCTTAGTTCTGGAAGTGGCTAGAGATAAATCTGCAACTGTTACAAAATACAGATCTCAAAGACTAAGATCACAACAATTTATTAGGGCAACTGCACAGGAAGGTGTGCTAACAAAGGTCTCATTTAAATGTTTTTATTCAACTCAGTGAAGGGAAAATGACAGTAATAGGCCTAAGCCACATAGAAAGGATCCAGGCTTCCCTGGAAAGGATTCAAGTGCCATAAAATGATTTGTTTCTCCACAGCAATTTACATTTATTAAAATAGATAATAGACATAATCATTGTCAAAATAGAGCTTCTAACCCTGTACAATGTCTTAATACATTCTCCAAGTTCCTGACAAACAGGCACAAAGCCATGGCAGATTAGACTCTAAGTGGGGGATCATTCTAATAGCACAGCAGAAAAAAAAACTCAATCTCACACTTCTGGAAAGGGAAATAAGAGATGAAAACAGCTTTTGAAGGTGGAGGGTGAAGTACAAAGAAAAAGGTGCTAAAAGTGATGCCATGGCTGAAGAAAGGACCGGGCTCTGATGTGACACTCTACATTAATGATGCTAATTTATGCCTGGATAAATGTGTGTGCATGACACAGGGAATTTAAAGAGGTCTGCATTATGCCAGGAGCTCATCCTGAGTCTCTTGCAAAAGGCACGTGCTTTATGCAGGGACAGCTTCACCTAGGCATATATATCTGTTCTTTGTCAGTTTCATGGGAAAATTATTTGTCTCCTTAAACCTATTCTATACTCATTTAGAGTCTATTCTTTACCCTGAAGATGGAATGATTTCCTTTTTGTTTTTAAGAAACAAATTTGGTCAATGCCTCACATCTTCCACACATTCAAATGTTTTCTTTCTTTCTTTTTAAAACGTTTCCTTTTAGTCCTACCAGAAAAAGCAAAAGGGCTTCCATACTTCCCAATATCTTCAGAATGGGGTATCTAGCTAATGATGTCGTAGGGAATTCAAGCTACATCATCCACCTTCCATTCCTTGGAATAAGCATCCTTTCCTCTACATGACCCAGACCCACCATCACTACTATGATACCCTAAAGACTGAACATTCATTCTTTTATCATTGAGAACTTTTTTGTTCAGGTTTTTGTTTTGTTTTGTTTTTTGGTCACATTTGACATTGTGCACTTACCTTTGTTACTTTCTGATTAATATGTTTCTCCAGAGGATCTTGCCATTCTATACTTGTGATAACTAACTTCATGCCTGGCACACAGTAAATGTCCCATAAATATCCATTGAATAAATAAATAAATAATTGACCACACCATCCACCCACACAATTGGCCAAGGTTTCCTGAGCAATAAAACTTGAGATGCTGAGGAATATACCATTACACACCAGAGATTAGATTGGTTGCCATAGGGATGAGTGTAAGAAATAGCACTGGGAGGCTCTTAGTTTCCAAAGAAACAGAAAAATGTGCTGAAATGAATTATTTCCTGGGTGTGAGTGTAAGAGGACATGAAAATGTCCTA
>OU015744.1:42796843-42815623 GCA_907169655.1 Acomys percivali | reverse complement strand
ACATGGCCAGCCACTGTATTTCCCATTTAGCTTTGCTAGTTGACAAAAACTACAACTTCCAGCATTCCAGGAAGTTACCTGGTCCTTGGGCAGGTGGGGCTTACTGGTTGAGTTTGGCTCTTACACTAACCCATCAACCTCTCAGCTGCCAGCCCCACCCGCTCCTACCCCCATCCTTAAGGTGCATATCTCATCAGAACATCTATTTCTTGACAATAAACTTTTTAAAACTTTGTGCTACTAGAGAGTAATTAGGGACACCCAAAATCTTAAAGGCAATAGAGAGATTACAAATTTTGCAAACAGATGGCCATTGTAAACCCTGATGTGTAGGGCAGTGCTGGAAGCTTCTCTGCCCCTTGAAAATTATGTACCAAGTATTTGCTGGATGAGTGGACACACATCAAGAAAATTAGCCAGCTGAAATATGGCTGCAGGGGATTTGAAAGATAAACTAATTCCTCACTGAGCAAGAGGAAAAAGCACTGAAAAACACACCGTCCTTTCTACCACCTCTGACTAAAGCCATGGGCCTAAGATGAGCCAGGAGGGGGGAATTTCACAAATGTAACTATGGCTGTCCCAAAGCAACACAGCTCAGGACTCCGATCCAGCTGAGTTTCTCCAACGGAGGAGGGACAGCAACAGATTGGCACGTCGCTCCAATTAACGGTCCTGAGCAAATAAACTAATGGTGTCTTTGTTTTTAACCTAACAAATTATAGATTGATTACAGGTCATTAGTGACCATGAATACACAAAATTGTTTGCACTTCACTTGGATGTCTGAATTATAGTCTTGTCTTCGCACTAGCTCAGTCAAGCTTCCAAAGGGAAAAGCCTCAAGCAAAACTTCAACTAACAATTAGCCCCAGGGATTGGACTATGATGCACATGGCCTCCATTATTTTGGTTCATTGTTGTTCCCCCTGCTGCAGAATTAGCCGCTCCCTTTGTAGTGGAGACATGTTCTTTCTGCCAAAAGACAGTGCAATAGTTCAAAAGGCTCTTAACTCAATTCTCAATGCCTGATAATGCATGGGCAAGGGGGACACTACTGCAGACCATTGTGAACTCACAACACAATGGGTGAGCAGAGAAAAGCAGCAAGAAGGTTGGGAATTATCAGAAACATAAAAGTGCCAAGAAAAGAATAGAGTATGTGCACATACACGTGCACCCCCAACACACACACATATGTTAGCTGGGTAGTCAGGTCCAGTGAGGGACCTGGATTATCCATACTAAGATCCAAGGTTCTTAAAAAAAAAAAAGAAAAGAAATTGGATAATTGCCAAGCTTCGGTGCTGAGCTGTACAGAGAAATGATTAATAGAGACTCACAACCTCTGAATGTTTGAGCACCTTTTAGTTTAGCAATTGCCATTTGGGGCAAAAAAAAAAAAAATCTATGATGCATCTCATGGAAATTTATTTTGCTTTAAAAAGGGGGTGCTAGGGAGTGTCATGAGTAAGTACTAACATTCTCAGTCTACCAAATTAGGGGAGTTTCTAACAAAACAAGTGAGGGCAGCTCTTACATCTCTGTAACATGTTCACTGCTTATGCTGGGTTAGCTTCGGAACAAACTACTCAAGCCCCCGCTTCATGTGCACAGCGGCAGGAGGAGGTGGAGCTCTGTGCTGTTTAGACACCTTTCTAATCAGGACGACCTGGGTCTTAGCTTACAGCCTGGTGTGCAACTCACAAGGATCCTTTTGCCTTTGCCTCCAGAGTGCTGGGAATAAAGGTGGCATACCACCATGCCCAGCCTTTGCTTACCTTTAAATATGCCTTATGAAGGGGTTAGGTTGTGAATGACACAGTAGTGGTGGAAAATATAACCCCTAAAACCAAATTTACCATTTTCCAGATCCTAATCTACTTCTTGGAGATTTTATGCAAGTTTAACTCCCCCAGGCCTTGGTTTCTCCATGTGGAAAGTACACCCAACAAAAGTGTCATGTCATAAGGGGAAGACTATACTTCAGTGGGTAAAAGACCCATGGGAAGTGATTTGTGCACCAAACGGCACCCAAGTGCTTAATAACCATTAACGACTCCATGGTTCAAGTTGGCACTTACTAAATCAGAAAGGTCGCTGCCAGTCTCATCACACCAATCTCCTGCCACAGTTTCTTGCTTTGGAAATTCAGAGACAACCATATATGGCTCCACGCCCCAAGTGTTAAATAATTTCATGTTGGAAAGTCAAGACAATCTGAACTGAAGTTTAATGGATTCTATTTTTAAAGACTGGTGAATCTGTGAAAATGACACATCTTTGTGACTCAAAACACTTTCTACTTCTCATGTATTCATTCATTAAGCTATTTAAAATGTTTCAATAGTTTCCAACCCCTTGGTGTTTTGAAAAGGCAACAGGGACGGCAGGCACCCACCCTCGCCATGTTTCTCTTAAAAGCTCTTAAAACACCAACTCCCAACTATTTCTCTTGCAGGTTTTGTGCTTTTGAAATTTTCACTTTGACATACTAGGATAAGATATCTCTCTCTCTCCTCCCCTCCCCTCCCCTCTTCTCTTCTCCCCCTCTCTCTCCCTCTATCTCCCCCTCTCTCTCCTTCAATTCCCCCTGCCCATAGTAGATGAACATAAAAGTTGGAAATTCATCCAACTCTTTCCCATTCTATCTCATTAAAGTAACATTGAAGGTGTTATTGTTGCTTGGAATGAAAGAAGATAAATTGGCATTACAATGCAATTTTTAAAACAGATGAAAGAAGAAAATGTGAACTTTCTATACTCAGGGGAAAACTAAACTGAACATCATATCACACATCCAGGCATTATTTAAAGGTATACCCCAGTTTCTTACCATCTTATTAGAAAATATCTATGTCTGTGTGCCTGCTTGTCTGCATTTACCACATGAATGGAGGTACCCTTGGAGGCAGGAAGGGACATCGGGTCCCCTGACACTGGAGTTATAGGAGGTTGAGAACTGCCTGATGTGGGTGGTGGGAATAGACCTAGGCCGGTGCAAGAATAGCAAATGCTCTTAAACACTTAGTTATCCATCTCTTCAGCATCTCCATCTTAAGCTTAAGAAGCACACTAAGAAATATCTTTGGAGAACTAAGTATATAGTTGAATGGAAAATCACCTGTTTTTCATGGACAAGGATCTGGGTTTGAGCCTCAATACTGCCAAAGGCAAAGATAAGGAATCATTTTCTAAAGTTGCATACCTTCCTCGGGAGCCTGGGACATTTTGTGTCCAAACCTGGACACAAAGAGAGTATATACCTACGTATACAGATATACATAAACAAGCATACATATGCTCAGCTGCATAGTGTTTTCTACCTTTATTTTGCCTTTGGCCACTTTTTAAGTTGTATTTTCCCTATGACAAATATTCCTTTGAGGGCTTTCCCTTTCTTCTTTGTTTAAAGGTGGCTTTTATCCTGAACATTTTACACTTGTTTTGTGGTATAAACTCAGTGTTCATATCTACCCCTGTTACAAATTCTACCTCAGAGGAGAATTTCTGGTGTTTTTTTTTTCTTAAATCAAAATACAACTGTTTTCACTTAAAATTTATTCCAGGACGCAAAACTACATCCTGTAACGCTAAGCACCTTTGCCATAAACAATTTGAAGAAATGAATAAAAATGTTATCTGAACAGATCAAAAGAAACTGTTCAAGGTTGTGAGATGGCTTCCAGAATTTAGTATCAGTGTTTAGTTAATTTTTTTTCTACATAGTAATTTCTATTTTCACTTAAGTATAACCTGCATGTTTACACTGTTCATTATTCATTATATGCAATGTAAGAGGCCTATTTTGTCTCTTCGTTTGTCTCCAGACCCTCAGCCCTTGTTCTTTGTTCAACCAATAATATATCTGTCTTGCTCACTAGCCTGTTCGACCTACCTCTCTATCATCATCAACAAAGCAGACTGTGATCTTGTCTGTTTTATTTACCTGGCACTCATTCTCTTGGCAATTTTAAAGGCATTAAATTTATCAACTCCATGTACATTTGATCAAAATAGTACTTAATTATTAAACCATAAGCCAAAGTATGTTTCACATACAAGTTTTTTTTAAATACACTCATTCTCACAGAACAATCATTAAGCAATTAAAACTATTAACTCAGTGCTTTCATGTTGTTATTTGGTCAAGAGTACCAGGCATAAATGATAATACCTTTGCTTCTATAGGTGCTTTCATCTGGGTAATTCATGCTTCATTATTGTGCCACTATTCTCTCTCTTGGGGTCTCTCTTGGCTCCTGTGATAACTATGGGGTTCAGATGTAGGCTTCAGGAGGGGAAGCTGATGATTCAGGTTTTGGTAACATACAGCTGAATTTACATACTTCAGACCTCACCCAGTCTCTTAGGTGAGATTATTCCTGACACAGCAAGTCGCAACAAATAGCTTAGAATTTTACAGAATTCCAACCCAAAAGATTATATTTATTACTTAAGGAGGATCAAATCATCACTAGACTGAACTGATACTGGCTCAAAGATTAAATGTGTGG
The DNA here is from genome assembly GCA_907169655.1 of Acomys percivali. NCBI lineage: Eukaryota > Metazoa > Chordata > Mammalia > Rodentia > Muridae > Acomys > Acomys percivali. The sequence continues at coordinate 42,811,106 of OU015744.1, read as the reverse complement.
AAGTAACTTATTTATCTTCTCTTTTGTCTTGCAGCAATAATAGCATATACTTTAGGACTTATAGACAATCCATCTACTATTAATGAATATGAAGTCCAACATAACTCAACAAATACTATAAAGGTGTCCTGGGGGCCATTGTTGGCTTATTATATGCTCTTGTCATATGTGTGGCACTCACAGCAACCTTATGAAATTATGAAATTAGGGACTATATTATCTTTGCTTTAAAACAAAGACATATGGGTTTAGAAAAGCTCAATAGTTTGCCCTAGGATATAAAACTAGTGACTTAATCAACTGAAATATATTTTTAGTATAGTACCAAACTCTAGAGATTACAAGGACGAAAGCTTATATGGTACACTGTGAATTATATTTGTGACCATTTAAATGTTCTCGAAATACTGTGGACAACAGAACAATTTCACATTTATTGTTCATCCCATGGCAGGAACAACAAAACTATCCAAGATGCATCTGCTGTCTGACTTAATCCTTAAAACAGATACCCATGGGTTAGATATTTGGGTGTGATACACGGCCACAAAGGAGAACTGAGTCCATTGGCTTCTTTATACGTTTAGAATTTACCAAAGAAAGTTTAGTTCTTTGAGACTTACGTCACTGGCTAGGAACATGGTTTTTGAGATCCTTTGATCTGGCAAGCAGACAACAAGGAGTTTAGCTGATGCACAAAAAGCCAAATTCTCAGTCATATGTAGAGGGTAAGGCAAACTGACATCATAGAATGAGATACAGAATGGTGGCCTAGAAGCTAAGCGGAAAGAGAGTAAAGATAGAAGGAAAAGGTGATTAACTGTTTGAAGAGAGGTGGTGAAGGCAGTATCACAAGGCCACCAAGCCAAGAGGAATTAAGGTGAAGGTGCACAAAGTTGCTTTCTCCAAGGAATCTGCTGTAAAGGACAATGAGGGCCGCCATCTTGCACAGAGATTCAGCACGAAGGAGTATTCTTTCCCCAGGCTGAGATTTCCTCTAGTTGGGAATCCAAGTATTATCCAGGATTTTAACCTGGGAAAAACTATGCCGAGATTTAGAATCCATAGCCTTAACAAGTATTATACTACAAAGTAGGCCCACAATCAGGGATGAATTGATTGACACCAATGGTTCTGTTTCCTTGTTGAGAAAATAAGTAAAAACAGCAGCAGCAGCAACAACAACAACAACATTTCATGTGTTGTTCACTGTTGTAAGAGTTTCACAGTCTGAAGAAATATAAAACTCTTATTCAAGTATCCATATCAGATATCACTCTCTTGTATCTAACTTTTTCAATGACCCAGTTTGGTCCCTTTGTAGTCACTAGTTTAGGCAAGTCGGTTTACTAAACAGCCTAATCTGGAAGGTAGGAGGCTAAAAATGTCATCAGTACCCAAACATCTATGGAACAATGTGCTAAGTTGTTTTCATGGTTCAAAGAGATTGTTTCCCAAAGGCCCAAGTGCTGTGCACACTTCACAGAAGCAGAGATCAGTTCTTGGCAGTATGAAGTGGACAGAGGTATCCTCCTGGGAAAGCAATACCAAACCACCATGTTCAGGGTACAGACACCCTTAGGAGCTCAACAAGGAGGTTCAGCATATTTTGTCAAAGGTGCCTTTGCATTCCTATCCAGACTTTGAAGTAGAATGTTATTGTCTCTTGCTAAACTACACAAGAAAGCATCATTTCTCTTGCAAGTAGATTAGGATAAAGGGGAAGGACCTAGTGAGAACAACTTTCTGCAAAGATAAAAGAGAAATTCCATCTGGAGTTCACTTTGAAGAAATGGAGCAAGGATGAGATGTAATACTATTCACTGATTTTTACACCTTATTTCAGTGACTCATCCTAGAACTGCAAGAGCAAAGAGAAAAATTTAAAGAAGCAATTTTCCTAGTAATGTCACATACATCTTAGGCCATGGCTTAAGTTCAAGTGATCTACGGATTAAAATGGCTTGGTGGTGTGATATCATCAGCCTGCTCTCCCTATTCTGGTTCTTTTCTTAAAATATTTTATAGGTCACCAAGAGCGGGTAAAACTAAAGCAAAGATCATGTTATTTTTAGCATGCAGTTCCCTTAGAGCTATAACTGGAAACGCATATTTTTTTTGAACGTACTAGTTGTAGAGATAGAAATCTGTTTGATCAATTGGTCATAACTCAGCTCTAGGTCACCTTACCAAGGTCACTTTTCAGAAAGTCAATAACAGAGTGCCCAGAGGTTGCTTGTGTCATGAAACCAAGGAAGAACACCGAAGCTTCTCAGACACACAGCATAAAAGCCAAGTCATCTCATGTGTGGATGGCATTTTCCTGTCTACATTACTCTATTACAAACATCCATATTGCAGTACACTATTCTGTAGCAGCGGCCCCTCTGTAGACCTCTCATGTAGGTCCGGTTGTCACTAATCCACTGATTAAACATTTTAAGACTGGCTTTGACAAAACATGCCAGAAATTCCTTCAGGGTAATTAAAACTACCTTCTGTGTCAATAAACAAAGCCCGTGAGATCTCTCGTGTGCAGAAGGGTTGGCTCTGGCCCACTGGCTCTAGGACATTTTTTTTTCTCAGATGGGTTTTCCATCACTGCAATTGATTTTCACTGACTCATCTAAACCCCCACCCACCCCACTATGAGAAGACTAGCTGATGTCAGAGATATCATCTTACATCTCATGTTCCAAGCAAGAGACAAGGAGTAAATGAGGACTAAACCTAAGGCCAAGCTCACTGTTAATCCCTTTACCCAGCCCTTCAGGTAAAAAGCCTGAGAAGGATTATTGCTGCAAGTCACTACTGCTCCCGAGTGCCAACCCTTTCCTCATTTGGGGAATTATTGTGTCATCACAGCAAAAGAACGAACTCAGGTGAACATCTGCTGCTTTGATACCTAGAGGCTCATCTTCCAGACTTTGCATGCACTCTATGAACTGTTATTCCGGACAATGAAATCTTACTGTTTTTATTATTTAAACAATATAGATACTTTTTCATAACTGCCATATTATAGGAATATGGAGAGAAATTGCTTAACATTTCATTAGCTTGAAATAGTCATCACTAATAGTTTGATAGTCATCTTTTTACAGAATAATATACACATAAGCTTATATAAGAGGAACCCTATTGTACACTGATTTTTTTTATCATGGATATAGATACCCTTAATTTTCCTTAAAATATGAGGATTTTGTTTATAAATAGGACATTTTGCTTGTTATAACCAATATTAACAACTTATTGTATTTTTCCTTGTGAACATCACAGTATACTGACTCATAAACATGAGTGAAGCTTCATGGTCAATAAATACTTGCGGAATGGTTCAAAAATAGAATGACAGAATAAACAGAAACGAATGTGTAAAGTGGCAACAAGCCAGAAGAAAGACTGGGTCCTTATGAAAAGTACATAGTGCATCATTTGACAACTTCCCTGTGTCCTTAAAACTTTAGCTGGGGTAAGACGCCCTGACTTCAGCATCTTTACAGGAATCCACATGTGTGAAGAACACATGTAATTCTCCTTTGAGCCAAGCAACTGCCATCTTGGGGAGGTCAGCTTGGCCCCTTTGCAAAAAGGAGTATCCCATGAGGGGTTGTGGACTGTTTGTGCCCCCTTAAGGAAGCGTGGGAAGCATCACCAGGCCCTTACCTGAATACCCAGACTCTCCCTATCAATTCTGCCTGAACTACATGTGGCCTGTGGGAGGGGCTACAATATATAGGTAGTAAAAGGAAGGCTAGGTGAAGGAGATCCTTCTAGGCCACTAGGGGGAAGCCCCCATTCCTGATGGGTAAAAGCTTCCTAGGCGCTGCCCGCCACTGGTGGGACAGCCACACTCTCATCAGTAACCTCTCACCTTTGCTCTGTAAGGAAGCCCAATAAACTCACTGGGTCCCTAGAGTGAACTTTGACAGAATTATGTCTGTTTGTCACTGGGTCCTTAGGAGAGGGAGTTGATGTGACTTGTGTTCCCTCCTCCTGCTTGCCCTTGTGCGCCTCCCCCCCCCCCCGCCCTGCAACCCTCCAACCAAAGGAAATTTAGCAACACCATGCAACCAAATTCTGTTCTCAATGCAGTGGAGCCATCCACCTACTTTCAAATGAAATAAAGTTAAAACAAAAACAAAAACAAAAACAAAAAACCCTTTCTAAGCATCCACACACCAAGGACTATCTTATCTTCCATGCATTAAAGTAAAAAGCAAAGGTGAAACCATTGTCTTCCCCCTGATTATCAGGGAGAAAATACACAGCGTCTACCTTTCCCTGGCTGGCTGAACTTGAAGCGCAGTTTTCACATTTGTGAAGTGGGAAGAATAGCTATGCCCCATAGAATTAATTGTGTTTATCTTAGGGCATTCAGGGATTTAAACACTTTGGTGAGAAACTGTGGGTTGGAGACAGAGCTTGTGAATACCTAGGAAGGGAAGGGTTACACACAGAGGCAGAGCGTGCAAGTAGCCTGGAATAGCAGGACCCAGCATAAGCCACCGTAGGTGGTTTGAAGATGAGTTCACACTGAGATGAGTAGACAGACAGAGCATTAACATTCATAAGCACAGGGGAAAATTGAGAGCAGAGTAACCTTCTTAAAGGGCAAACAAAAGAAAAAATGTTTTGCCTTTTCAGCATGTGCCAATGTCTAAATCAAAATGACCCCTGTGAGGGACTCAAAGGCAACCTGATTGTCAAGTTACTGGGGAAAAAAATAGGACCTGGTTTGCACAGAGGGCTCAAACCCAAGTTTCTAAGACTTACGGGAAAGAACTCTGATCAGAAAATTTCCATTTCATGTTGCGCTGAGGTAGCTCTCTGACTGACTAAACTTGTTGGCAGAAGAAACACAATGTGACAATCAGATTGCTTTTGTGTTTTTCCCCACAGCACAGAGTTCAGGTCCTACCGAATTCTCAGCATTGTTTTCATCTCTGACCTTGCACAGGGTCAGGAGATGGGATTAAAAGTTAGCCACTGTCAGGTATGTTACATGCCATCCCATAGCCCTAGGGAAGTCCTCCCTGACTAAATCACAGTTTTACTTTTAACTAGCATGGTTGAGGAATTCCAAGCAGCATGTTCCCACAGATGTGTGCCACCTTTATCCCTCCCTGCCTTCAAGACAGAGGAGGGTGCTGATGTTGGTGGATTTAATATTATGAAAGGGTGATTTTAATACCATATTACCAAATCTCCATCGAAACTCATTGTTTCTAAAAGATGACTTAACATTTGTGATCCTCTAAGGAAGCATTAGCTTTCCTATCCACTCCCATCCTTAGTTAATAACTCAGTCAACTATCTGCCTGTCTGTCCATCCATCCATCCATCCATCCACCCACTCACCCGTCTACCCACCCACCCATCCTTCCATCTATCCATCCATCCACCCATCTGTAAATTTTATGAGCTAAGCATGTAGATTGTATATTTTATATCATTGTTAGCACTTTATTACATGTTTTAATTTTAAAAGACCTTAGTATCCTGACTTCAAAACTCCAAGGCAATGCCCCAAATATCCAAGTCAAATGAACCAGAACCCCCAGCTGACTTCCAACTGTAAAAACCAAAGTTAGCCCAAGTGCAAACAGCTGGCAGGCTTTGAAAATAGACTCAGAACCACTCAAAATACAACAGCAGTTAATTTACTCATACATATCTAATTAATCAGATTTACACTATTTTTTCATTTATACCAAATTCCAGTGTCGATTTTTGGAGAAAACTAATGATGTTTGGAAGTCTCAAGACAATGAAAAGTAGAATTTCCCTTTCTCAGCTTTGCCACATTCAAATTACATTCAACTATATGTTCATTGTATTAACCAGAAAAATAAAAGCACAGCTTTTAGAAATGTCAAGTTTGTACCCCAAGAGAGGTTAGCTCATTAAACAACCACACTGGTTGTCATACTGGGTCAATAATTCTTTGAAGTTACCTACTTACCAGTTTGAGGAAAATTAACATTTCTGGGTCACCAGGTTCCATATACTCATCTACAAATGATGCCCGGGAACCATGAAAGTAATTTTATTTAACATAAATGGGCAACTGCATCCTGGGGAACGAGCTGCTCACCCGTGCACTTAATGGTTTAGAATTGAGGCCTCCTCTTTGCTCAGAAAGGGTAAAAGAACCAGAGCTCTGAGAGAGAAGGGGCCAAAAGGATTAGATTAAAAATCAGTGATTACATGTTTACGGCCTTTTTAAAAAAAACTCTCATCCCATATAAGTTCCCTGAGGTGAACTTAAAGACCTTAAAACTCCATGGGAATGAGAAGTTGAGGCAAAATGTGGCCAGAACAGAGGTAGGGTGGGCCATAGAGGTTGCAAAAAAATTCACTGGTACAACTATCTTGGAAAGCAAGTTATAAATACCATCTAGAAACATAGTTGCGTGTCATGTAGCCCAGTGCATGTTTAGAAGCTTGTTATAAAAGACAGCCTTTTACTTAAAGACAGCCTAGTGTTTATCACACAATTATAATAAAAATGGGAATAATTTGAACTTAAGGGAGTAGTAAAGTCATGATTCTACTACAGGATGTTATAGGATAACCCTCCTCAACTAATGGTACTAGTTTTACATGTCAGACACACACACACACACACACACACACACACACATACAAATATACACATAAACACATACACAGAGAGAGAGAGAATGAGGATAACTGAAAGGAAATATAAAACTATCGATAGTAATTAGTCTGGAGCTAAAGGTAAACTTGCTTTTCTTTTAAGTTTTTCTCTACAGACTGAACACTCATTGGTATGCATGTACTTGGTTCTCTCTTAATACCAGTGCTTTTCTATACAGTACTAGTCTTACTAGAACATATCCATTGCCACAAACTTACAGTGGAAGAGTACACACACACACACACACACACACACATACACACGCATACACATATACGTATGTATGTATGTATGTATGTATATATGTTTTGGTCCTTGTCAGGAAAAGCTCACTGACTGCTGTTATAGAACATACATATACTTGTAAAAAATAAAAATTATACCAAATTTTCACGTAATTAAGTTATTCATAAGGAATTATGACATCTAAAGTATATGTCCAAGAGGTTTATACAATACAAAAACCACTGTAGCATACTTAGATTTGTCCTGGGAAAACATGCTTTTGGTTTAGACATAAAAGTTGCATGTCTTCTCATATGTGAACGCTAGACTAACCTATTTACCGATTTACATTACAGGAAATTACATTACCTTACACATCCATACTTCAGGAAAGCAAAAGAGAAATTATTAGGGGGGAGGAAAACAAAAGAAGACACAGGAACAAATATTAGCAAGACAAAGTGATAAACATATGGAAGGGGGCATACAGAAACCCATTGTTTTGTACACTAACACAAGCCTTACTTTTAAAAGTGTTACTAATGGGCCAGTGTCATGATCTGTAAACAAGGCTATTCTAGGAGGTGCTGTCCAGCACAGGCACATTTCTGCTTCTCTTCTGGAGTGCATTTATTAGTAGTGTTTGTTCTCAACTCTCTTAATGTCTATTTCAGTACATATCAGGGTAAATGGACAAAGAATGGTGTAAAACGGAAGAAAATGCTTGTTTCAAATGAAATGTTAAGTTTTAAGTTAAATGTTTCTGAAAGGTGAAACACAGAACTGCAGAGTTAAGTGCAGTAGGACAGCCATAGTAAGCATCTCCTGAGGTGACTGTGCACCATCTCAAGTGCAAGCCAAGCAAAGTACCTGAGGTCTTTGCAGGAAAGTGTCTTGGGTGTGGAAGAAAAATAGAGCCCCAGGCATGAGATTCCTACAAGTCTGCATCGTACTTTTTCACTGAAATTGTGAACATTCTTCTTAAAGGGGAATGCCACTATTGGTGACACAGCTTTTTGAACTATCTCAACCCTTTGTCACACATGGGTGAGAGGAATTCTCTTGTATGTCTGACATCAAAACAATATATGTTGCTCTATCCCCGGCCATATTTTTGAAATTAGAAAAGATGCAGCAAAGATACACACTCAAAGTGCCACCCATGTCACCTTTTGGTGAATATGGTGGCTACATCCAGCCTAGTGTGTATAGTTAACTGCACTGTAGAAGGGCAGAGTGTCACCTGTGCAAATTGATAGGAAGATGTTTTGAAACAAAGGATAAAGAAGCTTCAGTAAATCCTTCCCCTAACACACATGCACACACGCATGCACGCATGCATGTACACACATGCACATGCACACACAGGAGTGCACACACATGTGCGCACACATGCACACACTCATACACAGAGGCACATGCATGCACATGCACACACACGCATGTGCACACACATTGTGCACACACATGCGCACACATGCACACACACACAAGCACACGCTGTACTATCCTTGGCAACACATGGTTTTATTTAGTTTTGAATTAGTGGATTTTGCTCTCTACATTGTGACAGTGAAGGCTATACTACAGTCTCCCTGGTTTCTGAAAAAGCATGTGGGATTTTTACCTTCCACAGAGTGTTTGGTGCAGAGAGCAGAGTCTATTGTGCCTGTCAGATCCTGTCATGGAGAGTTCAGCCTCTCTGATTTGATTGGCACTTGCTCTTCCCTGTCGCTGAAGCAAGAGGAGCAGCGCCCTGCTCACCAGATGGTTATTTGTCCCACCAGCCACCTTTGCTGCATCCCGGCTTCCCTCCAGCCCAGGGCCCTCTCCAGCACCCATGCTGCAAGGCAGTGCCTGCCAACAACTTTGCCAAATGGCTCCTCTCAAAGTCATGGGCTGCCCAGACAGACTGGCTCCTCCATCTGCAGCAGCTTTTGGCAAAGAGACATTTCCCTTTCTGGCTCTACCTCTTGGCTGCATCAGAGCCTTCTTGCCAGGAGAATGATATGGCTCCTCAGTAAGTACAGCCAGACCTGGAATTCTGGAGACATTTAGAGCTTATGCCTCTGTCCTCGGTCCCACCCCCGGAGCATAGTGTCTGAACATACCAGAGACCCAGATGATCATGAATACAGAGATCAATGCAGACATTTACAGCCAATAAAACCACAGATTGTTCCTTCCATCCCCCACCTCCAACCTCATCATTAGCAGATTAGGAAACAGAGGAAGCTCGGAGACCCAAAGTGACTAATTACTGTGGCAGGCTTGGGAATCCTAGCCAGGCTTCTGATGTGCATCCCATACCAGTGAATTGCCTTTCAATTTTTTTCTTTTTCTCATTCATTTTCAAATTCTTGATAAAAATAGAGCCCCTTTGTTCTGGTGTTGAAGAAGAAGAGCATTTTTGAAAACTGTGTCAACACCATGCCTTCCGTTGTTAGTAGTCAAGGTTCATCCCCCGGGAAGAGGTGGTTTCGTGCAGTGTTGAGTCAGGCATTTAGAATCAGGAAGACCTGGGTGTGATTTGTGTTGCACCTACTGAGGTGTAATAACCTCATTCTGCTTAAACTTCTTCATTCAAAGGGAGACAGGGTGAACATCAACCTACGTTACTAGAAGGGCTAAAATGGGAAGATACTCTAGAGGCTCGACTGTCCATGGTGTACAGAAAGCCTTCTCCAATTACCAGTAATCATCCTCCTTTATGGATGCTCAAGTCCGTGTGGATTCTATATACAGCCCCACATACACGGTAGTAGCATGCCTGGTGTTCCCCTTTTCAGGTCCCTGTGGTTGACTGCCTAATCAAAGGTTAGGTGGGGCAAAGATGACTTCTTACCATCCTGCAAAGAAATAGGAACCAGCATCTATCTCATCTTTGAAAATGATAAAATCAGAAAATAGAATGTCTGCTCAAAAACATACATATTTACAGGTCGCCACCATAGCAGCTTCTGTAATAAAAAAGTGCAAGTGGCCTTCCATCCATTCATAAAGGGACTTCTAAGTAAACTGTGGGTACATTCGTAACATGGAGGTCTGTGTAGCCAATTAGAAAGCACAGGCAGAGGAGTTCTGACATGGAAAACATTTTTATAGCTACAAAAAAATGCCAGACATTTTGTAGAATAAAACAGGCCCAGTGTATTCATTTCAGGGACCAGCCCCAGGAGGCACACACCACCTACAAGTCCTTAGTTTTCTCTGGTCAAAACCTGACCATCTCTAAATTTCACATAACCCTTCAACAGTACCCACACACTCTCCGTCATTCTTTGCCATTGTCATAAGTAACTGAGGTTTCTTCTGACAGTCTGACTTCCCCTTCCTGTTGCGGAAGATGGCTCACTCATTCTCCAAAGAAGCCAGTGTATGAAACTTAGTTTTCTTTGGATTTTACACATGCTTATCATGGTTTCATTCTTAATTTTTTCCCTAGTGAACTTGGAGCCTTAGAAATTGAGGGTTCCTGAGTTACTTATGACAAAACTCTTAGTGATGTTGTTCAACTACTTTGTGTTTTAAGACGGAGAGTGGGATCAGGGATTTGAGCTAGATTTCTTTAGACCTCCATTGGGAAGGCAAGAAGGAAAATCGGAAAGAGGATGATAAGCCAGATGGAACCTAACTTCTTGTCATGGTGATTGGGGGAGTGGGCTGTAGAGCAGCTTTGGCCTCAGGTACCTTCACATCTGTGTGTGAAAAGAAAATGTAGCAAACGATGTCTCTACATCTCTTTCACTGTGGTCCAGGTACTGGTAATGGTTGTCACTGTTACTTGCAGGCGGGTGCCTAGAGTGTCCATTGAGACTGCCCACGCTCAGCCCAGAAATTCACTGTACTGTTAATGTCTTAGAGTGGGGGTTTGAGACACCAAAATCTCTGTTTATACAACTCCAGCCAGTCCTCACATCTTGATTGCTCAGTTCCATAAATATCTCATTCTTTTTATGTTAGAGAGTGGAATGAATCTACAGGAGTACGTCAGCTAGGGACTCTGGCACTGGGTGAGGGAACTGAGCTCTCTCTTAGTGAGAGGATAGAGAGGGCCCAGAAATGTGGTGCGCTCTGTTGGGAAAAGGTGGATCTGGTGAACCCAGAAGCACTGACTGAACATCAAGGGGTATCGGCTAATAAGAGAACTCAAATTGAATTCCTTCCTCCAGAATCCTCACAAAAAGATGGGTGGTTGGGCAAAAAGCAAGGGCCTGGAATCCAGGTTGTCACAGGCTTGGAATAAGTGTGCTTGCAATACAAATGTGTTTTCGTATGTGGTTGTTTGGTTCTTTGTATCATGGAATTTATTATTCTGAAACGAGGCTAATGCTTGATTAATGCAACCTCTCTCTCAGTTTTCACAAGGAGATTAGATGAGTAAACATGAGAAACACCTAGGAAAATGTCATAGTCAGTACTCATGACACCGTCCCTCAGCTTGGTGTCTAAATTGGACCCTTGGTTTCTTCTTAAATGCAAATGCCAGAGTCTAGGGATGTCAGCATATAGCTGTGCTCTTTTCATTGGACATTATCAATATTTTGACAAGACTGGTGTAATAATATTCACCCTGGGTTCACTGCTATGTTTCTGGCCAGCACTCCAAAAGGGCTTGGGATTGCCCCTTGGGACCTGGTTGCTAATAATGAATGCTTGCTTGTAATTTCAATGCACTCTCGTTATTATGTTGAGTTGCAGAACATTTCCTTTCCCCAGAAAGGTCATTTACAATAGCATAAGCCATAACAGCTTCTTCCCACCTTCCGTTTCACGTTTTTTTCCAGAGAGCTCAAACACTCATCCATATGCATGGAAGTACCATCCCCTTCTTCCATTTGCATACAAATACCAAAGCAATTGAAGGAACTAGAGGCAGCTCTGTCATGGGACAGCACCTCCTTTTATTTGTCCAGTGCCTTTCCTGTTATCTTCATCTTCAAAGCAATCTTCATACACCTGCCCAGATTTATCCATCATAGGGTCCCTTCTGGAGGGATGGTAGATGGAGCTGTGCTTCTTAATGCTGCAGCATTCACTGGGATCTCAACTTTAAGATGTCCAAACTCAACTCAACTGAGACTGGTTCCATTATATTTTACCACCCTGCTTATATATGGCCATGTATTGTTATTTGGAAACTTTTGGTATTTTGATAATTATGATGATCAAAATCCATAGACCAATGTAAAGTGCTTTTTCCTATAATTACTTGATTCCAACTAGGATCAGTTTCTTTGTACTCATTGCCCCAATTTTTACCCTGAAATAAGCTTCTCATAGGTGTCTCATCTATTCACATGGTTTTGAATAATTTAATATGCTATGTAATATCATTTAAATATTATGTCTAGATACTTCTTCTGAGTATCAAAAGCAAAAATACTTTGCTTACTTTAGAGCAGCAGCTCTCAACCTGTGGGTTGTGACCCCTATGAGAGACTGCATATTAGATATCCTGCATATCTGATATTACAATTTATAACAATAGCAAAATTACAGTTATGAAGTTGCAATGGAAATAATTTTATGGTTGGGGGTCACCACAAAATGAGGAACTGTATTAAGATGTCACAGCATTAGGAAAGTTGAGAACCACTGCTTTAGAGTCTCGATGTAGAATTATGCGTGTCGTGGTCCTCTTAAAACTAACTTACTAACTTCCAAAGTTCATTTCCTGTTTTTCTGCAAGGACCCCATGCATTCTCATGGCAAAACTCTGTGAATTGTCTTCAGCACTGGCTACTGCATTCACACCCCAACTATCTTATCAAATAAGTCCTGTGTAGTCTTTTCCTATAATGTGTCTCACATCCATCTGACTCTCTGTGTCTACTGCAGCCACCACCCTGCCTATAAATATCTCCTCCTTATCTCCCAGCTTTCCTTTCTATTCAGCTGATACTCAGCCCTCTGACCCGACCCTACACAGCAGACAGACTGAGCTTTAGAAAAAACCCAAACTGATTTTCTCCCCTGTAGAAATCCTTTAATGGCTTTTGATCCATCTTTGGATAAAATCCAAATTCCTTTTTTCCACTCAGGTTCAATATGACCTGGTCCCTGAATTTCTCTTCAGTCTCTCTTCACCAAATCTTTCTAAAGAAAATTTCCAAACAGTTAGCAGAATGGAGTGCTTTGCAGCGACTATCCATGAGACCACTTGGGTTTAATCATTAGCGCTTTACAGACACTTTATCATGTTGCTATCCATTTACGCACTTCTCTCTTCTCCCAGCAACCATTCTTGGTTTTGGTGCACTCCCAATTGACAACAGACTCCACCCTCAGTTGTAATAGTCTTCCTTTACAGTCTAGCTATAGATATGGTCATCTCTCTACTCCTTGAACCTGTCAGATGATAGGGAATCACTGGGCCCTGTACCTGTTTCTCCTTCTGCTTAAAACAGCCTCAGCTCTTGTTAATGCAGATCTCATCCTTCAGTTGTAAACTTAAACTGCCAAACGCTAATCTATCTTTGGATCTCAGTCTAGACTAGACCTACGTTCCACCATATGTGTGCCCTACGTGTTGACGTGTTAAAATAACTAGACACCCCATAAATGCAGAGGCTATGCATGTATTTAAACATGCATGTTCACCTATGCAGAAATCAGAGTGATATTTCTAGAAAGATTAAATGGGAAGGAACTACATTAAGCAGTTAACACATTATCTTTTTTTTTCAATGATGTATAAACAGAAGAGTTTTTCCTTAAGGCTTCTGGGGGGAAGCTGGAGCTTATTGATGCCAGGATATAACCAGCAATTAGCCAGTAATTGAGAAAATTGCTAAATGACAAGTTCTCTGGCTAGAGGGCCAGCCAAGAGAAGACTGGTGGGTTTTGCCATGTCCCAAGTAACCCTTGCCCTCGAAAGCACCCATGATCAATATACAGCCTAAAGTGAGAGATAATGTTTGATATGGAAACACAGTTGAATCTAAGTGACAGTGGAGTGGGGCTGATTTGTGGTAGGCAATATCCTGAATGCTTTCTCTATATCAAATAAAATTTTCCTATAGCCTAAAGTCTAATGTGACTCCCATTTCACAGCCAAGAAGACTGAGGGCAGTAAAGTTATTTTAAAACATTCCATTTATGGCACTATTCTGTGACCCCATTTGGAAGTACAAGATTAATCTAGAAAATCCACAGACTGCTGTAATGAAGACAGGTGTTTGGCTTATTCCAGCAAATGTCTAAAAATGCAAAAATAAATAAATAAATAAAAACAAATTTCACATTTAGATCTGAGAGACCCAAGAGATGAACCCTTGGTTAGTGAACCTTGAGACCCAAATCTAATCAAACCATCATGTTGACTTGTGCTTGTGGTCATCCCAATCCCATCCTTTCTTTTTTTTTTTT
>OU015744.1:42780768-42796743 GCA_907169655.1 Acomys percivali | reverse complement strand
GCCTGCCTCTGCCTCCCGAGTGCTGGGATTAAAGGCGTGCGCCACCACAGCCCGGCTTCCATCCTTTCTTATACTTCACCCATGTGCACCTTTAACAATTCCTTCTGAAAAGAATTCCACCCCAGATAGAAGCTCAGCACATACTCTCAGGAAACCATTGTCATCTTTCTGGTCACAGAAGGCAGCATACAGAATGTTCCAGAGAAAGCAAATGGGTTTCAGGCACAGTGTCTAGCTTGAAGAGTAGATGTTCCCAAACAGATGACCATGTAACTAGAAACATCTCTAGGCTTCAGGGCTAGTTAGTACCCCACTCTGGATATGTGGAAGCGCACATATAGGAGCTTAGAAGAGTGCTTGGGGAAAACATCCCTGATGATGCTGACTTGAGAGAGGAAGGAAAAGATAGGAAGATGAGGGAAGGTGGGAGGGGCAGTAAGTTTGATGGCCCACATCAAGGGCGGAAAAGGAGGGAGGGAGGAAAGGAGGGGAGGAGGGAGAGAGAGTTGGTCCATGGCATTTGCATTGCTCTTAGCTAGATAAAGCTGCCTGCAGCTACCACTTACAATGCAAATTGAGTTTAAAGTCCTTCACAGTAACTACACAGCAAACCTCTTTCGGCTTTAAATAGAATACTGCAGTGTGGGATGATCAGAGCAAGGGGGGAAATTCAGAGAAAACATGAAGGAAGAGTTTAAAGGAAAATACCCTGCCATATTTGAGCAGGTGGAAGTGTAAATGTAGAGAGACAATAAAGGAAATGGAAACATAGTATGTATTAAAGGGCTCAGGGAACAATCCATCAGTAAGTGAGTTTAAACTGTTAAGAAGGGAGAAGAGAAAAACTTTTGGGGGAGGAGAATTTTGTCCAAGGAGACTTGGACCTGGTGCTCTCCCAGGGCAGGCTGGTACCTCCTCCTCCTCCTTGGGTGCCCATCGGAAGGGGTGAGGCGGCTTTTTCCCTACTGTGCAGCTCAACTGAATGAATGGCCCAACAAATGAATAGACCAAGACTGTAGAGAACTTCTTGCTCTGCCAAGCTTCTATTCTATTTCCCCCTCTTCCCATGTCTTCACTAAGACCAGGTACAGGGGTCCGAGATTGATTTGTATGTATCAGAGAAGATTTTTTTAAAAAGCTCTTTGCTATGAACCTGTGCCACATTGTTAATATACAAACTCAAATATTCCATCCAGAATTAGAATTTATAAAAATGCGATGTAACTAGGTACAAAGGTTGAATCCAGGACCCCAGAAACAATAAAGGATGCCATTTTAAACTTCTTCCTTCTACGCATGACATTGCTATTATACCTAGCTCCAACTGAGTCACCTTCTCTCTTGCTTTGATGTTTCCCTTTGCCTGACTAACATATAGAAGAAAACAGGAAGGCAACCTTTTTTCTTTGTAGTCACAAATATAAAGCTCCTTACCCACCACAAAGCTAGCAGACTCAAGGCTGACTTCTCTGGTGGATGGTATGCCTAGATATCATATGCTACCTGGTTATGCTCAGTCACAAAGCATAAAGACTTATAATCATACCACCACTGGGGAAATATATATATATTTTTTAATCAGCAAAAATGGTCTTCATTATGGGGCAGGGATGGGTGGTCCATCTTACAAAATTATCTCTGAGGTATCAGAGCTTCCAGTCTGGGTACCATAGACATGTTGGGCTTGATGGTCCCCAGACATAGTGATGAATGGAGAAAGTATTTTCAACCGCACTTGGAATTCTTCTCAACAGCACCTGGAATTCTTCAATCTAAAACTTCCAGAGAGGTTTGCAGAGGGTGCTCCCATTATTCCCTCCCCCATATATGTGCCTTTTTATTTTCCTCAGAGCTAGCACTCTTAACTTGATTCATTGCATTTCTCTCGGATTCTTTTGCTGTGACTAAATATTACAGAAATGTTAGCATTCTAAAAGAATTGCAGGCCAATATACCTTACAACACGTTCCCTAAGCACTTTCACACACATTTTCTCACATGGACGTTATCATAGGACAATGCAAATACTTTGTTTTAGTTACCAAATCAAGACCCACAGGTAGAGAATGAACCTCAGATACAAAAGTTTTGTTATTCAAATAAAACTAAAAATCGCCTCTACTCAGTTCATACACAAAAGGCAGGATGCAATCCACCTACTGACTCTCCCCGACTTTCCTGCCCAGCATTTAGGCTGATGACAGAGCGAGCTGGCTCAAAGGGGAGAGAGAGCAAGCGAGAGTGAGCGAACACTATTTCACCTCTTGGCACAGCTCAGCTTGCTGAACGCTCCTGCTTTCTGCTGGCTGTTGATTCAGCAGAAAGTACTGCTGCAGAATTCATAATGGTGATTTTTAAAGGCCCCAAGGATTCAGGTCCCCGTTGCTCGCCCCACGTGTCAGCCTCGTTCGCTCGCCGCGAAACATGATTCCCCAGCTACCTTTTAAAAAATTCTGGCTAATGTACTTTCAAGGGGAGAGGGCTCCCCCACTTTTGCAAAAAAAGCCTTGAGGGGGGGGTTTGATTGTCTGAGCAGGTAACCAATGAGCCGGAGAGATGAATAGGCGAGAGATGAAGCTGTACTCTCACTGCAGGCACCCAGAGCCACAGAGAGGGGTGGATCAAGGTTTCACTGGGCCCCTCCCTTCTCATCTCACTCCAAGACTCTTGTAAGCTTCTTCGGGCAAGAAGGGGTCAACTGCTTCCTCAGTATGCCTGGGAGCCGCGCCCTAAAAAGCCTAATCCCTAAAGGCCGTTTTAACTCCCGGGGGCGCCTGGTCCACCTGCTGCTGAATGTGGGGCTCCAGTCACCGAGCCCCCGGATGGATGTGCCATACCCACCCACCCTCCTCTGGCGGCTTGGGTAAGAGCCTAGTCTGAGCCCCCGCCCAGTGCCCCAGCCCCAGAGACCGGAGGAGTCTCTACCACTAGGCGCCTGGCTACCGGTGAAGCACAGCTATCCGCAACTTGCACCCGACCCCAGCGACGGAATGCGGCTGAGCTGGCATTACCTTCGGTCGCATAGCTGTGGTCACGCAGGAAACTGTTGTTGATTTTGCGGGTATCAATGTCCTCCTCCATTGACAGCAGGCTTACTTGCGTGGGAACCAGAAGCCGGCAGACAAGTATCCATGATCCCACCCCGCAGCCAGTCTCACAGGAGAGGGGGGCAGGGGAGCCAGTGGGACTGCACCATGGTCCGAGCCTGAGGAGGAGACGGGAAGGCGGAAAGAGAAGAAAATAAAAACCCGGCAATGGAGCTGTCACCTCCTCCACTCGGTTCTCCGCGGATGCGGTGGCTCCTCCCGTGCGGTGCGCTCACTTCAGCTCCAATTCCCAGCGAGGATGCTGCGCCTGCCTCTTTTGCCTCCGGGTATCAGGACGCACTATGTCCCCCACGAGGGGTCTGGTCCTGCCTGTCCTCCCAGGAGACGCTCTCAAGTGGGGTTGGGGAGATGCCCAACAGGTTCCCCTTGGTAGGCAGTGGCTCCGAGATGCAAAAAAATATAAGAGCCCTCCTCCCCCTGGGAGAACGGGTAGCCGCGACAAAATGGTGCCTTTCCGGACCCACACTGCAGTGGCGAGATGGCAGGGGCAGGATTCAGGCTTGCCTTGTGGAGATTAGGGTGCTGGTCCCACGGGAGGGCGGCTCCCGCAGGTGGGGGCTAGGGAAGCTGGCGGAGAGCTTAGGCAGGGCGCTGCCAGCGCTCTCACCCTCACACCCACTGGCGCGCACTCGCAGCAGCTGCTGGTGCTGCTGCTCCTGCTGCAGGAGGCTGAAGGCGGCTGGTGCATTAAAGGCGAGGCTCCTCCCAACCGCGTCAGCAGACCTAGGACTCTTCCCCAGCAGCAGTGGGAGTCCAGGCACAGGCTGCGGCTGCTCTCTGCTGCAGAGGGGTGCACCAGCAACCAAGGACACCTGGACAGCGAGCCGGTAGCTTGCAGGTTCACTGAAAAAAAAGGCATGGATGCGCTATTCCAATCTCTAGTCTCTGATGTCACGCAGCCAAGGGCAGTGCCTGGCTTGTGCTTAGAGCCCCTTAGCTCACTGCTTTGCTTCTGGACATCTGCACTTGATTCAGGATAGTATTTAGAAATAGGCTCTTTTGGGTAGAAGTCCCTTTTGCTAACCAGATATGATGTAGACCGCTTCTTGCTGAAGTTCAAGGGCCAGGCGTGGAGCTCTAAGCCTGGAGAGATCTGGAAGAGGAGCTTATTCAAAGCTTAGCCCTCCAAGCTAGGACTAGAAAGCAGAGCAGGGGCCAGAACTTTGAGGCTGCCCTCATGCCTGCTTCCTTTCCAAGCGGTCTGGCATCTAAGTGTGAGAAGCTGGTGTTCAGATACGCATCGGTGTCTACACAGGCAGAGACATAGTTTACACAACACAGGCTGAGTTGTGGGTCAATATGTTCATGTGAAGTACACTCTCTGTAGCCCTTTGGGTTTTGTTTCAAACAGATGCGGAGAGCTTCTCCACTCAGGTGTGCTTGTTCAGGGCACCTTCCATGTGCCCTCAACATAACAGGTCCATGAGTGCAGAAGGGAAGCTGGGACCGACTAGTCAGTGCCATCCAGAATTTAAAGGATACAATGGTACAAAAAGTGCCACATAGTTTTACTTGGACTCAGAGCAAATATGGGCAGGGTCCATTTCCCAGCCCACATATTCCCAGATTGCAAATTCCGCATTTGAAAGAAAATGAAATCATTATTGTTATGAAACAAGCAAAAATACTTTGAAGGGGCCATCCAAACCAGTCGAAGAGCAATTTGGAAGAGACCTTCCCCCCGCTTTCCTTATGAAGTAGTGTTCATTTCCATGAGCGTCACTGTAGGAAGAGACATCAGCAAATGTCTTGCTCAGTTAAGCTCCACGAATTTAGCCAGATGGGCCCTAAGGGACTCGTGAGTTAATTATATACATACAACGAATGCTTCAGCTAACACAATTTAGAAAGTATTTGAAGTTCAAAAAAAAATAGGAAAACAAATCCTTAACTGAGGCTGGGGATTGTCACTAGGTTTCTAAGGGGGGAAAAAAAGATGTTTCTGGTGGGTAGAAAGTGGTACTGTTTCCATATCTAGGAAGTAACAGTGTCTCTTGGGGGAGAAGAAAGAGGAGAAACGGTAACCTACAATTAAGAGGTGAAGGTGAGCTGCTAGTAGATTCTATTTTCTCTTCCTGTGGCAGGTAAGTCCTACATGCTCGTTTGACTATCTTTTTCAAAGGCCACATGTGAAACGGCAGGAGCAGATGAGAATAGATACACATTGGTTCAGTCCACTTCAGTATGGGTTGCCCTAATGGCAGCTTCCATGTTGACCTGGGGAGCTGCAGGGTGCCTTAGTCACCCCTTTCATCTTCTCTTGGGGATTGGCATATGTTAAGGAAGGAAGAGAAGGGAAAAAAGTTCATCTCTCAATGCATCAAGGTGCTGAAATGTCTAGCCTTCAGGTGAAATGATTTTTTGGTCTTCCAGAGCTGAGGACATACTGGAAGGTTCATCTCCTTGTCTTTTTAGAACACCGACTGGATTGGAATAGAGATGGCTGTATGGTAGCCCAAGTGGGTTCTGGCTTATAGGTCGGATTGGGTTTGAGGAGTTTTCCATAGTAACCCATGAGAAATACAAGCTCTCCTCAGCCCCTGAGTCTACTAAATTTTCCATTTGGCATTTCCTGCAATATTCTGCCTTCATTCACTCAATAGTACATAAGACACAAGTCACAAGAAGGCAAATGAGGATTCCCATTTCCACCCACTGAGTAGAATTCTAAGTTCTGAGATGCTGTTTCTATTCGTTGAGATCACACCATGGACCTCTACTATTTTTTTTGTTTTCACAATTATTTTGGTCTTCCTCTTGACATTTTGTATCTCAGCATTTGTTTATTTATTGCTGTTAAATATTTTCATCATGTCTCCAATATCAGGTGCCTGCCACTTAACAAATGTTTGCTTACATTTATTGAATTGTAGCACATATTGAATGAAAAAGTAAATTTTTGAATATAGTTAGTGGTCCTTAGTCTTTTTTTTTTTTTTAAATGTATATAGTGCTCTGCCTGCATGTACACCTACACGCCAGAAGAGGGCAGCAGATCACATTATAGATGGTTGTGAGCCACCATGTGGTTGTTGAGAATTGAACTCAGGACCTCTGGAAGAGCAGTCAGTGCTCTTAACCTCTGAGCCATCTCTCCAGCCCCTGGTATTTAGTCTTTTATTCTTCTATGCTAAAAATCATGCAAAAAATATTGTGAGCCTGTGGTTTTCTAGGTTATAATCTCTACTCCTATGTGAACAATTGTTGTCATTGAGTCCTATATGTATGTATGCAAAAAAAAAAAAATGACTAAACATTTGGTATGTTCTAGGACTGGTCTAAATACTGGAAGTACAGACAATAGGAAACAGAGTTCCTTCCTTCACAGAAGAGTGGGAGCTTTGAAGTGGTAAACATGATATAGCAAGTCAGTTGTGGTGACTAATGTGGACAACACCTTTAGAACAAGGCCTGGAATGATAGCTCAGCAGATAAATGTGCCCTAGGTCAAGCCTAATGACCTGGATTTGATCCCCAGAACTCACATAGTGGATGGAGAAAACTGACTCCTGAAAGTTGTCCTTTGATTTTCACATGCATGCTGTGGTGAGTGAGCACAGATGCGAATGCACACACACACACAGACACACTTACATATACACATACACACACACACACACACACACACACATAAGTTTAAATCAACAGATATAGCAGATCAAGTATCACGCTCTGATACCAGGTAGGGCTCATTTTCATCTACCTATTGCTGTGTCCTCAAGGAAGGTACAAATCTCACTGAGCCATAGATTGTCTTACCCACAAGTTAGGGAGAGAATGGTATCAGGTTCATAAAATCACTGTGAAGATTAAACAAAATAAAATACTAAGTGGAAAGAATACACTGCTGTGCCTTAGATAGCCATTGCTATTGTTTCATTTCATTTTGTCATCATTACCACTATTGATTTCCAACAAATATGAGTGCCAGACACTGACACAGGACTGAGATTCCACACGTCAATTTGTGAGATGGATAGTTGGTCGCTGTTGTCATGGACCTCAGCATCCAATTTACTGTTTAAGTAAAGGGGCCACATCCTCCAAAGGGGGCAGCAGAGGGCACTCAGAAAGGCTGACCTAATTCAGTCTTACATCTACACAGAAAGAGCAAATTACAAACACAGAGCCCTCTTAAGTTGCCCCATTCAGCACATGGATACATCCTCTTTCCTCTCATCTTTATCCTTGGTCCCTCTCCCAACATAACTCCTCCTACTTGTCTGGTCAGCTCCTGCTTCTACATGTACTGAGACCTTTGAGCTCAACCTGTCCGATTAGCACATTAAACAACTACAATTTTGTTAAAAACCCTTGACACGCTCCAGTCTAGAGAGTCTTAAATGTATAGGATTCAGGTGTCAGGCAGTCCTGGTTTGTATCTCAACTTGGGCATTGATAAGTGTTTTAACATCTGAGCCCCCATGTTTACAAAGTAGGCCAGAGCCCTAGAAGCCACTTGGCAGGGTTGTTGGGTAGCTTTAGAGATGATGTAAGGAAAGTATTTGGTACAGACAAGGCCCAGAGCCAGACCTCATGAGATGAAGGATGGCATTCTTTCTCGGTAGCGCTCCATGGAGACCTCTGTCTGCACAGAGCTAGAGAGACGCACTACAAATGATCTTCATGGGAAGACAAGCGACCCAGAAACCTGAGTTTTATAACCTCTGGCTCTTTTAATGAACAACTCAAAACAATATAGATGATGCTTTAGACCTTGCAAAAGAAGCCTATAAGCTATAGCGTTGCTACAAATATGAGGAAAGAGGACTCTCCCTTCTTGGTGCTCACTGCAGCCACAGGTCTAGGCACACTTTCCCATGGAGGAACCCCATGCATTTTCTCTTGAGGATCTCAAGTCATGCCATGCTCACCTTTCTCTCTATGTGCTGGGTGCCCAGAGGTTGTCCCACAAGTTTGTAATTCCTTCTGGCACATGCTGTAGCATGTAACTCCACATGAATGATTTCTTAACATGGCATTTAACCTAAGAAAAGGAAAGCGAAGCCTCTTGCCCTCCCAGGGCTGTATGAAGTTTAGATTAGGGACTACTGCGGGCCAGGGCTGTGTAGGAGGCACATCTCTGCCCAGCTGTGCTTTGAGAAAGATCACGGTGACAGCATAACATCTGAAATATGCCAGATGAGATAGTTGTATCAAAGAATATAATTTAAAGCCTATAAATCAAGTTGTTGTTGTTTTAAATGTGAGAGCCAGTCTTTCAACATTTACCAGTAGGCCAATAGAAACTCACCACTTGCTGAAGTATCTTTGTATGCAACCGTTTGCACCCACCCCTGTTATCTGTGCAACATTTCCTCTAATTTCCAATACTATCCTCCCAAACTGAGTCAGCTCCAGAGCATTCCACTATCCAAGGAACTTCTAAGACAATATTTTAAAACAGCTCTTAAATTTCTACTTTCAACACAAAGCTTTCTCATATTTATCAGAAGAAATCTGAGGAGTCCTTTGATTCCTTCCAGGCTAGCAAGGAAATGGCCATGGTAGAGTCCTGAGTGACTGCTCTGGAAGGCTCCCGGCCATGATAGAGTCCTGAGAGACTGCTCTGGAAGGCTCCCAGCCATGGCAGAGCCCTGAGTGACTGCTCTGGAAGGCTCCTGGCCATGGCAGAGCCCTGAGTGACTGCTCTGGAAGGCTCCCAGCCATGATAGAGTCCTGAGAGACTGCTCTGGAAGGCTCCAGGTCATGGCAGAGCCCTGAGTGACTGCTCTGGAAGACTCCCGGCCACAGCAGAGCCCTGAGAGACTGCTCTAGAAGACTCCCAGCCATGGCAGAGCCCTGAGAGACTGCTCTGGAAGGCTCCCGGCCATGGCAGAGCCCTGAGTGACTGCTCTGGAAGGCTTCCACACCCGATCATGTAAGAAATACTGGCCATGCCCTCTCTCCAGGATTTGAGGCTCCACAGTTACCTTACCCTTGCTTCTCATAAGTCTAGGTATGAAACAACAACAACAACAAAACGACAACTACGACAATGATGACAATGACAACGACAATGACAATCATCATCAGCTGTTCTTCGTGTCTACGTGGGTACTGATGTAATCAGAGCAAAGGCACAAAGTCCCAGAAAACATCATCTTAACCTGATCTCAGTCAGTGGTTCTGCAGGTAACGTGGGCTGCCTTGCATGGGGTAGTTTTAATTTGTAACACATTTGTTAAGTACAAATGATAAGCTCCGTAACCAGTTAAGCCACTCTCCAGAGGAGGCATGGTGTAGCCCCTCATTAGCACACTCAAAGCAAAGCTTTAGTATAACTGACAAACAAAAATATAGAGCAGAAAACAACTTCTATATCTAAAAATGTACCCAAGGTGTCACTTTATAGAAACTACTTTTAGAAAATTAGGTATGGCTAAAAATTTTAAACATGGAGCCTTACTTGTGAAATAGGGAACAACTTAAGCATCCACTAATAGAATTGTTTGGGCAAATGATAGTGTCTTCATATATTGGGCAAGTATCAGGCCTTTGATACAATGATGGTGGTTAACACTTAATGAGCACCAGTGAAGCAGACCCTGTGTGAAGGGCGTTATTTTCTCCATCTCGTTGAATTCTATCTATAGTTCCCAAGGTAAGCGTTATAATTATCTCCATTGTACTGACGAGAGCAGAATTAAATAAGGAAGCTGTCAAAGAAATAGGAGTCCAGTTCAGCCATGGACAGTCTTTGAAGGCCATGCACTTAATCACTGTGCTGGGAGAAGAGCAGGGGAGGGTCACAATGGGATCCCCTCAAGGTCTTTTCTATACTACCTGCCTCTAGATTCCAATTCATCGCTCATCATATTCTGTCAACTGGTGAGGATGTGATAAAATCCTACTCTCATGCATCACTGTGGGACTGCAGCGTGTAGCCACACAATGTCACAGCTACTCAAAGTGTAGCCATCTCCACATGACAATGCAATTACCTCACCACCTATAAATACTCATAAAAAGAGGAGGGAGGGGGAAGCACATAAAAGCTTGCACATGAATGTTTACAGCAGTAGTATTCAAAATAACACAAAAGTTGCTACAACAGGAATGTCCATCAACTGATGGACACAGATACACACACACACACACACACACACACACACACAAAGTATTTAGCAATAAAAAGCAGTGAAGTACTAATACACATTATGTCATAGATGAAACTTAATAAAACTGTGGCTGGTAAGAGAAGCCAGACAAACAGGCATTTTTTTGTGAAATATTAATGGGCAAATCTATAGAGAGGAAATAGATTAGTGATTGCCAGGGGGCTGTGGGAACTGCTAGTGGGTTCAGGCATTCTTTTTAGGGTAATGGAAATTAGAGGGGGCCCATAGATGGTTGTATAGCTCTGAAGATCCTGAAAACCACGGAATAGTTTCTTCTCAAAGGTTGGGCGGTATGACATGTACCGCACATCTCAATGGAGCTCTTCCTAAAAGACAAGTAACCAGTCATTGCCATCATTCCTGCATCTCCCCTAGTGAGTACGCCATACCCTCCAGATTTATCAGCACAGAAACAATCTAAGAACATCTAATGGCAGAGGCGATTGTTAATGTTCTGCCATGAAAGCAGAAGAAAGCAAATAAGTTATGCCCAGCTTTGGATAAGAAGGCGAACATGCCATGGCTATGTGGGGGTTTTATATGTCTTCTACCCTGGAATTTCTGTTTTTAAAAAAAACACTTAGTGTATATCATTTCTTAGAAAGAGGAAATAAAAGCATATATGAATTCCATGGAATATTTTGTAGCCTGCAACCTACGCTGAGAAGATCCAGTAATTCTTTGTTGATGGAAGTTAGAAAAAAACTGGTGTGAAAATGTGCATGTGGTCAGTATGGCCACACTGCACTGTGCCTCAGAAAAGCAATGCTAGCATTTGCTAGTAGCTTAACAGCTGCCACATTGAAAAGTTCAAAAACTGAAAGGCATTCAAATTTATGTTTAATACAACATTCTAAAATACATACTTTCAACATGCAATACATATACAATGATTCTGATTGATTTACAAAGTTACCTTTCTTTGATACCAATATTTGAGAGCTGTTTCATATTTACAGATGACTCAAAATTGGCTGTCCTAGGGAGGTAATTAGTAACTAACTAGATGTGTCAGTGTTTCCCAGACTGGACATCAGGGGTGCAAAGGGATTGTTAGTAAAATGTCATTTCTTTTGAAAAAAAAAAAGCGCATTTTAACATGTTCTTTCAGAAGCAAACAGTTATTCTACTAATGACTGGAATTTGAATTTGATGAACCTCAAAACTATTTCAATTCATACAAACAAAAAGTGAAAACATATATGGTCATAAAAATATACATACCTATTATGTAGAACAGACAAATTGAATGCAATTTTCAAATTTTCATTTCTTCCTAAAGCACTCAAACTGAATGAACAAAATAACAAAAGACAAAAATGGCAAAAAGTACTCACATATACCATAACCCATATTGTCTCTGGCAGTTACCCTGTAATTGGCTCACTGTGTGGCTGAACACCTATGGCTTGAATTTCAGCTGAGTGACAAAGGCAAATAGCCAGATGCCACTGTCTATAAAAAGAATTTTTACAGATGTGTATATCTATAATCTGTTATGCTTAGGACATAGTTTCCCATATTATGAGAACAATCAGTGCTTTCTTAGCTTGGATTGGGGAGCAGAACTTTGTGGTCACATGATCAAAGGAAGAATCTCTGATGAACTGTAGAATTTGATACTTCATTGCCATATACACGGCAATTTTGAGTGTGCAGTGTGCACATCCTCCTTCTCAGGGTTCTTTCTCCACTCAGCGCTACCAACCACTCCTGAGTCTCCTGCTGCCTGAGGCACACTTGCTGGTTCTTCCTCACCCCTTTGATCTGTAGAGGCCAGAGTTCTGGACCTCACTATCCACAGTCCTTTTCTCAGTTACCACCCACAAGATTACACAGGTCCCCAGATCTGAACTTTGAACAGAGAGTTCTCCCCTAAACAATCTTAGCAGCTGAGTGGATGTTTCCCTGGATGGCTTGGAGGCATCTCCATCCTCAGCGCTGCCTGTGTGCCAGCTCCACTTGCTGTCACTGAATTCTTCTCTTCCCCACATGCTTCCCATCAAGTTTGCCAGCTCTAACTTCAACGTGTATCCATAATTGACCAGTTCTCACCACCCCAGCTGCTACGCTGTGATGCCCATACTGTTCTACTTACCAAGAGTATTTAAATACTAGCTACTCTCCAGGATCCCCCAAAGCAGCTTGCTGTACCATCACAGTGCTTGATTTTAGATTTTAATTTAACTTTTTAATTCTCTCTCTCCCCCACACCCACCCCTTCTCTCTGTGTGTGGAGGGGTGTGTGTGAGTGTAGGTCTGTGCACATAAATGCAGTGCCCTCAGAAGTCAGAAGGCATCAGATCCCCCTTGAGATGAAATTACAGGACATCATGTGTGAGCTACCTGATATGGGTGCTGAGAGCTGAAACAAGGTCCTCTGCAAGAGCAGTGCAATCTCTTCACTGTCGAGCCTGTTCAAGCTAAGGTTCATGTCTTCCTCCACAGTTTACACTCAGTAGGAAGTATAGGACCTTTAAAATGTAAATCACCCCATGCCACTTTTCTGCCCACAGCCTCTGGCTATAATTCTATTTTTTGTGTACTCTCTGTAGTACCACCAAATACTTCCAACTCCCGTACTGACATGGGGGCATCCTAAGTGTTCATTAAATATCATAGGGATAACATTAACCCCAGAATGTTTGCATCTGCTTTCCTCTCTGACCTCAAGGCCATCAGCAGGCACCAGCATAGCTCAGCAGTTTGCTTCTTTGAGGATTGTTCTATTATCAACCTGTGAGAAGGACTGTAAGCTCTGTCACAGGTGAAAGAAATCTTGGTGAGCTTTACCCTTGGACATACCATGGATACCTTGAGATAGACTGGGTGAAGCCATCCTGGGCCTGGAATTTAGGAATTGTACCTGGGGACTCTACCTGGACTATTGTTTTTCTAATCGACCCTCAATGGGAGAAGGAGACCACCCCTTCCCACGTGAGACAGGCAAGCTGAGAGGAGAGAGCGGCAACAGGCTTGAGCACACGTGGATCGGAAGGAGGATCAGCAAACAGGCCGGACCAGCATGCAGGCCAGAGACACCTAGGGACCCCTCCCATGGAACGGATACCAGAAGGTTCACTCTTTTTTCCCTTTAACCTTTTTTCCCTCTTGTGTAAGCTAGTTGGGTTGTATAACAAAGTTTAATTGTTAAGAAACAGTGCCTACATTAACCTTTCTTGGATGCTAGCCTCTGTATAAAATAAAGCCCTACCATTTCCCCACCAATGCTCTAGCCATGTGATACAGGTAAAAAAAAAATATATATATTTGTTTGCCTTTGGTTACTACATAAGGAGAGTATGATTTTTCAGGGAGATAGGAATGCTTTTCATATAATTGGCACCTAGAACAATGTTTGCAATGTTAGTGTAGTCCAAGGCAGTAGTTCCCAACCTGTGGGTTGAGAAATCAGATAGTTACACTAATATTCAGAAGAGTTGCAAAATTACAGTTATCTTTTGCCTTACTTTTGAGTATGGGTCCCATGTAGTTCAGGCTGGCCTCAAACTTACTGTATCCCTTGAGCATACCCATTACTCTCTCATCCTCCAGCCCACACCTTCTCAGTGCTGGAATACATTCATGCGCTACCATGCCTGGTTTATGTAGTCCTGTGGAATTTAACCATGAGTATTGCAAATGCTAGGCAAGCAAACTACCAGTGACAATTGAACTATATACCCAGTCTTGTAAGAGTGCATCCAAGACTGTGTGGTTTTAAAGAATGAATATGAATCAAGACAGAGAGTAATGAACAATAAATACAAATTGTATACTGAAAGCATTTGGCTTAGCCCCCAACAACAAGTGGCCCTTTCTTTAGGCTTCTTGGAGGTAAGCTTTGTTATACGCACAAATGGTATGTGTTTTAGGTTGGGGGGGTGGGTAGCCACAGGGCACCTTGGGGTAGAATTAGCCTCAGCAGAGTGACTGCTTGATTTGGCCTGGGAGCTTTGGGTCACATGATTTTCCATCCACCTAGTTACTGAGTCCAGTTCTGTGGCAATCACTAATAACTTAGTAATGACTATGAGGCCTATGTAATGGTGCTTCAATGACCAGCATGAATACCAGGCTAAGAAAAGCTCTGGAGGCTGATACTAACCTATGCAGGGTGTCACATTAATGACAGGAAGGTGATACAAACACTGAAAGCAAGGGACGCTTTACCTGAGACACTTCCAGATCTCGCTCAATACAATCCATCCTTGGTTGATATTAGTAATGTACTTTTTCCTGTAGTGACCCATAACCATGAGTATGGCAGCATTCAATGAGTTTTGCTAACTCTTCTGACAAATCGTTGAAACTGGGGTTAATTTGGGACCTCCTATTTGGGGTTGGTGCCAAGAGAGTACAATGCTTACAAACTTTACAGCTTGTCTACTTCCAGGTAATGTGAAGCAGTCTTTGGACAAAGTTCAAGCTGAAGGGTGGGTTTACAGACCATTAGGTCTGGACCATCATCATTCTGCTGATTAGGAAACTACATCACAGAGAAAGGTAGAGACTTGTCAGGATTACCTGGTGATTCAGTGACTACCTGGAAGTAAAGCACCTATTAGCACAGCTCCCAAGCTCCACCCCCAGGCCACTTCATAACTTCCATTCGGGGATACTCATCATTTTTGTTAAGAAGGTTAATAAAAGCTACGGAAAGACCCACTGTCTAGCTGAAAGCATTGAGGTTGGTCAGATGGCGACCTTACCACTCTTCCAAAAGTCAGTGGGTTCTATGCACTTACCTGCCAATTTTATTTTATTTTTTATGGCTGACAAGTATTCCATAGTGTATATGTACCACATTATTATTATCTCTGAAATCATATATACATCATACAAACTGAACAGGTTGTATCAATATACTTAGGAGTGTGTGTGTGTGTGTGTGTGTGTGTGTGTGTGTGTGTGTGTGTGTATCACAACAATTAAACAATAGAGGCCATGGATTTGAGAGAATGAGGGAGCATGGGAAGACTTGGAAGGAGAAAAAGAAAGGGGTAATGATGCAATTATATTTAAATTAACCCCCCCTACACATCCTGGAAGTCAGTTGGCCTAGTCTTAAAGCAAAATCACAAAGCAGCTGGTTTCTCTTGCCTTCTCTTCTGCCCTGTCCTGGGCCATGAAGGGCCTGTGGAAGAGCAGTAGCAACAGAAAGGTCTGAACAGGAAGTCTTCTGTTTACTGAGAACCAGGCCCAGCTGCCTCTACCCCACACCTCCATACTCTCTTCCTCTTTTCATCTTAAGTGAGAAATTGCAAACCACAGGCAACTTTAGAGGCCATAGGTTGGAACACATCACAAACTCTGCCCATTGTGTGAGAAACAGTAAAAAGCTCAGGTGCTCTACAAGCAAGCTGTCCTAGCTATGAGAACACTGGTGTAGAAGTCATAGAAGGCAGAATTAAAGAGCTATGTGGACCTTGAACTTGTAAGCAAGGTTGTGTATATTTTTATACTCAATAAATATTTATGGAATAAATACAGAAGGAAAATAATCATATTTAACATCCATCAAATGGAGACCTTGCAGTTTCCATTTGGCATCTGACGATACCACAAGGACTGAACAGAAGATAAAGATGAGAGCTCATGAATTTACATCTGAAAAGTAGCCTAGGCCCTGAGCAATGACTTTACCATTTTGGTATGAGAGACCTTTTTGAATGAAAGATGTGCATTCGTTCCTGTAGGGTGTGTGTGTGTGTGTGTGTGTGTGTGTGTGTGTGTGTGTGTGTGTG
>OU015744.1:42758371-42771642 GCA_907169655.1 Acomys percivali | reverse complement strand
CCCTCCCCTCCCCTCCCCTCCCCTCTCCTCTCCTCTCCTCTCCTCTCCTCTCCTCTCCTCTCCCAGTAAATATTATTGAGAATCTATGCTGTGGAAATACTTTGTGAATCCCCATAGTGGCTGAGTAAGAAAATATAACTCCCTATACTTTTTAATTTCCCCACTCCCATATCCAAGAAGCAAGTTGACTCTCTCCAGTTCTTCCTGGTTCAGGATTTTATTTCTGCTCATCGAGGATCAGAAATGATTATGCTAGGTCACTGCCATTACTAACAATATTTACTACAGCATTTCTAATAAAAACAAAGCTTTTTCAGGCTGCAGGCTTCATGCTATGCAATTTACATAGCTCAACAAGTTTAAATGTCAAAAAATCCTGAAGACCGGCTTTTGACATATGATGGCAAATTGCCTCTAAGTATTGTTATTGAAGGCTCTTTCCCTCTGTCCTCTTTCCAGTCCATTCTACTCATTTTATTGACAGACTAGTTGTCTCCACAACAACAGGAAACTGTCCCCAAATCAAGCTGAAAGCCACACAGTGTTCTGGGAGCAACATCCCAATTTGCTATACTCAAACCAATGTATTTACAGTTTACCTATTGCAATAGTTCGAAGTTGTGGTCAGGACACTTCTGGGGATTCCTAAAGAATCCTGCAGGGGCTCCACAAATCAGAACTTCCTGCATAACACTGAGATGCTATTTGCTTTTTACCTCACATCCTCTCTTTTTTATTATTTAATTTATTCATATTACAACTCAGTTGTTATCCCATTACTTGTATCCTCCCGTTCCTCCCTCCTTCCCACTTTCACCCTATTCCCCTCCCCTAGTTCTAAGACTGAGGGGGACCTCCTCCCTACTATATAGTCATAGGCTATCAAGTGTCATCTTGGTAGCCTGCTTATTCTTTCTTTGAGTGCCATCAGGCCTCCCCACCAAGGGGAGGTGGCCAAATATGGGGCACCAGAGTTCATGTCAGAGTTAGTCCACGCTCTCCCCATAACTGTGGAGAATGTCCTGTCCATTGGGTAGATCAGAGTAGGGGTTCGATGTTTACTACTTGTATTGTCCTTGGTTAGTGCAATAGTTTGAGCAGATACCCCTGGGCCCTGATCCCCCCATCATGATGTTCTTCTTGTAGGTTTCTAGGACCCCATAGGTCCTTCTATTCCCCCATCTCCTTTATTTCTCTTACTGAGAGTCCCAGTAGGATGTCCTCACATCTATCCCAATCTCCTGGTAAGTGAAGACTGTCATGGAACATGCCTTTTGGGCTAATGCTAATGGGCTAATGGGCTAATATACCATGTGAATAGAGTTTCCCCAAGGCTGCACAGTGTGGACTATCATAACAATCTGAATACAGAGGCAGGTACTAGAACCTGGCTCTCTTTTATTAAACCAGGCATTAGAAATATTTCCAAAAAATGTGAATCAGTACTACTCTAATTTTTTGTTTAGAAAAATTATAAAAGGAATTCAAAGCTTGACTGAGTGACAGGAAGTAGGAGTTTGAAGTTTTTGAGAGGGCATACCGAGTCTCTTCTTGGTGACCTATTATCTTTCCTCTGAGTGCCACCAGGCATCCCCATCCAAGGGACATGGTCAAATATGGGGCACCAGAGTTTGTGTGAAAGTCAGATCTCCTTCTCCACTTAACGGTGGAGAATGTCCTGTCCATCGGCTAGTCTGGGTAGGAGTTCGAAGTTTACTGCTTATATTTTCCTTGGCTGGTGCCATAGTTTGAGGAGGACCCCAGGGCCCAGACCCACCTGTAGTTTTCCAGGACCCACTGGATCCTTCTATTTCCTCATTCTCCCAGGCTTTTCACACCTAAAGTCCTATGAGCATATACAGGGGGAGGAGGTCCCCCTCAGTCACAGACATAGGGGAAGAAAGTAGGGGGGGAAGCAGGAGGGAGGGAGGAATGGGAGGATACAAGGGATGGGCTAACAACTGAGATGTAATATGAATAAATTAATAAAAAATTATTCAAAAAAAAAAAAAAAAAAGAGAGGGCATACCCCCTGAGTCTCTGTGAAGGCTGTTCAAGCTTAGGCTTAGGGTAGGCACAGGAGAAGCAGAAATCACAGCTAGGCTATGGGGACCTGCAAAATAAATAGTAGGAGGCAGTTCTTCAAGGTCTAGTATTCAGCCTGAAGAGACTGCAAGCTTCCTGGTGAAACCCAGTGTCTGATCAACATAGCACCCAGATGTTCATCATAACGGCAGTTCATGCTGCCCTCAGCATGAGATAGGAGACATGGCGGGTAGGACATATGGGCCCCTGTGAGAAGAGCAGAAGAAGCTGGGGATAGATTTGTGGGTCCAAAGGTAGCAGACTTAAAATGAGCACATTATACCAGAGGTCATGGTAAGTCCAGGCTGTAGCAGCAGGAGGTAGTAATATTAGCAACAACAACAACAAAAATCAGCTACAAAAAAGGCCACATATAAGTCTAGGAGAAATTATATTTAATTTTTTTAAACCTATTTAAAAACTCTTGTGACTCAATAGTTAAAAGATAATCCAAAACCCTTGAACAAAAAGACCTACAAATGACAAACAGGTTTCTGAAAATATGTTCACCATTATTAGTCAGTGGGGAAATGCCAGTCAGAGCCATCACATGCCACTGTGCTCCTATATCCGGCATGGAGCATGGTGGGAGCATCACTGCGGAGAAGAAATCTGATTCTAAGGCATATTCTGATTCTAAGCTCAGGAAACTGAGGTTCTCAACATGTTCTTACATGCCATGAACAACTGTAATTACATAGTAAAGTACATTATTAGTTTTTTTTCTTTCAATATGTCTATCTTGGTAAAAGATTACTCAGCTATTCATATGCAAATATGTATGAGGTGGGTTGGACCTAACTACTTAACCAAACAATTTTTGAGTCAGCAAAAGCCTCACAAACTTTCATCATGTGTAGTTCCCAAGCTGCATCTGAGGGGTATAGAATGTATACAGTATAGAGCAACGTGCTCATGGGCCCAGACCAGGGTGGGCCAGAGGTTCTGATCAAGGTCCCCTCAAAAGAAAGTCTGTGCTCCCAACCCTTCTATTTATGTATGCGCTTTCTCAACAGCACCTGGAGACAGGTCCCAGTGTGAAGGCAGATGGCCAAGGGAAAAGAGCGATTTCCTCGGGGTCAAGAGAGGAAGCAGGAGACTACAGGATGAAGTAGAGTGAGCAGCCCTTCCTGTTTCTGACCACTCACTAATCCCATAATGGAAATTTGGGGAAGTGAGTGATTTTATTTGGAGTCTCTCATGAGACTGAAGAATTCTCTCACATTAAAACCAGGAAAAAGAGCAAGAGACCTTGAAGGTGGCTGCATCTTGAATTCTATTCATTTGTTCAAAGAGTGTTCTTGGATTTTTTTTTTTTTTTTTTTTTTTTTTTTAATTCTGACCTCAGTACACTTCAAGGAATGGCAGCATGACCCTTTTTCCTGTCCTGAAGATCAGGGAGTATTTCTCTCCTGTTATGCACATATTACCATCCTCTTAAGGGGTCAGGAAAGCCCTTCATTTCAAAATCTGATTTATCTGCATCTGTAATCTTCCTGTTACCAAGGCAATCTGCATAATAACGGGGCATGAAACATTCTTATTCTCGCTTTCCAGAACGAGAAAGAAACCTTCGGAACAATGGACCAGCAGCATTAACTGTCTTAACCAGGGACCCATTTGCAGATTAAATTTGCTGAGAGGTCAGCTTGCAGCTGCCACCGTGCTGCAAGCCTCACGCGTCACCTACTGTGACACATCTTGAGAAGAGCTAGGGTCTTTTCCAGTCTGCTGATTCTCCGTTTCAATTAGAATAGATTTAGAGTCCCCAAGCTCTAGTTTCTAGGTGGCCTTGTACAATATTATTAATAATTCAATCATACCTGGGCTGATAGCAGGTCACATTTCTACCACCCTACACACACACAAAGCCCAAGCAGATTAAAGGGCCACCCCATGACTAATTTCTTTAGCAGTTTCATATCTGACTGACATCCATTTATCTAATTGCTGCTAGCCGATTTAATTTCATTTTGTTAGCTTAAAATAAATGGGAAAAACCTGTTTACTTTTTAAATATTTGACTCATTCTTTCTCATTGCCTGAAGCCTGTTAAGATATTCCATTCCATGCTGCGGATCTTATAATTTATCAGTTTTCATTTTCTAAATTCATTTCAGCCTCGCCTCGCTATTTACAATTTGAAGTCTAATATAAAGTTTAATCTTTCACTGCAAATAATTTCATGTTCATGTGAGCCCAGTAATGGGGAGGGCAGCAGGGTGTTCACTGCGAATCTTAGAAAGTTTTAGAGACAGACATTTGTGAGAGCTTTGTTTTCATGGGTTCTAAAGTTAGTTTAGTCACTTAAGTATTGTGGTACCCAGGACAGGTTTCTTCACCCAGGTCTGAGACAAGGGTGTAATAGTTTTTGTATGCAAAATTTACAGGGGGGGAGGGGTCTCACCCTTAAGAGCTGTGCCAGCATAGTCAGTACTTGCATAATCCCAATATGAGTATTTCCTTCTCTATAGATGGCTTGCAATGTCCTTCATCCCTGATTGTGGCCCCAGTCTCTGAGCACTCATTGCCTCATTTCTGAAAGACAGCTGGTAAGAGCACTCTTCTTCATGGCCGTGTGGTAGGCATGGCTTGGAGTTACCTCTCAGCCACGTTAATATCATTATTATTTTACTGCATTATATGGGGCTTCCTCCTGAATTTAAACTTTAGGTGGATTTTTTCTATTACAATTTTACACATGTACACTTTGTGCAGTGACCCCTCATGTCTCCCACTTCGCTACGACCCCAGCCACCCTCCACCCTCTATAATCGCTCATGTTTGAACATTTGCTTGTTTTCTTTTTATGGCATACTAAGATTAACCAAAGCCAACTGTGTGACCGTAAGTTTGGAGCTATTCATCGATGCCCGGTCGGCTCACAGAATGTACACAGTCAAAAGATAGTGAATCTCCCTCTCCCAGAATCTATGGGCAGCCAGCAGCTCAGAGGTAAAGGGCAGGGCTCTGGAGAGGTCGTCTTCGGCTCCAGTGCAGGTAACAATAGCTCTTATGAGCTAATGATTGCGACAGGTACATCAAAGTGAGGGAATGGCTTTTTGTAGTCCTTCCTCCTATCTTTGACACTTATGTACTCTTGGCCCCGCTACTTTTTTTTTTACAGTGGTCTCTGAGATTTGGGGGTGCTGGTGTAAGTGACTTGCAGGAGCTTATGTTTTCTTTTCAAGAATAAAGCTGTTCCCCAGGGGCAGCATGGTTTGTCTATCTCCTGTGGATCTTTCAGCTAACATTCCTCAGTTTTCTTTCTAAAAAATTTCTACAACTCCAATCAGGCTGCTCTGTTTTCTCTTGAAAGCATTGATGATCTACACCCCTTAGTCTACCACAACCCTTTACCCAGGCTGTCCCCAGGCTAAAAGGTTTTCCATTCTTTTTCATATAGCTAACTCTTGTCTGTCTTCATACATTTCAAGCACATTTCCTTAGTGCCTACAGAAGGTCTATTTGAATCATAGTTGGTACTTAGGCAATCATTTGTCCAATTGGCTGCTACGTCTCCCATTCGATAAATTCACAGAGGATAGGAATTTGGTCTTGGTTATGGTTGGATTACCATCCCTATATAATCCATAGGAGCCCCACAAATAATCTGATGGATAAAAGTCATATTATTCCTGCCTGAGTTGTGATAAGAATACCCTTGCCAGGGAAAGGTCATGTGCTACAGCAAACATGCAGCCATTTTCTTCTGCACTGACAGTGCTTGCTGCTTGTTTTTTCTCACGGTGAAATCTAAATGCCTCCTCCTACTATGATGCCCATTTACGTCCCACTTCCTGTCAGGCAGAGCTCTGTTCTTTGGGTATTTACTGGCTCACCAATACTAGCTGTTGTAGAACAGGTAGCATATTACAGTTGGTTGGGTATAGACACTAAAGCCACATACCCCACACTCGGCTCCCTCAGCACTGTGGGGGATGAATCACATGCAGAAGACACTAAAGACATGAATAATAAGCATCTTGGGAAGTAATAGGATACTTTAAGAAGTGACCTATTATCTATCATCTATTTTCCTATCATTTGGGGAGACAGTGGCTACTTCCAAAATGAAGGATCTGTCTCCCCTTCTTTTTCCTCTCTTGCTCCCCATTCCCCCTCTCCTGTCACCTATCTCTTCCTCCTCTCTCTCTCTCTCTCTCTCTCTCTCTCTCTGACGTTGGCTGTTTCCCTCAATCTCTCATCACATTAATTTTGAGATGGTCTCTTGCTGAACCTGAAGCTTATAGATCTGGCTGGACTGGCTGCTTAACCCCAGGGATCCTCCTGTCTCCAGATCACCAGCCATGCCTTGTCATTCTCTTCTCTTGTTTGTTTGTTTCTTTCTTTCTTTCTTTTTTCTTTCTTTCTTTCTGTCTGTCTGTCTCTGTCTTTCTCTTTCTTTTTTTGATGCTGGGAAATTGCACTCAGGACCTCAGACAGAAAGCACTTTACCTACTGAGCCATCTCCCCAGCCTTAAATAAAGATGGCTCTTTTGAAGCTAGCACATGAATATGAGTAGGAGTTAATAACATGAAGACTAGAGGGGAGAGAATGAATACTCTGAGAAGGACAGAGGAAAGATGTTGAGTCATTCTACATGCTGAATGTACGGCATGAATGTTCTGCATGTACTCCGAGTTGGCATACCGCACACTTTCTTTCATTCTTTCAACTGTACATTTGTTTATTGGCCCCTACATTTGTTCTTAGCAAACACTGAGTCCCTCCACTGTGCCAAATACTAACCCAATATGCAAATTGGGTAAGACAGAAGACAAGCCTTATGCACACGTGTTTGGAACTATATACTGATATGCCTAGACCCTGTCTATATCCATGAACAGTTATAAAACATACATCATGTGGCCAGCCTCTCAGAGGATACCTGAGAAGGGCTTCGTTTCAGCCACGCATCCTGTGGAAATGTCTGCTATGGAAGGAAGGATGTTTTAAAGGTATGACTAAGTCCATTTTTGGCTCAAAGACTTTGCTGTGACTTTAGAGGCATACTGCAAGCTGAGGGCTTCAAATGAAAATTATGCTAAGGAAATATCCATTCTTATTATCAGTGCTGTCATTGTCTAATTGGCAAAGTAGGAGAAAGCAGGGAGGAAGGACTGATGCATAGGTTACAGCCCTCTGCCTGAGGAAGGCAGGAGGGATCCTTGGGGCTTACTCTCACTCATTAGTGTGACTGACAACATAGCCCAAACTTTCAAATTAGCTCACTAGCCAAGTCAGACATATCCAAGTGAATTCCCCACTTCGTAAAAATGGAGAGAAATAGAGGTTACTAGTTACCACCAGGGAACATTGAAATTCTATTTTCATCTGAGCCCTCTCTACTTTTTGACTTCCCTACTTGCAATGATTTTTTTTTTCAAATCTGTCATATTAAAATGAGTCATTCAGTCTCTTAATCTCCCTCTGACCTTTCCCTGAAGGACCCCACAGGGCACAGCCCTTGATTTATAACTTCATATCCATTTTGGAAAGGTAAAACTGAATCAAGCAGGGTGAAGTGGAGGGACTTGGCCTTCCTTTCAAATAAATACAACAAATGTGCTTGAGTTGGTAGCTCAAGTTCAAGGCCTGCAAGCTAAGCTCATAAATCCTTTTGTGAAATGAAATGAGACCCTAAAGAGAAATGCAATGGTCTAAAGTTCCTCATCTTCAAATTTCCTGTACTTCAAAAAGGTGATATTGGCTCAGTGTTTTCTGTTTTCTTCTCACAAAGCCCTTGGTGAGGGTTTTTGAGTCCAGGGGGAAACCCAGCTTCAAATTGCTGTGGTTATAAAGAGCAGGAACAAATAACATGGTGGAGAGCAGGTGGGTTTGCAAGGCGATATTAACTCTGCACATATGAAATCACAACAAGCATAAATATTTAATTCTAATGTTTGGAAAGGAGGATTTTCTTGAAAGTTGATTTTAATGCATATGTAAATCAATTATGATTCATGACATTCCTTGCACAAATCATTATTTCAGAAAATGATGCAATCACTTAAAAACAATATTGACATTTTGACTGTTACAATACTCTTAAAGATGTATTGCCCTGTATTTTCTTTCTCCCCACAAAGAGGGTCTCCCAATATGAATAAGATGAAATGCAGATCACTGACCACATGGCTTCAGTTGGTCATACTTGTGTAAGTTGTGTTTCAGAGATGACCATCAATAGAGTCCTTTGGGAAGCAGATTGAGAGGAGGCAGTTTACGAAGCTATCCCTCTCCAGAATACACCCTCGTACCTCTTCACACACACACACACGTTAGTGATCTTTGAATTTTTCTTAGAAGCCATTTTTTATCTCTGGACATGTTCTACTTCGGTATATGTCTGCTACTATCTCCAAATTTGATTTCCTGGTACAGTTAGCTAAAAATAAAAGCATTTAAAATCTGGGATATAATTACCCATTAGGATGTTTGATTACAATGTAAAGAAGACACATCCAGAAATGCCACTGCTGAAGAATAATGGTCATATGCTGGCACCCAAGCCGGCGGGGGGTAGATTTTATGACCAGCAAACTGCTGTATTTGAATTAGCCTTAACACAAAGAAATAGGGTTAGTAGTCTAGATAGAAGTTCCAAGGAGACTTGTCATGAGGGGCCTGAGCACTTCATATCTTCTCCAGCTCAAAAATCATCTCTCTGCTAGCTTACTGCTGTCAGCATTGGAGTCAACAGTGGTTTCTACAAACACCATTATCATAAAGGCATTCTAGTTTGAGCATACATTTTTATACAAGGTGGGGGTGTTATTGTCTCCTTCTTGTTCATTCTCCATATTGTTTTCTTTCTTAAAAAGAAAACCTTATGTCTCTATTTTCTACATGCAGTTATATATATGTGTTAGCTACCAATGGTCTGGGCCACACCATCACCATTTTCATTTGGGGAGCTATAACAGCCATATCATTGGTTTTCCACCTTCCACTTTGTCCTTTGAAATCTAATGTACTTTGTTAAGTAGCCAGAGAAAACTCATTTTAGGAAATGTGAATTGAAATACACTGGGTTTCTATATAAAAATCCTTCAATGTCTTCTTTTTGTATTCAGCATAGAAACAAAATTGCCTGCCCTAGCATTTAACAAAAAAATCCTACTCATAGTCTTTTGCAGACTTAGTCTTTCTCATCTATGTATCACATCTCCTACCTGACCAATGTAGAGAAGCCTCTCTCTCTCTCTCTCTCTCTCTCTCTCTCTCTCTCTCTCTCTCTCTCTCTCTCTCTCTCTCCCCACGCACACAGACACACACAGAGACACACACTTGATAGTTGAAATATCAATTTCTCATATAATTCTAATTCATTCAGAACAAAAATATATGAAGTTTTAGCAACCTCAGCAGTCAGTCTCCATCAAAGATGTTGATCCTGTGGATTACAATAATGATTGGTGTGGTATAATACACCCATTGGTACAATAGTGGGAAATGTTATAGGGGTAACCAAATCTCCTTCTGACTGAACTTAAGCTGCTGCTCCTCAAGAGGAGGAAACACATGCCTAGTATTGAAATTGGTTGAGGAGCTCACAGGCCCCATGGGGAAATGTGTTATTATTTTACTATGTGAATATAGCATCAGACAGCCCTCTAAATCCTATCTCTATACACTCACGGTTAGTACAGCTCCTGGACCTCATTCAAGAAGTCTCCTCTTACAGTGGAAGGCTATTAACATAGAAACTCAAAACGTGTCA
The DNA here is from genome assembly GCA_907169655.1 of Acomys percivali. Classification (NCBI taxonomy): domain Eukaryota; kingdom Metazoa; phylum Chordata; class Mammalia; order Rodentia; family Muridae; genus Acomys; species Acomys percivali. Next base: position 42,761,830 of record OU015744.1, on the reverse strand, counting down.
AAATGCAGAGAACAGGTGCAGAGTCCTCGGTGACAAATGGGACATCTATTTCACATCCCCCCTGCCCCAAGGCTAGTGGATCATTGTGGGAGTCAGTACCATGGATAACAGTAGAGCTAGAGGTCAGGGAGGAGCAGAATCAACACTTTCTTCTGGACATGGCAGGACCTCTGAACCCATGAGCTCTCAACAGCTGTGGTTACCTGCACAAGACCATCGGAAGATCAAGCCAATCAACATTTCAGCATGGTAGGGGGGAGGAGTGTACGAGCTCCAAGCCCTAACGGGGGAGCTAAAGACACTTGCTGGCTTCTGAGAAAGGGAAGCTCCAGGTAGTCAATGGATGACCCTGCAGCCATGGGCATGTGGGCAGTATAGGTTAAACTTGGTTAAACTTGGTATAGTATCAAAAAAGGAGTGGACATGGAATTCAAAGATGATTATAGCCAAAAATACATTGCATGTGTGAAAAATCTCAAAGAATTAATAAAAATAACATATTTAAGAAAAAAGATGTTCCTTTACCTGAGTTTAGCTGTCACTGGAGGGTGCAAACCTAGAGAAGGAATATGCTCAGTCATTATATTGCTCAATATGGGAGACTCAGAGTGATCTCTGCTGCTTTTCAGGTCACCCTTCTATTTGGTCCACACATTGTGCTACACTCTGATGGACTATCATAGAAATAAACTACTGTTAGTCCTTCCCTCTTGCCCAAGATCTGCCGCTTGTCTTCTCCTTGCAACTACTTAAAAATCATTAACATGAAGGAAGTCTCCATTTCAACACTGGTCCCCTAGACACACCCTTCTAGTCAATGCTTGCAATACAAAGTTCCATCTGCAGCTACGTTTGGAACCCTGGGGCCTCTGCTCACGCTAAGCACATGTTCTACCACTCAGCTGCAGTGAAGCTCTTAAGACAACTCAGCCTCACTCCTCTTCTTGCACCTCATTGTTCTAGCAATGATAAAGACCTGCTTTCATTAAAAAGTGGATTTGGGAAGACTCCGGCGCTCACTTTGGGAGCCATTTATGGTCCCCTCCTTTACCTGAAAGTTTGAAGTCAGTGCTGTGGTCCACTGGTAATGGATATTACTTTTATTTATTTTGAAGTGGTCTACTACTCGCACCTAAATATCTGTTCTCAAACCCCACATTAGCCACAAGACCAAGCTATTATTTTTAAGGGCATTTGCATTTTTGAGTTACATAATATCTGGAAAATCAAATGGAAAAGCTGAGATTCTAATTAGGTGGTCATTGCTTTTTATTCATTCATTTTCAACTACTTGAGAGGAAGTCCTCTTCCTTTGAGGGTATAGTAGGTCTCATAAGACATTTAATCAAATGGTTTCAACTATGCAAGTTATGTGTTCTTGGCAGAGAGTGACAAAAGAAACAAGACATTTGCCTGGCTTCTTCTTTATTGGACTTGTGACTACTGACCTCCCAGAGTCACATCCAGGATCTGGCAATATATTGGCATCTAAGATCCATGAGCTCAGTGACTGAACATATGCAGCTACTATGTGGCACGGAGAGTATTCCAAGTAGACTTCTCTGATGATAGCTTCATGCTGCACAGCAATACTACTCTGTGCTAATGTCTCTCATCTGAACAGTTGTGGCAATGTTTCCTGGTACCACTATTTGACCCTTGCTGCATGCTCGCCTCAATTGCCATTATCTGTGCTTGTATTTTTCTCATCAAGTATCTATAGTGTCTCCCATCAATTTATCTGTTTTGGGCCAGGCTCATCCTATGTACAGCATGGTGTAGGAACTCCAGAGCCCATACTAAAATGTACCCTGCTCTTAGTCTTTAGCAATTATTAGTTCAAGATAACAATCTTCATTTAATAGAGGTGTTTGGAGTTAACATTTAAGGACATGCACGCATGGCAGGACTGGTGTCAGAATCTCACCACCTTGGTCCTCTCACAGTTTTATATAAATAAAATGGGCTACAAATCCATCACTGATTACTTGGCTTCCAACTAATATTCTAATACTATGTACTAAGTCAGACATGGTAAGTTTTTAATGTGATCTTATATCATAATCTACACACAGCATGACCTAAGGTGAAGGAAAGTGGACAGTGTAAAGAACTGAACATGACCAGTTCGGTTTTCCTCTTCTCTCACTGAGTCCTGCAGTTGTCATTGATACCTAAGAATGCAGAATATTTGACAATAAAATGTTGAGCATTTTGACCCTAGTTAATGCAGACATGTCATCTCACAGTCTACCTCAGCTTTGCATAGATGCTGTCTTGAACCTGGGGGTTAGAATCTTCCCCTCTACCACTCCTGTCCTCCCACCCACAACCTCCCCACCCCCCACTTTCCTGCCTTTCTTTGCAAACATAGAATCTGGTCCACCTGCATTTTTGTATGTTTAGGCTCCAGCAACGAATCAATTATGGGAGTGACAGCACTGCCAGAGAGAATCATGGCTTCACTGCTTAACAAGCGTGTGAATTCATTGAGGAGGCTGTAAGGCAGATGAGCAGAAAAACACAGAGGAGGAAGGGCATGCTTTGCAAAGAAGCTTGCTTTGGGCTCTGCACTCTGTCTGCTACTTGTCAAGGATGGTTTTACCAGTCTTTCCAGATTCAGTCACCTTAAACTCCTTTTCACAGCACAGGCAGAAGTTTCGCCTTTTATCTCATGTTGGTAGTAGTAACGCAGAGATGGATGACAATAAACCTTGAGAGTTACTGGGGCCTTCCTCGCACTATGCTAAGCTTTTCCCAGATGTACACAGCACTCCCACTCTCATCCTCTAAGGACTTCTCCTACCTGTTATGGAAAAGGCTAAACATTTTAAGCGTGTTTGGGAGACTCTCTTGAGTCTGTTTACCTTTGCTTTCTCTGAGTCTCATGCTGGCTTGGATGTTTCTGGAATGGCTTTGCCTTATCTGCATTTGGTTTGTTTGTTTGTTTGTTTGTTTCCTCCAGTGTTTTGTTGTTTCTCTTGTGTTTTGGTCTTGGAATGTGATCATTTGTGAACTATAGTTTTTTTCTGCTTTTTACCTGGCTAAATCATATGTTCCTTTATGATGATCTAATGTCCTAATCCCCCAAACTAGGTGTGATTCCCTGTCATTTGCACCTCTGTGTCCCCCACTTCCTAGCCACTTACTCAAAGGGACTATTTAAACATATTTAAACTTTGATATGATTTGGGTGTAAAATGTTCCCTACAGGCTTTCATCCTAAAATCTTTGATCCACAGCTGGTGGCAAGTGTTTCCTGTGGTGTCAGAACCTTTGAGACCAACAGACTGGCTGGAAGAAGCATTTTGCTGGGTGGTAGGCCTTGAAGTTTATAGTCTACCCTGGCTCTTACCTCTTTGTGCTTCCCAGTCCTTCAGTTGAGAGTGGTCCTACTCCCGAGCTTTCCCTACCATAATGGCTCCCCTCAAACCCAGAGCCAAGATAAACCCTCCTCCC
>OU015744.1:42734813-42758361 GCA_907169655.1 Acomys percivali | reverse complement strand
AGAGAGAGAGAGAGAGAGAGAGAGAGAGAGAGAGAGAGAGAGAGAGAACACATCATGTTTCTTACATTCTTAGAGAGGTTGCCCAGGCAACAAAGGCAGACCCAGCTGAGACATGCATGCCACAGCATCTGTGCATTCTCCCAGACTGGTGCCTGCTTCTGTGGGGCAGCAGCCAACTGTGCTAACACACCGTTTTAACCGTGTGCCACTCAGAGCCTCACCTGGACACAGCTTTTTGAATGTCCCCACAGACAGCTAAAACAACAGCTCCAGATGCTTACTATGTGGTCAAAGGAGACATTTGAAATATAGGTGAAAAGCTCCCCTGTGAAAATTTGGAACCTGTCACAAGGGAAACATTGGCCATCAAGTTATATGTTCATTTTAAAAGCTTGAGTTAGTTCATACAATGACAGCTGCTGATATAGCCTGTCTCTTAACATCTGTGTCACTTTCCATGACACCTCACCATGAGTTTGTTCATCTGTATAATGGGCTTCTAAACATGAATCATTATCAAAGATACTTCAGTGAGACCTGAGAAAATGTAAGGTACATAATTTGTGGCATACAACCAGCGTTTAAGTGAAAGCGATTATCAGAGATTTTTCTTATTTTCTTTCCATTTGAAACAGTAGATGGAAAGATTCTATTTTCTTCCTTTGTATCTATTTGTTGGTTTAAATTTTGTGGGCAAACAAATTAGCCTGGTGTCTGCTCCTATAACTGGTAACATGGATTGCAAACTCTTGGTGTGGACTGTCTTTGATAGATACAATAAAACCTTAACCCAGCTGAACAGAACACAAGACATAGACAGTGGGGGTTGAGGAAATGCACTAAAAGCATCAACCATGGTATGTGCAGGCAGGACAAAATAGCATAGGATCTAGGTACACCCCCAAGAGCTGCCAAACATACTTTTCAGGGAAGGCAGCAACAATGTACAACCTGATGGTTTTGTTTAAAAGCACTTTCCAACTGAGTTATTCCAGCACAGCTGGTGTGTTTTGGTACACAACTGCATGTCTCTTGGCCTCTGTCAAAGACAGAATTCACAGAGGCTTGCTGGTACATGGATGTAAGAGAAGAAGAGGTGGGACATAGACAGAAAGCCCCAGAGCAGAAGGAAGCTTCTGCCAGCCTGCTCCCAGCCTGGAAAACTTCATATATGCATATATATGGGTTTGTGTTTATCCGCCTATATGTATGCATGCATATGTATATGTGTGCAGGTGTATATATGTGTGTGTCCCTGTGTGTATGTGTATGGGCATGAGTGAGTATATTAGTTATATCCCTCCATCTTTTAAAAAAAGATTTATTTATTTATTTTATGCATATGAGTTCTCTACTACATGTACACCTAGATGCCAAAAGAGGCTATTAGATTACATTGTATATGGTTGTGAGCCACTATGTAGTTGTTGGGAATTGAACTCAGGACCTCTGGAGGAGCAGACAGTGCTCTTAACCACTAAGCCATCTCTCTAGCCCCCAACTGTCTTTTTAAAAACATGTCTAAATAGCTTTTCATTGTATTAGAGAGCTATCGTTCAGACAGAGCTTTTAATGTAATTTATCATTTGACCACCAAATCTTCTTTGAAGAAAATTCAAATAAAATAGAATATGTGCATGTCTATTTCTGCAAACTAATCCATTTCTGGCTAAAAAAAGAAACCCAGCCTTTTTTGGAGCACAGGCTACAATGTGTTAGCTATGGCCTTTGTTTCTTGAGTTCTGAAAAATCTCAAGAAGCAAATCCAGAATGAATAACCTCCAAAAGATTATCTGGAGCTAAGCTAGCACCAGTAACCAATATTTTCAAAAAACCATCTAGAGTTTTCTATTTTAACTGAAGTGCTAATTAATAAAAGAAATGTCTTATTAATGTCCATATAATAATTACCCAAACACAATTCCATCTGCTAAGTAGTCAGCAACAAGACAAATGATTGCGTTCAGTTAAACAGATTATCAAATGCCTTTGGGAGTACAATCCAATAGCCCCAACTAGACCATGAATCAAAGAGCCACTCCTTTTGCCACGTGGTCAGGCAGCAGCGATGCCATCTCGTGTATAAGGGATGACAGAGCAGAAGCGCCACGTGGGTCCTCCCTCTCCCTAGAGAACACCGTCACACAAGCGATGCAGTTCGTATGTCTGCCTCTTACCACCGCTGTACTGAAGCTTAGGTCTTGGTTTCTTAAAACGATACAAGAAAAAAAAAGTCCCCAAATATGTCACTTCCAGTTAAACTCTATCCTACCCAGAGCATTCGGTAGAAGTTTCTCAGCTGCTAATAGAGAGAAGAGATTTCATCTTCCTGGGACTTTGTCCTCATTTCATCTCTGCCTCTCTTATGACATTCGTTAGCCGCATGTCTCGCGGCTTGTGACAGGCACCTCAAGAACAGAGACCAACTCCTTTGAGCCTCTTGGAGCTAACAACAACAACTAACAATGACAACAAATCATGCTTAAGTCCCATCTCTAGTGACGTTAAGTGTACCAGCCGCTTGGATGCATGCTTTAATTTACTCAGCACTTAGATCTTTAAAAGGCGTCACTTCATTTTCACAATTCACAATGGTGCATCCTCATACTGCGCATGACACATCAAGGGGCTTGAGTGACAATGCTTGGATTTGTTCCTAGATATGGAAGCTTCTCCGATGATGCTCTGAAACACTAGGCTGACTGGCACCTGCTTCATGCAGTGCCCAGGTCAGGGTTAAATGCACGGCATACATCAGTGCAAGTTGCACCCTCATCTGTAGTTTCTGTCTGAGTGTTCGTTTTTGTTTTTTTTTTTTTTAACCAGGTTCACATGATACAAAGTCCCATCATTTGCACTGTTAGTACAGATTCTCTGAAAGTCTCTAGAAAAGTTTCTCTTACCTTTTTTATTGTTGTTAATATAAGCATCTCTCCAGGGTTCTCCCTTCTAGCTCAGTATCTGTCAGGATGAAATTGACGGTTGGTGTGTTTTTTTCCTCTGTTGTTGTTCCAGAGTTACTCACATGTTGGGCTGCACAGCAGGTGGTAGGAGGCAGTCCCGTGTTCTTGGTACTTTCTCCCAGCTCTTTGCAGCCTCCTGGGCTCTTCAGTCGGACAGGGCAGGGCCCTAGACCTAGTAGCTACTGACTTCACAATGGTCTCCTGTTGATGGGGTAAGGGGCTTTTGCTAGGTTAATCTTCTCAGGACGAAGAATTTTCCTCCATCCTGATAATAACCTTACTGCCACGTATCCCGTGGACTTGGAGGAAGTACACTTTACTCTTAGTTCTAAACTAGAACCGTATCTGGTTTATGCCAATCAAGACATGCTGAGTTCAAATGGATGACTCAGTTATGACCTCTGAGAGACAAGGAGATGTTTACTGCGCTTTGTAAGAAAAAAAAAATGCTTCTTGATTTAGAATTCCCACAGCAGAGATAGGTTTTTTTTTCCCTCCTCACTGAACAATCATTCGAAAAGGAAAAGATCGCTAAAGTTGTTGAATCATGTTGCAGCCATGAAGGAATCCAGCTTTCAGAGTAGGATGGATGCCATAAAAATCCAAGGGCTGAGAAGGGGTTGATTAGGGTGACTAATGAACCCCTTAATCAAGCGTTATTCCAAAGCTTGGACTGTTTCTGGAATTTTCCATGAGATGAAAGCTGTGATTCTCTTTTGATCAAGACGGTTTTGAGATGCAGATTTTTTTTCTGACATTAATACTGGAAGATTTTTAATAAACACATGTGACAGCTCTTGACTGTTTCCTGCTCACTGTCATATCCATTTTCCCTCCAGAAATACAAATCTCACAGTAGATCGAAGGACCAGAGGATCCCTTGCTGGCTCATCTCAGTGCTCAGCCAGGAAAGCCCTGCTAGAAACTATTTCAGTGAGAATACATTTTAGATGAGAAAGCATTACCTTGAATTAGAACTGATTGCATGTTTTAGGTGTGATCACACAGTGCCCTCATCCACAGTGCTTTCTTCCTATGGTTGTCACAAAGCCTGATTGTGAAGATGCAATGAGATCACTGCCATGGGACCAGAAGTCACAGCCACATTCACAAGCAGGCCAGCCCACCCAAATGAAACCCATGTGGCTTCTTCCAGGATATCATTTACACTAAATATTTCCAAATGCACTGCTAATTGCTTAGAAAAAGTGTTCTCTCAGCTCCAAATAGAGTGTCTCCATCAGTTCCCTCCTCCAGGAGCTCAGGGAACCCTGAGAAAGAGGAGGTAGAAGACACCAAAGAAAACAAGGCCCTCTGAATCAACATTAGCAAAGCAGCATGCACAGGGCCTGCACAGGTCTACACCAGCTCCTCTGTGTCTGTGTTATGGTTTCCAGTTTAGCGTTTTTATGGCTTTCCTGAGTGAGTTAATTCGGGGGGGGGGGTGTCTCTGATTCTTGTGCCTTCTCTTGGGCTCTTTTCCTCTGGTTGGTTTGTCTTGTCCAACTTTAGTGTGATGGTTTTTGTTTTATCTTGTTAATTTTATTTTGTTATTTTTTTAAATGAATGAATGAATAAATGAATGAATAGATAAGTGAATGAATGAAAATCTAGCCACCAGGGTAATGGATAACAACTGAACTGTCATTTATAACTTCCGGGAGAGGGAAAATCAGTTTTCTCCAATGGAGTGACACTGAGTATATCAATCACTCCAGGGCAGGCCTCATGCTCAGAGGTAGTTGACTAACGTATAATGGGTTTTGTTTGTTTTTCCTTTCTTTCAAGGCATGTTTTTATTTTGTATTGTTGGTTTGGGGGAGTTTTGTTGATGTATTGCATTATTTATTTTTTTGAGAAAAAACTTTAAGCTGGGGGTAAGGAGAGGGTGGAGATCAGGAAGGACTTGGGGGATGGGAAGAATATGATCAAAATATATTTAAATTTAAAATTGTTTTAAATAATAAAAGTATATGTAATAAAAATTATATTTTAAAAGTAAAGGAAAGAAAGAAAGAAGGGAGGGAGGGAGGGAGGATTCTCTGACTCAGGCATGCTCCTTGCATGTGCTGTTTGTTTAAACTGTGATCCTGGAGAACCTCAGTGGGAGCAGCATGTATGTAAACATGGCTGCCTCATGTTGATGGGATAGCTTGAACTGGATCTTTTGAACTTGTATCTATAAAGGATGCCTTGTGCCCAAAGCTGGGCATTAGTTACAAGGATAGTGAAGGATAGGACAATCAAAAGAGATGGGAGCAGTTGACACTGACTCTCTCAAGGGGCGGTGGAGGAGGGTGGGTGGGTGGGCTTATCTCAAGAGTGAGACAGTGCAGCAGCATTAATTCCTGCTTGCATTTAGGGCCAGCTTCATGTGTGAGGATGTTGCATTATCACAAAGGATATTGTGACCAGAAGGGCCCCATGCTTGTCTTAATGACCTATTGACTGAATCTTGAAATTTGAAATGCATTTTGAATGAGGGTCCCTATGTTTTCATTTTCTTGGGCTCATAGTTCTATAAGTGGCTCTTAAAGATCTCCATTGCCATCTTCACTGAAACTGTGTGACGAAGGAAAGAACAGAGATTCTGCCAAAGGTTCTCTTTTGATAGTCCAATGATTCCTTAGCCTTTCTGACCACGTGTTTCTTCCCTGATTATAACAGTTTTGTTGAACAAATACTCTTAGTGTGCCTTTGTAGTTTTCTTTCAACTACTGTGTTTATCTTTATGTGTATAATGTGTGTGTAGTACATATGTATGTGTGGTACATGTGTGTGTGTGTGTGTGTGTGTGTGCGCTCGTGCGTGTGTGCGTGCGTGTGTGTTGCATGCATGTAGAGGTCAGAGGAAAATATCAGGTGTTTGTCTTTCCCTGTAAGCTGGAGATGGAGGTCTGTTTTCTTAGGTTTCTATTGTTGGGACAAAGAGCATGTATGACCAAAAGTAACCTGGGACATAACGGGCTCATTCATCTTACACTCCCATGTAACAGTGAGTCATTTGGGGAATTCAGGGTCCAGAAAAGCAGGAACTGAATTAGAAGGCATGGAATGTTGCTTCTTACTGGCTTGCCTCTACCTGGGCTGCTCAGCCTGCTTTCTCATGTGCCCCAGGACTACGTGCCTAGGGGTAGTAGCACCCACAGTGGGCTGGGCCCTCTCACATCAATCATTTATCAAGAAGATCCCCCTACAGACTTGCCTACAGGCAACTAATGGACTAATTTTCTCAACTGAGGTTCCCTCTTCCCAGATAACTATAGCTTGTGTCAAATTGTCAAAAAAAAAAAATAATAATCAGGATAACCATCTTCATGTGTGTACCCTGGTGTAACTAGTATCCAAACTTTCAGGAATGTTCTTGTTTCCATACCTTATCTTGTCACAGGCATGTTTATATATGCACGTTTTTGTGAATTCTAGGGATCCAAATTCCTATCCCCATGCTTGTATGCCAACTGCTTTATCTGTCCAGCCATCTCTGCAGTCCCATTTGCTATATTTTTTGTGTGTGGTCTTTTCTTGGTATGTGTTCCAGCCTTGCATGGTTACTAAGGCATTACTACCGTCTCTTGGTTAAACAGATTCTTTGCTATAACATAATCCACTTCATCTTTTCTCCTTTGTGCTCTTGCTATTTTAGACCTGACAATACGGTATTAAAATGGTTTGCATGTAAGCCTCTATCTTTTAAAGAAACTGGGGGAAGTCATATAAATGTATTCATGGGATATTTTACGCCAAGTCTCATATTTATCAAGTGAAACCTTCCTTTCTTCCTGTGGATACATGTCACCTTCTGGTGACACATGTGCAGAACTTTCTCCCTTATTTCACTCTTACCAGGCACATCTGCTAGTAACTCATATGCTCGGCATCTGTTGATCTGTGAACGTCTTTGTTTTGCTCACATCTGAACAGTTCTGTTTGACATAGAATTCTTGTTTGACAGTATTTTCTTCCTGCACTGTGGAAATGTCACTCTTCTGCCTTCTGCCACCAGTGGCTTCTGATGACAAGCCATATGGGTTGTACCGGTGCTCACCTCTGCAATGAAGTCACCTTTTCCCTGCTATTTTCAAGGAATTTCTCTTGGGATGTGGCTCGTGACAGTTTGGCCACGATACTAATGGGGTGGACCTATTTGTATTTACACTTTTGTTTCTTGGGGATTCTTGGATACATAAGTTACTTTAGTAAAAAGCAAATATGAGATGTTTTATATCAACTGTCTTCCTCCTCCCTCCCCAATCCTTACATTCCCTCTTCACTTCTGTAGACTGGATACCATTATTTAGCCCTGCCTTGATTGGAACATACTATGTAGGCCAGGCTAGCCTCCAACTCACAGCAACCTGCTTTTGCCTCCCAAATGTTAGGATTACAGATGTGAACCACGACACCTCACTTTCAACTAACTTTTCTCTCCTCTAAGACTCTCATTTCACGATTGGTAATCTCTTATCTTCACCCTCTGAGACTGGCTATCTTACTTCATCCCTTTCTCCACTCCTTATATTGGGAAATCTCCACTGATTGATAGTTCACAGACTCATTTTGTCTCCTAAGCTTGCTATTACATTAGACACAGGCAATAGTGACCATCAAGGAAAAAAAAAACCCCAGAGCTCTCTCTAGTGAATGATCTTGTAAGCCATTGCATCTCCTGCTACTAGAAGCTTCATTTGTCACTTCTCAGTCATGTCTATGTCATTATGACAGACTTCTATTTGTTGATGTATTGCTATCTCACTTTCCTTTAATTCTTTCAACATAGTATGCTTTATTTTTTTTGAAAATATTTACAATAGCTGCTTGTATGCTTTTGTGTGCTAACACCTTAAATCATCAGATCATTGCCACGCTGCTTCTTTTCTTGAGTGTGGGCCATACTTCCTTAGCATGTCTCAGCACAATTATTTTTTAAATGGGACTCTTCTGATCATGTTCTCTGACTACTCTGAGCTCTGATATTCTTTCCTTGATGACCACTATTCTTGGTCTTTCATTTATAGCCTCCCTGGCTTAAATTCTTTTTCTTTAATGTCTACCAATGACTATGTATCAGCTGTGCCTTAAAACTCTGAGACTTCCATTCCTTGAATTGGGCTCTCTTGGTGGCACAGATTCAAATTCAAGCTGGTTTCAAGCTTTGTTCAGTTTTTGTTCCTGCTGGAGTCTTTTAAGCCTGGCATGTATGTGATACTAACCAGAAACATGACAAGGTTTTCTTTTTCTGTCCAGCTTTTCCATGTGCACAGCTTCAGTCAGCAGGGGAGTTCCCAGAGGCAACTGGGACACCATCCATGGCAGGGTTGCGTTGATCTTTTCAACCCACCCTTTTCCATGGTCATCATTTCTGTGCTGACTATACACACTGCCAACTTCTCCAAATACAGGAGTTCCTGTCTACAGAAAAGTTCTTGGTTGCCATGACTTTGCCCCACTTTGACAGAACCTATAAGGTAGAATGAGGCAGGTAAGAGATACCTCAGGCCGGCACAGCTCAATGTCTCACTATTCCTATGAGAAGCTCAGTGCTCATTCTTTCTATCATCTATCTATCTATGTATGTATCTATGTATCTATGTATCTATCTATCTATCTATCTATCTATCTATCTATCTATCTATCGTCTATCTATCTGTCATCTAAGATAGTGTGGTGGTTTGAATGAGAATGGCTCCTATAGGCTCAGATATTTGAATACTTGGTCCCCAGTTGGTTGGGACTCTTTGGGAAGGATTAGGAGGCATGCTTTTATTAAAGGAAATGTGGCACTGGAAACAACCTTTGAAGTTTCAAAAGACTCATGCCATTCCAAGTGGGTGCTCTCTGCTTCCTGTTTATGGTTTGAGATGTGAGCTCTCAGCTGTTCCTGACACCATGCCTTTGCTCCACTATTGTGGATGCTAGGCCTCTGAAGCCACAAATCCAGATTAAACATCTTTATAAGTTATCTTGGTGATAGAGACTTATCACAGCAATAAAAAAGTAACTAAGACAGATAGGGTCTTACTAGGCAGCCCAGCTGGCCTAGAATTTGCTATCTTCTTATTGCAGACTCTCGAGAGGTTGGAATTAAAAGTGTGTGTCCTCATACCCAAGTAAGCCCAGTAATTTAAAAAGTGGAAACTGTTGTTTGTGTTGGGTCATTTTCAAAGCATGAAATACTTGTAGATGCCCATGTCTTCAAGTTTCATCCCTTCATTTTGGGGAGAGAATCTATCCCATCTCCTGACAGGGCAATAGCCAAAAGTCCCATGCCCTGCCTTTGGTTTTGGTTTTTCTCATTATCTTTATTCTGTCACAGATGCCCTTTCACATGGCTGAGTTGAATATACACTAATGACTTGGCAGCAATAAAATTTCACTTATGTACAGGAGATAACTTGAGTAACAAAACATATGTTACTGCTATAATGAACTAGGCAAACTGACTTGCAACAACCTAAGACATCCAATGAACACCCTAAATACCTTGCTGTGTTTCTTATTGACAAGCCTTTCTTATAGGCATGGGATAACAGAGAATTACTGAGAGCCTGCATGCTGTCTCTCGTTACTCTACAACTGTGTAGACTCCAGTAATGAATTTTGACCTTTCCCACTAAGTCTGGACTTGACCTAAGGGCCCTTCTCAATCAGATCTCCAGATAGCATTGCATACTTGAGAAGATAGGATCTCTTCTCTGTGCCTTCATGACTCCAGAAGTAGAAGCTAAAATTTTTCATGCCACCTTCCATCCTTCCACAAACCAGCCAAGACTTTGGGTCAGTTTTGACTTGTTTTACTTGGGCACCAGGCATAACAAATTTGATTTACTTTTCTCCTGAATAGCTGCTTCTATTCTTGTGGTTATTTGTAAATTGGTTTTCATGGTTTTAAAACCATACCCATTTATTAGCTCTTCTCAGATTTATATTTTTAAATGAGATAACAGTTGCCAAAGAAACTTTAAGGGAAACACTTCAAATAAATGTCAAGAGAAGAACTCATAGTTAAAAGGAGGGAGGAGCAAATGGAGAAAAAAAGGAAGGATGGAGAAAAGAAGAATTTTTTGCTGGGAATTGATGGATATTTTTATCTTAATCTTGGTGATCCATGCAGTATGTTGACTCATACAGTTTTTAAGTTCTGAGAAGTCTTGCAAGCAAATAGTCAGCTTAATTAAACATTGTTTTCAACATAAACTCAAAAATTAAAAAATAAGTAATCCAATATATAATAAAAATGAGTACCAGCTGCAGGGTGTAGGCTCTTCAGAGAGACTTACATGGGTTTATACCTGGCTTTACCTTTACCAATAGTTACCTTCGTGTCCCTGACGTTGAGTTCCTTCATTTGTTACATGGGAACCACATCTATATCACAGTCCTGGACTAGGACTAACAAAGATAAATAGTCAGGGTGAAATACGGTAGGCACCCCCATCGTTTTTATTACGTTAAAAAACTATCAGTATGCCAAGAATTAGATGCAGGGTATACAGACTAGAAGGTGGTTCTTCACCTCATGATATTTGTGTTCTATAGGCAGGAGGCAGATTAGAAGCATATAAGCCAATAGATAAACAGTTTCTGACTAGTCACACTATTATAAAGAACATCAATCAGGGTTATGTGTTAGAAGAAAAGAGCAAGGGCTGCTTTGGGCTGGATATCCCAGAAGGCTTTTCACAGCAAAGGACTCCTGCAAATATTGAGAGCTGAATTGGAGGAGCCAGCCAAGCAAGTGATCATGGAGGAAGGGAAGGAATGGAAGGGCAGCAGAGAAAATAGTCTTAACTTGTTCAGGATAAAGGATGGCTGGTTAAGGAGACTATAGGTCACAAATAGCATTTTTCTATATACAGACCAGCATGTCTGGGCCTTCATTTCTGGGAGAAGCACAAAACTCATATGTTCTTTCTAGTAGGCAGGAGAAGAAGAGTGGCTGTGGAGAGGATAAAGCTAATTAGCACAGTCTTGGGGCTCAGGGAGAATTAGTCAGCCTTTTTTTTTTTTAAACAGGCTTCCTATATCAAGCAAGGTAAGGATTTTTATAATTTAGATAAGATGATAAGTTAATAAGATACCATAAGATGCCAGGCAACAGATATTATATTATATGAGGTTTATCAAGTGAGCATGGGGAAGAAGGAAAGGGGCAAGGGGTATAGGAGAGAGAGAGGGAGGGAGAGAGAGAGGGAGAGGGACAGAGACAGAGAGAGGAAGAGAGGGGGGTGACAAAGTATATCTGTCCTTTTATATACTGGGCAGGGTCATGCCCCCGTGGCAGGTAGGCAATGACATCACAGGTAGGTCAACTGAAGCAGAACTCTGACATTACTCCCTTTTCCTATAATTAAAAAAAAAATAAGGATCATTGGATTGTTTTTATATAAGGTAAGTTGAAATATATATACATTCATTGGCTGCCATGTAAGGGAGAAAAAAAGCAATAGTAACAATATGTCCAGATTATATAGTGAAGGGGAAGGAAAATCTCTGCCCTGAAATTTTAGGGTAGAGGGTCGGGTATGTCAGCCATGTCCTTCAGCAGAGAGAGACCAAGGTGTGCTGGGAGAACCTGGAGTGGTTTGTCTCAGATCTGGAGCACACCATTTCAGCCTTTTGTAAATGGATAACAGGTGAAGTAATCATCTTAACGACTTTCTGCTAACATAGGTTAGAAGGCTGAAATGTTGTCCAGGCTCTGGAAGAACAGGCTGTTGTTTTGCTGTCCATGGTCTGAGAACATCTGCGGCTTAGAGGGGCAATGCAGGTCCAGCGGACATGATCTGTGAGGTTGGACTGGAGCACCTGTGGGTAGCTGCTTTGACGATGTAGGAAGTCTAGCAGGATACTGGAACATATATAGGCAGAAGACAAAGTAGGTTAGGGAGAAAATTCCCTTTTGGTATACATTTGAAACTCTTGGGAGAGCAAAGAGAAAAGGCTTGAAAATAAGGAAAGAAACAATGTTTGAAAATTTTGGGAGAGCAAAGGAAAGTTTTGAATATGGGGAACTTCCTTCCATTTTACCCGATTGTTGGCAATAATTAAAATGGTTTAGTTTTTGATCTGTCCAAGTTTGGTTGCAGAGGTGTGTAAGCTTAGAAGCCTTTAATGTGGACATAGGGATTTGAGATTCTCTAAAAGACATCCCAAAGGCATGCTAGGAGGAGCAGACGTCTGGACATTTCCCATGGGTGTCCCCAGAATGGATAGTAACTCAAAAAAAGCAGGTACACAGACTGTTCCAGTGACACGTGAGTACTGGACAGCGACCAAAAGAGCACAGCTCTGCAGCTGAGGTGGCCCTGGGACACAGCTACCTACCTAGTGCACTAGAAATTTTCAGGGCCAAGCGGCAGCAGGTGCAACTATGTCAGTTCTCACCCAGGGGGAACTGTCCCAGTTGTAGGTCAGAGAAAAGGACCAGCCACAGTCATGCAGACCAGGATTGGGTACATCCACTACTGTTGAACCAGACAGGTGTCCACAGTCTCTTGGACAAAGGGAAGTGTTTATGAGACTAGGAAGGGAGAATTCAGCTGGTATCGGGTGCAGAAAGGTAGCCGTCGGGTAGTTAGGGAGAGTGGAGTCCCAAAACTAGTTAAAAGGAGAAGAAATCCCACCCTCAGAGATAGGTGATAGTTAGGAAACTTAGGCTGTTGATTGGTGCTACTTTTCTGGCTTCTATTTCACCTAAATGTCCAGTAGCTTACAAGAATCCTTTTAAGTTCATAAAGGGAGATAAATTTTAGACACATTAGCATGATCATTGTAATCTGTAGTGAATACACATTGTTAGACATGTACACATTGTAGGAAAAGGCATAACAGAGGCTTGGGAAAAGAACTTTATGTTAAAAGCACAACTACTCTTTGAAATAAGCTTTGGAAAGGCAGAAGGCTTATAGAACTTTTCTAACACTGGTGAAATGGTAATGTGTGTGGGGGGGAGGAGAAACCTGCTGTAAAGTGGAAGGGCAAAAGATTACTTGATCTTGATTTTCAGCATCAGTACACATCATGAAAGAGGAGCTTCTTCCCTCTTTTTAGAAGACTTGAAGTATATAATTTTAGTACAATGACATTTTAAGAAAGAGACAAACAAAAGGAAATTGAAATTTTTGAGCTTAGAACTCTGATAGGATTATATAGTGGAATGCTTTGCCATAGTTAGTTAATAGATCAGAGCTCCATTGATCAGTGTCAACACTCTGAATAGTTAATACAATAGCACAGCAACAGGATGAATAAAACATCTTTTTAGACACTTTAGCCTTCACAACCTGCATTTACCAACTTAAAACTACATTCTTAGACCTTCTAACATTCATAACTTGCATTTACCAACTAGAAACACTTTCCTAGACCTTTTGGCATTCATAAAACACCTTCTTAGGCCTTCTAACATTCTTAACTTGCATATATCAACCTTAAAACACCTTCTTGGACTCTCCAATACTTTCTTAGAAGCTCTGTTTTTTAACTTAAACTTTTGAGAGGTGAAACTGCTATGAGTACCTGCGAAGTTATCTGAAGTCTGTTTATCTTTAACCTGAGGTCTGTGAGTAAGGCAAATCTGTTTGCCCTTTTAAATTAGAGATCTAGTTATCATGTCGTTTTAAGTTGACCAATGAATTAATGTGGCAGATTACTTTGGGATAAGGATCTAATTGTCTGTTTTCTAGCTGTCAAGCTAACATCAGCTTAGCCATCAATGTGATCAGAGACCTGAGAAGGATAAATTGTAACCATGTGTTAATAAAAATGGCAGAGATGACTAGCTAGTCATATCCCAGTAATAAAACAAAAACAGAAACAGAAACAAACAGTGTCCCAGTTGTCTCCTGTGGCAGCATGGCACCATGGGCAGAGACAGTCTTGCCCATGAGGATGAGAGGTTGTTTCTGTGGAAGGTGAATGTGGAAGAGACTGACCTCGCCTTGTATTCAGCAGCATGAGACAGTGACTCTCCAGGTGTCCAGTTTGCCCACAGTTAGGCTGAGTCATAGCAGAGGGCAAGACATTACAAGCGGTTCTGCTTAATGCTCAGGATACCACAATCCAGGGTTAAAGTCCAAACCTTCTGAGACCTTGGGTAACTACTGTTATGATCTGGGAATCTCTGTTTTTTATAATAAATTTACCCATGTTAAATGCCATATTCAGCAGATCTCTGACAAGTTTGAGGGTTAGCATACTTGAGTTAAGCGATCTTTGTATCTAGTTATCTGTTCTAAACTATATTTAGTAAGCATAAAATAGAATGTTATGATCTCATTCTATATTTGACCTTAAAAATATAACATTGGCCTTCAGCATGACTAAAAATACACTTGAATATGTTAAAGGTTTAATCATTTATAAGATCTTAATAATTAAAGTTAGAAGTTTACGTTTTATCCCTGTTAAGTTGGAGCTTTAAAAACATAAACACAGTCCATAAAAAGAGAACAGAACACTTTCCTGCATGAATTAATAACATCTTTAGAAAACAGAGTTAAACATGTTTTAATGCAAGGTTTTTTAGGCTTTGAGAATGAAAGTAGAGCAAACAATCAGTTTTCAGCATTGTAAAAAAAAAAAAAAAAAAAAAAAAAAAAAGAACATTAAGACAGCAAAAGATTGTAGAATAATAAAAAAAAAATTATCCAGGTAGCCTATAGTTGAATAGGGGTTAGCTGGTAACAAGAGGAACAACATTTATTTATTTATTTATCTAGGAGTTAGTCAAGACAGAAGTTAGAAACAAAAACATTTTGTATCAGTGTAAAAACATAATCTTGAAATAAGAAATACTTTGAACCAGGGTACAATATAAACAGTGGTTAAGTTTTATATATGGTTCAAACATCACACCCAATAAACAATTGTTTACCCAATAAACCATTGTGCTATTCTTTCATTTTAAGAGCAGAAAAAAAATCAGAGACAATTTTTAATTTTAGTTGAGAGTCAAGCATTTTTTACTCTCTCAGCCCACAATTTACGGAGCTAGTACAGCTGCCAGGTCACTGCATGAAGGAGGTTGACTTTGCCCCTGGCCTTCCCTGACCTGCCTTTGAGCAGTGGGGGCTTAGGGGGTAAGGGTCGCATATGGGTACCTCCAGTGAACCTCCTGCAGACCTGTAGTGGGAAAGGCGCCGGGATCAGGGCAGCAGCCAGAAGCAGGTAATGATCAAGTGGTCATGTGGTTGCCCTTAAAGATGGCAGCTAGCCATGGGATCGTCCTTAAGGATGCCATGGAGAGCAGCCAGTGGCGGGCAGTTTTGAAAATGCTATCAGGCTGCCACGATGTCCAGATGCTGCAGCTGCTAGTGCAGCAGGAGTACCTAGTAGCCACCGAGGAGTCCCCTAAAAAACCAGAGCCCGAGCCTAGGGTCCTGGAGTGGCAGCCTTGATGGCAGTAGGAGTGAACAGCAGGGCTGCACTCGATCCATAGGTGCTGCAGGGGCCTCCGGCCATGGTGGCTGAAGGAATCACCTAAAGTCGCTCCCACCAGAGGGACTCACAATTGGCCACACTCTGCGGTGGGCATTTGTTTACCAATAATAGAGGGTCTGTCGTGAACAGCGCCATTGTGTGGGGGTGGGGTGGGGGAGATGGGGTGCAGCCACACAGCAGAGCAAATCACCTGTGCTTGGCCCCGAGAGAGATCGAAGCAGTAGAAATTAACCTCACAGTCTGAAGGCAGGGCGGTGATGGGTTCAGATCGGAATAAATGGAAATTTAGAATGAAATTTTGAATAGAAGGAAATTTTTGTGGGAAGTAAGTTAGATAGACCGAGTTTGGGAGAAAGTATTCCAGACTTAAGATAATTCTGGAAGAGCCTCTTCCTTACAGGGCTACCTATTTTACGATAAGAAAATACCAGATAAGATACTAGATGCCAGATGTTAGATTAGATGAGGAATTTATTAAATGAGCATGAGGGGGAAGAAAAGGAGGAAAGGGTACCCCAGAGAGACACAGACAGAAGGGAGGAAGAAAGGAGGCAGGCCAGGTAGGTCTGTCCTTTTATATACTGGGCAGGGCCACGCCCCCATGGCAGGTAGGCAATGACACCACAAGTAGGCAGACTGAAGCAGCATTCTAACAAGGTTCTTTGTTCTGCGCTACTCACAAAGGCACCCACACACACAAAGTGCATGTGAGCTACCAACTAAGAGAATAGCGCATATGAATTGAAAATTGCAGAAGTCATACTTGGTTCTCATTGTTCCTGTCATGACTCCTGGCCTCTGTTGCAATTCCCTCACTCTTGTGAAGCCTCTGCTTATTTCTCTTTGTTGGCTAAAAAAAAAAAAAAGAAATTATTTTCTGTATTTTCTCAACACTGCTCTTTTTATGAAGGTTAGAGACAACTCTCTTGAGTGTAACTAAACATCAAGAAAATGCTTATCAAATGCCACATCTTATTCCCTTTTAACTCATAAAAAGCTGTTTCACATCCACACCACAATTAAGCCCTTTTCCGTAAATAAAGCCTTTCCTGTGCCCAGTGACTGCAAAGTCTCTCTGGTGCTCATTTGGCCTTGCCAGAGCAGCCTAGAAATTATGTTCCCTATTGTTCCAAGGATCATTTTTTTTTCAGTATTGTTCTCAATGGCTAGAGATCAAAGGGAACAGTGATATCTCTGTAACCCAAACCAGAGCCTTCTGCAATAGTGCGCCGCCTGCCCGACATGCCACAATGGAAGGGAAGTAGTTGGTGTGGCCATGCTTTTGTTTCCCATCTTAATGGTTTGCAAGGTAGATGCAGCAAGCTTGTTAATCTCCTGCCACACAATGGGAAATGGAGGGAAGAAGACAGCAGATCTGCCTGCAGCTTTGAGGACAAATTTCTTGAGAATGTATAACAGACCCTGGAACTAATATGCCCCCCCCTCAAGAATTTAGTTCTCCACCCCTGCACCCCATGTGTGCATGTGCCACTCATGTGACTCCTTTCACTACGGGAACAGGGAGACTGGACTCAGGTCAAGGTTGGAGGTAGGGTAGGTACCTTTACCTGCTGAGCCACCTCACAGGCTCTAATCTCTCTAAATGGGCAAAACTTCCTCAACTGATTTAGGCTTGACCAAAGTACTTACTAATCAAAGATGTAAAGTTTTTTGAGGTTTTTTTTTTTTTTTTTTACTTTTGTTTTTGTTTTTTGGTTTATTTGGTTTGGTTTGTTTATTTCAAGAAGGGCATACTTTAAAATTCCCTTCTCTCTCAGATCCTTATCTTTGTAGCATTTCATTATATTCAGGGAAGAGCACAGAGCTTTGAGGAGGGAATCCAAGGCAGCTTAAACCTTTTTTCAATAGGTGTGATAAGAGATTGGGGAAGTGACTGAAAGAATTGCAAATTCTTTCCAATTGCAAATTGCAAATTGTCCAAAGAGAGCTTGGATTTAGGTCTGTGACTTTTAGCCACACTTTAACCAGGTCTTCTCCACCTGACAATAGGGTTGCCTAAGTGAGAAACATATCATGGTTATCTTAGTCAGGGATGAGTGAAGAAGGTACATCCTTAAGTCTTGGGTGTGGACTATTATTTAGAAGTGATTTTGTGAGTACACAGAGGAGTGTGTGTGTATGTGTGTGCATACGTACATGTGTAAGTGACTAAACTCTTTTCTGTAGCCTTGAAGCTCATCCAGATCTGGGCATTAGTGCTACCCGGAATGTTCCCTGCCATTCTTTCCTAGCCTTCAAGGGAATTTCATACTCTGAATCTCCCTTGGTGTGTTTGTGCTACATCGTTTGGAAAGGCTCGGTCTATTCAGTGACTAGTCAGATCACATCCCTCTTTTGTACCTGCCCCATTTCCTCCTGGTACTAGCTCAAGTCCATCTCCGGTGAATTGGGATTTCTATTTGTGTCACAGAGTTATAGTCCATCCCTCCTTCAGCCTCCTATCCCCGGTTTAAGGGATCTATTGAAACACTTAAGGTATCAAGCCTTTGGACAGTAGATGTCATAAGGACCCTGAAGAGGTCCTGCATCCTCTCCTCTCCGTTGTGTGATGATTTATGCACACATCTGTGATTGTGATCAACAAGGTCACAGAACAGTGTGGAGGGGGGAAACAACTCTCCTCCTTGCATGTGCCAGGAGGTGTCTCCCCCAGGGAGGTTTAACTCCTCAAGAAGGGGCAGATAAAGCTATTATCTGTGAAAGCTACTACAGCTGCTGGTGCACTAAGGAGGTCTTAGGAGTCAGAAGGGCAGCTGGGCACGGTGTATCTACCTACAGTTGCATTGAGTGTCCCAAAATGTCCACATGGGAATTAGAGTGTATGCTGTTTTAATTACAGCTGGTCATATTCTACCTTGAAATTGTAACTAATTCTGTCTTGGCTTTGAAATTATGCTTTTTTTTTTTTTTTTTTTTTTTTTTTTTTTTTTTTTTTTTTTTTTTTGTTAATCCATTGCTTCAGGCAGCTGAGATTTGAAGTAAGAAGAATTGGAAGATAATCCCATGTGTTTCCAGTGGGATGAGCTGTTTGCTTGTAAAGTTATTTTTCTAAGTATTTTTTTTCAATTAACATATTAGATCCTTGAGGAGTGGCCTGGGTAAGTGCCCACGTTGCTCTTGGTTAAGAAGAATAGCATGAAGTCTGTATGCAGGGATCCCCGCTCTCTGGTTAGAAAGCAGGTCAATACTGCACCTTAATTGTTTCTTTGGGGAGAAAAAGATATTTAAGATGACTATTTGGAATTTCCTCCCTTTTTTCCAATACATAATTAGCTTGGCCTTGGTGCTTTAAGGAAAAACAAAGCAACAACAACAAAAGCCATCACAAGCTGCACTTATAATACTATTAATGACCACTCTTCTTTGGTGTAAATTTTTCACTTCAAGCAGATTAACAAGCTTCCACACTGATGCAATATAAAACCCATACTAAACCTTGTGGTTTATAGTAATAAATGAATGCTTAAAGGTGCCCTGGAGTTATGAGATACTTTTTTCATAAGAGCAAATAAAATTCTCTCTCTCTCTCTCTCTCTCTCTCTCTCTGTCTCTCTCTCTCTCTCTGTCTCTCTCTCTCTCTCTCTGGTGTGTCTGTGTCTGTGTCTGTGTAGGAGTGCTGGGGTCTTTTGCCTCAAAGAATGCATGTGCAATTTGTTTAGGTATAGTTGTTGCTCCAATCTTAAAATTAAATATTTGAAAGCTATATCCTATTTCACCAGAGCTGAAAGAAAAATCAGAGAACAAACATTTTTTTGAGTGGAAGGTGTGGTAGTGGTGACACAAGGCTATTGTTCCCATAGCATAAAGCACATTCCACCAGGCCTCCCCTTGATGACATGTGAGCATAGGGAGGGCTGAATGCAAAAGTATGGAGAAGGTGGGCCTCAGCACTGGCTTGGACAGATTTCTGACTGCAAGGCATTTCTAGTCCACCACTAGCCATCGATTCATGTATGAACTGATCTATTTCTCTCATCGTTATGAAATTAATTTCTTCTAGTTGCCAGGTGCATGAATGAGTCTGGTAGATTTAGACCTAGTCTTTAAAGTTCTTAGAGTGTCCCCCATGTCCCTCTAAACTTACTGTGTTGACATCTGGACACACAGGTCATAGTTTTAGGAAGTCAGACCTTTGAGAGGACACTGGTTATGGGATGCCTTCAGGAATGGAATTAACATCCTTATAAGGAAGATCTGGAGAGACCCTGGCCCCTTTTTGTCACAAGAAGACAATGTCAATGACTCACAAAGCTGACCCTTATGTGCCACCAAATTAGGCGGTACTTAGATCTCAGGAGTTTCTAGTCTCTAGAACTGTGGAAAATAAGTTTCTGTCTCATATAAACATCCATGATGGAACTTATGACAGTAGCATGAATGGAATGCTGCCACCTACTTCAGTAGGCAAGCACACAACACCTAACTGTGCCACATGATTCAGCTGACATAGAAAAGAGCAAGGGGTCAAGGAGCATGTAGAAGCAGCTATCTAAATACATCTGGGGTGGTGGTAAATGTCTTAAAAGAGTCTCCAAAGAAGCAATATAGTAGCCATGATCTAAAGTATAAGCTAGGTATCCTAGTTTGCTCTCTACTGTGAAAAATACCATGACCAAAAGTAGCTTGGAGAGGAAAAGGTTCATGTGGCTTATGCATTCTAATCATAGTCTGTTACCGAGGGAAGATAAAGCAGAAACTCAAGCATGGCAGGAACATGGAGGCAGGAACTGAAGCAGAGATCACAGAGGAGTCATGTTTACTGGCTTGCTCTCCATGGCTTTCTTAGCCTGCCTTCTTATACATTCCAGGACTACCTGCTGAGGGAAGCATTGGCAAGCCTCCCGCATCAACTATTGTAAGGGCAAAATTAATGCCATATTCTATATGTAATATATATTTTGCAATTAATGATGGTCTGTATGAGAACTTGTCCCCTAAGTGACCCTTCTCCCTGCATTCTGGAGTGACACCTGCAATCAATCCCCAGAAACTCCACTGGAGGGATTATATACAATTAGCTCCCAAATGATCCTCTGAGATAAAAGACTTCCCCTCCAGACTCAGCCTCCACCCAATCTGCCTAAAGATCAACATTCCTGGGACCTACAACTTCCCTGAAGATCCAGTCTCCACCCAACCTGCCTAAAGATCAACATTCCTGGGAGCCACAACCCCCCCCCCTTGTTTCCCTTTATAAGCCCATTGCTCTTGAAGCTTGGGGTCACTCTCCTATCCTGCTGTGTCAGGAAGGATTATGATCTGAAGCTCTGAGGCCAAAATACAGGACCCTGTGTATGTTGC
Source organism: Acomys percivali (assembly GCA_907169655.1). Lineage (NCBI taxonomy): Eukaryota > Metazoa > Chordata > Mammalia > Rodentia > Muridae > Acomys > Acomys percivali. Next base: position 42,737,633 of record OU015744.1, on the reverse strand, counting down.
ATCAGTGTTGAGTCCTGGTGGTCTTTTGGGGGGAGTCTCGTGATCTGGGTGATCTCAGAATTATACTGAGTAATCTCGGTATTATATTATTAATGAAGAAAATTCTCTACACACTTGCCTGTAGGCCATTCTGAGGGAGGCATTTTCTTATTGCAGGCCTCTCTTCCCAGATGACTCTGACTTTTGTCAAGTGGACAATGACGACAAGAACTAACCAGTACACTGGGTGAAAGAGGACTGGAAGTAAAGAGGGAAGGAGAGGAGACACAGAAGGATGAGATAGCATTTTGGAAGAACCCAAAGAAGCTTGACATGTGTTTCATGTAAAATTTAGAAGAAAGTAATAGAAAATATCAATAGAGGAACTGGGGAATGTAGCTCAGTAGATAGAGTGCTTGCTTAGCATGCCCGAAGTTCCACAGTTGATTCTCAGCACTGAATAAACTAGGTAGGGTGGCATATGCCTGAAATCACTGCACTAGGTGGTGGGGACGGGACGGGAGGATAAGAGTTCAGTAGAGCTGGCAAGATGGTTCTTCAGGTAAAGGCACTTGCCACCAAGGTTGATAACCTGAGCTTAGTCCCCAAAACCCATATGGTGAAAGAGGAGAACCAAGTGCTCAAGTTGTCCCTTGACCGTGACATGTGTCCCATGGCACATGGATGGCCCCTCCCCCCTGCCAGAAGTTCAAGGTCATCCTTAGCTACATCCTGAGTTCCAAGTCAATTTGGACTATATAAGACCACACTTCAAAGAGCAGCCACCACCACAAACTTCCCTAAATATGTCTTGGTAGTAATAACATCATGGTCCTGGTATAAAATAGACAAACAGCATAGAAGAGGACAGAATTCTTAATTTAGTAGGCAACACTTCAGCCTCATAGAATAAGGTGGTACCTAGAAAGAAACAAGCATTCCTATGGATGCCCAATTTTAAACTAAGGGGCCAAAAACATAACCTGGAGAAGAGCAGCCTCTTCAGTGTGTGCTGCAGGGAAAATTGGAGATCTACATGTGGAGGAATGTACACTCCTCTCACGCTGTACAGAAATCAATTCAAATGGATCAAAGACCTTAAATGGAGTCCTGAATTCTGGCAGCAGCTAGAAAGAAGCAGAGGGGAAACACTTCAGGACACAGGCACCAGTAGCAAGGGCTTTGTGAAATGGGGAGAATCTCAAGGATTAACAAAAGAGGTTGCTGAAATTGAAAACTTCAGTACAGCAAAGCAGGCAACAGCCATGGCAAAGAGACTGCCTACAAAGTGGGAGAAAACCTTCCCAGGTATTCACCTGACAAAGGATTAACAATCTAGAATATATGATGAACTCAAAAAAAATGAGCAAAGGAATCAACCCAATCAGTGGGATGAATTCAACAGCCGTTCTCAAAAGAAGGATGAATACATAAAAAATGTTTAATAACTTTATACATGAAGGAAATAAAATCAAAATGACTCAGAACCCATATCTTCCAAGTTAGAATGACCATCAGCATCAAGAAAGTAACTGACAATGAATGCTGATGAGAATCTGGGAAAAGAGGCCTAATGCATTGCTGCAGGAATGGAAATTAGTTCAGGGCCTATGAAAATCAATATAGACCTCAGAGACCTACAGAATATGGCATTTAAATATGTTTTTATTATTTTAAAGATTCTTTGACAATAAGACAGGTTAACTTCTGGCAACACGCAGCCTACCTCAAAGAAGATGATAAGCATCAAAGAACCTCCTTATGGAGATGGCTTCAAATGTGGCAAGCAAGCCACTGGGCAAAATGTCCTCATTTCTGCTATAGACAGAATTCTGCCTTTAAAAAGGCTAAGCTTGGATGCAGGCCAAACTCTGCCAAGACTGGGTAAGCAAGCCCTGAATAGTTCCTGCCTCACAAATATGTCTGTCAGATATATTGGGCCAGATGGCTGAAAATGATGCTTCAATGTCATAGACAGTTTTGGGTGACTGTCCAGGCAGAAAACTGTCTTTGCCATTTTCTTATTTTGAAAGTTGCTAACTTGTGCTTCCTGTCTACTCAGGTAATAAATTGTATTCCTTCTCAAGTCTCTGATGGGGTTCAAGACCAGATAGTTTAGTTTTACAATTAAGCTTAGTTGTTTAGGGGTTAAAATGTTTTTAGGTCTAGATATATGTTTTAAGTTAATAAAAATGAGATATAATAAATATTTATTTTAGACTCAGCAAGATAATAAAGATGTTTTCTTCAAAGTTGGCAAATACAAATAGCCAAAACACTATGAACGTAACATTTATATAATTCCTGATTGTTTTGTGGTTCTTCTTGCTCTAGGTAGTTAATTGTATATATGTATAATAATAAACATATATATGTAAAAAAAGAAAAACAATAAAAAAGACAAGAAAGAAAGAAGAAAGAAAAAAAGAAAGAAAGAAAGAAAGAAAGAAAGAAAGAAAGAAAGAAAGAAAATCAGTATGGAACTTCCTCAAAAACCTAAAATCTACTGTATGACTAAGTTGTTGTTCTCTTGTATATATGGCTAAAATAAAGCCACAATGTGATAGATTTCTGCACACCCATTTTCAATGCAGCTCTGTTCATAATCACTATTTATAGAATAGGCCTAAGTGCTCATGATTGGATAAAACAATGGACTAAATATATGATGTATCATCCACTAAGAAGAACAAAATCATGTCATTGTCAGGATAATGGATAAAATCAAAGATCCCCACATTAAATGAAATAAATGAGGCTTAAAAATAAAATTTTATATATACATAATACACAAACACACACACACACACACACACACACACACACACACACACACACACA